>JAUYWG010000061.1:6606029-6653887 GCA_034779775.1 Enteromius afrohamiltoni
TTTCCATTCATTACTATTACTGGAGGCTGATATTACTAATAATAAAAAATTAAAAGCCACAGTGTATTAATAAACTTATACAAGCTACATATAAAATAATAAGGAAATTCAATCCATAAATCCTCACAACTATATTATGGTAAAATAGATTTTAAAAGCCTCGTTTAAAATGAAACTTCAACAACAGTTTGCACCCTCTTTTATCAATGTCCGTAATCCTTGACTTCCTCCTGATATTTGTGAGTGAAATGACAGCAGCACGATGACGCATTGACATCCTTCCTGTGACGTCTGTAATGACACGTGTAGTCAAGATGGCGGCGGCGATGGTAAGTACCGACGCTAAAGTCTCTTCTGTTTGTTTATTTCTCTAAAGGTTTAATTTCACACTGGCAGGCGTGACCTAACTGAAAACATTTTGTCTCGTCTTTCTCACTGCACGTGTCCCTTTTGACGGGATTTGCTATTTCCTCGCAGCGGACGACGATTTAAAAACATCCGGCTAGCATAAACACTTAGCAGGCAGCTAATTATCGAGTGTTTGCTAAGAGTGAAACCGAGTGAAAATCCCTTTCTAATTTAAAGCCCAAGCCATACGAAGCAGACAGCTCTTTTAACTTTAACAAAAGCGATTGTGTTTCACAGTAAACCGCATCACATGGTGAAATCTGAATCTGCTCTCAATGTTATGCGTTTGCGCTGCTTTAGCATTCACTGCCTTTCGAAATAAAAGCAAAGATGAAAATGGTAAAGTCATCAAATCACAGTTGTTCCCTTCATAGTATACTTACATGTGTTGGCAGTGTTTGTGGTTATGTTCATTGACAGCTGAATAGAGTTCGGGTTTAATACGAAGAGTTTGGATACCCTGTGTGTCATTTTGTATCAAATAAATAATTATAGCAATATAACCCAGACTGAGTGACAGGACCACGGTGCGAAGCTGACTGCGTAGTTTTCTGCTTATTATTTCGCGACTTATCAAGAAACTTATCAACAATCATGTGTTAAGTTATATGGTTTTAATTTTTGGAAAGAAAGTGTGATATTAATTAAAATTGCAAAAAGTGTATTTGTTGTAGATATTAATGTGAAGGATTCATCCATGTATTTTTAACTCTGTAATTTGTTTGACTTTGTAACATTCAATCAAATTTCATAACTGTAATATGTAAATCTGCCAAATCCTGCCCCTTTTTTAAATATGACTTCATATTTGAGTGCAACATCCGCATCTCAAAATCCAGTCAGTTTATTTATTTTTATAATCTGTTTCACTCTCAGATATACACCACAATATAGCTTTTGTCTAATTGCTTCTGCAATTATGCAATGATTACATGGCTTTCTGGCAAATTCTTCTGTTTTCACTCTACACCGCTCATATAACTCTGGGCTGGACAGAACAAACATATTTTCATTTAATCATGAGGACTGTAATTGTAAAATGAAGTAGTCAAAAACATCAAACAGTTTATTTGGATGATGGTCATACAGATTATTGAGCTGTAGTAATATTGATTGACTGTATATGTTATTAATCTTGTTTCACATTTACCTTGTTTTTTCTTGTTGGCATTCTATTGTGGATCAGTTATCACCTTCTTGTGTAATATAGGGTAGTCTGTTCACTCTGTCAGCAGAGCTCAACATTATCATCAGCTGGCCATTGTTCAGTGTTCTACAAGAAGAATGTATATTTTCTATGTAAAGCATTAACTGTTGACTTGTCTTTTGGTTCTACAGCAACATTCTAGATGAGTAACCGAAGAAATTTGCTTTTGTGTGTTTGTTTTTTTCTTGTCTTTGTAGGAGATGTGGGCACTGTTACTGGTGTCCACGCTGCCTTTAGTAACACCATTTTATGTACCAGGGGTTGCGCCCATGAATTTCCACCAGAACAGCCCAGTTGAAATAAAGGTGAAGCCTCGCACTTTTTGAATTTGAGTTGTAAACGAGGGATTTGAATATTTTCTCGGGGCCCCATCATTAATTTCACTTTAAAAATGCTAAAAACACTTTGGCTCTACACACAGCATGTTTTACGGCCATTTATTTGTGTACTGACATGTTTTTCCAGTTTTATTGATCTAAATGCAAGCACACCGTTATCAGCCATTTCACAGATGCTTCCTCCACAGAAAATCTAGAAAGATTTGTATTGTGGCGTTTCTAATATTATTCTAATATCTAATACATTTTTAATTACCAGGCTGTGAAATTGACAAGCTCTAGAACCCAGTTGCCCTATGAGTACTATTCACTTCCCTTCTGCAAGCCTGAAAACATTGTCTACAAGGCAGAGAACCTCGGTAAGCATTGTTTGTCATTTATCTGCAGTCACATGTCTGATGTATTTAAGCATAGATATGTTTAAACAAAAGCTAGCAGTGAGAAGGTTGATTCGTTACTTATTTTGATAATAATGATATTTGATCAGGTGAGGTGTTGCGAGGTGACCGTATCGTAAACACGCTGTACACCGTTCTCATGAACCTGGACAAGAAGTGTGAGGTGTTGTGTAAAAAGCCTGGTGATCCCATCAAACTCAGCGTGGATGAGAGCAAGCTGCTTGCTGAGCGTATTCAAGAAGAGTATTATATCCACCTGTGAGTCTCTCCTCTACTGATAACACTTTTTGGCTTTATAACAAAACAATGTGCTAAATTCTTTCTCAAACTAATCTTACACATTCAATGAGATGCATCAGTTTCAAGCGTTCAAGCTCCTCTTCATGAATGAAGGTTCAGTGTGAAGTGCTGATTTCATTTTTTTGTTAGAAATTGAACATTTCAAAATTAACAATTAAAATGCACATCAACATAACTTATTTCTGCAAGCTCTAATGAAAGTGGAAATAATTTAGTTAAAGTTAGATTTACATTAACTATTCAAGTTACAAATGCAATGCAGTTTAAACGTTTTTGATCGGTACATTTTTTTTTTAACTTAAAAATAAGTTTATTCTCCTCATCAAGGCTGACTTAGTTTGATCTAAAATAGAGAAAGAATAAAAATAAAATGTAATTTTTGTAAAAAAAAAAAAATGTTTTGCTGTTTAGTAAAATTTTCTATTTTAATATTTATATTTATAAATAATAACGTATTTTTTTCTTCTTTAAGAAATTATTACTTTTATTGTGTTAAATGTATAAAGTTATGAAAGTAAAAAAAAGTGTTAGAAAATTATTTTTCTAGTAAATGCTTTACTTTTTAATTCATGAAAAAAAAAATTAACACAGCCCCCCCCCCCCCCCAAAAAAAAAAAACACACAGGCTACATTTCAATAATACTAACCTAAAAGTGTTATTTTAAGTCATAATGTTTTGCACCATTAGTTTTAACTTTATACATTATACATACATTTATGTTCATCAAGGCATTTATTTTTACAATGACCTTTTTCAAAAACATGTAAAACCTTTCAGACCCCACACTAACAAATGATATGTAGTTTTATAATGCGGAATAGTTTATGCAACTCTCCAATACCTGTGTACTTCCGAGGCTTGGATTAATATATTATGTATATGAACAGTATTGCAGATAACCTCCCTGTGGCCACCCGACTAGAGCTTTACCAAAACAAAGAGGAGGGAACGGAAGAAGAACAGAGGAAGGACACTCTGAAGGATATCCAATTTGAGCATGGTTACAGGCTCGGCTTCACTGAAAACAACAAGGTAATCCAGAAGAGCATCTTTTTCTTTTAGCAGCATTTTATGCCAGTCTAGAGATGTAGTCTGTGAGCGGTTAATTTTGTGTTACCTCTCACGCAGCTGGTTGTCATCCATAACAGAAAATTGTAACATGGAACTTATTATGGAAACAAATGGCTAAAACAATATAAACAATATAATTATTTTTGTTGATGATGTTGTTTGTTCTCAATTCTACTTTTGCATGATTGGCTGACGCATGCTTTTTTGCTCTGCCTTTGTAGTTCTATTTGCACAACCACTTGTCATTCATCCTGTACTACCACAAAGAAAAGGTGGAGGAGGATGTCGAACACAATTACAGAGTTGTACGTTTCGAGGTTATGCCAAAAAGTGTAAAATTGGAAGGTAAGTCACTAAAAACGAAAGAATGTAAAATAGCATAAAAATGTATTGTCCCACATTTATTCAAAATGGCTATTGTCTCGTTGTTTCTGTCATAATACATATTAGGGATGTTGTGCTCTTGTACTCATACTTATTAAAATGCCACGATACTACAACAAAACTTGACTATGTTTCAGAAAATGTTTATCACTGTTGCATGATAAATGGTTGCTATTGTATACTATAATGTGAATTCCATAATTCCATTATTACAGGAAAACACCTTGTGATATATTAACCCTAAAGTACCATAAAGCATCGTTCTGAAAAAAGTGGGATTGATGCATCCCTAATACATAAATGCATAGTCTATAATACATGTATGCAATGCATTCATATTTTCTTGATTTTTATGCATACCATTCAAAAGTTTGGGGTCAATAAGTTGTTTTTCTTTAAGAAAATAATACTTGTATTCTGCCAAGACACTAAATTGATAAAAAGCGGTAGTAGAGACATTTATAATGCAACAAAATATTTTTATTTTATTTCTTTTGAACCTTATATTTATCAATAAAATGTAGTGATAATGGTTTCCACTAGAACATTAAACAGCACAGCTGTTTTCAACATTAATTAGAGACGTTTCTTGGGTAGCAAATCAGAATATTAGACCAATTTCTGAAGTGTCATGTGAAGAAAAGAGAACTCTGCGTTTCCGTTACAATAATTAATATTTTGTAAAAATACAGTTGTTGTTTGTTTATTTATTTATTTTTATTTGTTTGGAGTTTTTTTGTTTTACATTTCGCAGCAGCACCGGTGACCCTAAAGGCACCAATGTACTTCAAATGGAATCAAAGAACGAACTGAAATGATGTCATTTTGAACAAAATCAGGCCAAAACAAGCAAAAGCGAAAACGAGTTGATTTTGGCTGTTCGAAACGGCTATAGTGATGGGTCGTTCTTGAACAATTTGTTCATTTTGAACTAATCTTTAATGTAACTTGGGAAGAACAAGTAGTCTCGGAATGATTCGTTCAGTCGTGCATATGCACCATCCGGTTCTGTACTGGAATTAGTTTCTGGAACTCAGAAGAGGAGCTAATCAGTTCCCTTTCTCGCTCATACTGCATTGGTTAATGCTTATAGGGCTGTCATGCGATGAACGAACGACTCAAACCCTAAGACATGTCAGATAGACAAGACAGACAATGATTTAATCTTTTCTGTTTCTCGTAGCTTTATAGTTTTGTGTTGTTTGATCAGCAGTAGTATTAGTAGATATGTTAGGGATGTGACGGATGACATTTTAATTATGTTTTGCTAAAATGAACAAAGACAAAAATTAAAATAAACTTTAAAAATTCAGCGAAAGCAATTCATTCCTACAAAGAAATAACAACAAAGCTTAAGTCAAAGATCCGGAGCAAGTTCAGATGCAAGTTTTCCAAAGACATGACAAGAATGAAAGAAAAGGTAGCAGGAAAATAAATATTACACAATTCTGCTGCTGTTCTTCTTTCAAAGTGAGTTTAAAAGGTACAATAAATAAACCTTGGTTTTTAACACACTTCTAGACTGAATGTGAGTCATGATTACATTAATCTACACCCTGCCTCCATCAGCGCAGGGGTGTCAGAATGTTAGAAAACAGTATATTGGCGCTCAGCCTTCTCAAACTTTTTTGCCCTCAAATGAAGAATGAAAGATAACTTTTAGTTTGAAGTATGTTGGGCCTCAAGAATAACACCTCAACAATACCAGACATTTTGAATCTATTTTATGTATTAATAATTCTGTTTTATTTACTACCATTTTGTTTGTTTTTCCTTCACTCGTGTGTTCTAGATATAAAAGCAGACGAGCAAAACACATGCACATTACCTGAAACGGTTGCCCCCGTCCCTCAGGAGATCGACCCGACTAAAGAGAACAGCATTCTCTTCACCTACTCTGTGCACTGGGAGGTGAGACACGTCACCGTCTCCTTCAAGAATACGGTCTGTGCTTTCTTGTTTGCCTCATGAATACGGCTCTGTTCTTCATTGCAGGAGAGTGAAGTGAAATGGGCGTCTCGCTGGGACACGTATCTTACCATGAGCGACGTGCAGATCCACTGGTTCTCAATCGTCAACTCTGTAGTCGTGGTGTTCTTTCTGTCAGGTGAGGCTGATTTTCATCTTCATCCTTACTTGTCTTAAATTGCATTGGTGTCACGACTTCTAAGCAAATCTATGTCTGCAGGCATCCTGAGTATGATCATCATAAGGACGCTGAGGAAGGACATCGCTAACTACAACAGAGAAGATGACATTGTAAGCATTTTGATTGGTTGCTTACATTTTTGTGTCTCTTATATGCTGTTATCTCAATGCTTTTTCTCTCTCTGTTTGCCACCAATAGGAAGACACAATGGAGGAATCTGGTTGGAAGAATGTCCATGGTGATGTGTTCCGCCCACCTCAGTATCCCATGATTCTTAGCTCCCTATTGGGATCTGGCATCCAGCTCTTCTGCATGATTCTCATCGTTATCTGTGAGCATTGTGCTGATATTTTTGTTTTACGGTAGCATATGAAGCTTATGACCAGACCTGTAGGGAATGCATAACTGGAATGAATTTCAATCGTACAATGCTAAATATTCCTTGCTTACTTACTCATTTATTTATATATGAATCATAAATATGATGAAACTGTTTTGTAGTTGTGGCTATGCTGGGGATGTTGTCTCCATCCAGTCGTGGAGCTCTGATGACAACAGCCTGCTTCCTCTTCATGTTCATGGGGTAAATACACAATAAAAACTCCTTGTACTTTCAGGTATTGTATTGCCATACAAACTGTCCTTTTGTCTTGTCCTGCAGTTTGTTCGGAGGATACTTCGCAGGAAGACTTTACCGCACTCTTAAAGGCCACAGATGGAAGAAAGGCGCTTTCTGTGTGAGTGCAAAGTCTTGGTGCCTTTGTCACATATAAATAAATGAGATTACCTGGGTGAAAGAATAAGGAAACATACTGAGGTTTATGTGGATGTGTGTCATTCTAGACAGCAACTCTGTACCCAGCTGTGGTCTTTAGCATCTGTTTCGTTTTGAACTGTTTCATCTGGGGAGAACACTCTTCTGGTGCTGTAAGTATCTCTTCAGACTGATGCAGTTAGCTGTCTATGCAGAAATGCCAAACTTTATAAATAAGCTGAATTTAATAAGAAAACATAAGTTTGGTCCTTTTTAAATGAGCAACTGTTCCAAAAATTGGGGTTCCAAAAAAAAAAGTCTTTGGTGCCAAATGATAATTTCTAAATCATTTTAATATGCTGATGACATTTTAAGACATTTTAGTTAAAGGGGTCATGTGATGTTGCTAAAAAGAACATTATTTTGTGTATTTGGTGTAACGCAGTGTGTTTATGCGGTTTAAGTTAAAAAAAAACACTATACTTTTTTGCTTCTCCTCTAAGGCCCGCCTTCCTAAAACGAGTCAATTTGTACGAAGCTCATTGTTCTGAAAAAGCGAGGTGTGCTCTGATTGGCCGAATACCACAAGCATGTGGTGGAAATGTTACAAACGAGGCATTTGTTGCATCCAGTGAAGACATAATTACTGATTATCATGACTTAGTACTGTCTTTTTATGCGTTGCATTGCATTGTGCCTCATAAACATAACACCATATCTGCATTTGTGAAGTGATGGCTGCAAACACTACTTTTTTATTGTGAAGCTATTCGAAAACTGGCACAGTCCATTATGATTGGTCTACCGTTACAGCGTGTCAGCAAATGAAACACCCATTGCCATAATTGAATGACAGCGCAGGGTACAGCGTCTTCTTGACATGATGTAATCCACGTGGAAATTGTACTGTTTGTGGGCGGGCCAAGTTGTTTGCAACATGGAATGTGGGTCGACATGTTATTTTGCAAAAATGTTACTTTGTGACATGTGGCCGCTACATAAAAAGAGTTTTTGACTTTAAGATTTGAAGATTTGCTGACGACTCGTTTAGGTGAATTTGAGCCGACTTTTTTTTGATGGACGACAACTTTATTTATCGTGCACTGTCGGCGTCACAACTTTGCAGATAGTTTATGTTCACATACAGCTACATGACACACTGCATGAAAGATCATATTTGAAAAGGCATAATAGGGGTGCTTTAAACTTATTTAAACTCTATTTTCGATCAATAATTCATGTTTCTTTAAAAGAACAGCCATTTCAGACAGAAATGAGTCAGTTTGCTCCATCTAGCAGCTTCCTCTTTTTCTGCTTGAATGTTCATGCACACTGACGGCCATCTGTCATTTGCACATATTTCAGGTTCCTTTCACTACAATGCTGGCTCTGTTGTGTATGTGGTTTGGTATTTCTATGCCTCTCGTGTATCTGGGCTACTATTTCGGTTTCCGGAAACAGCCGTATGACAATCCAGTTCGTACCAATCAGATTCCCCGGCAGGTCCCTGAGCAACGCTGGTACATGAACAAGTTTGTGGGGTATGTGGTGCTCTTTGCCATCTTAAATTAGCAGTTCAACTTTATCATTACATGCTTTTTTGATTGTATTGATCTCTCCCTTTAGTATCCTGATGGCGGGAATCCTGCCGTTCGGTGCCATGTTTATTGAGCTTTTCTTCATCTTTAGTGTAAGTGGAATTGTTGTTTAAGTATAGAGGGTGCACATCTTGTGAATGTACTTTATTATGGAAGCTTACTGAGGTGTGTTATACTCTCTTGTAGGCTATCTGGGAAAACCAGTTTTATTACCTGTTTGGCTTCCTCTTCCTTGTCTTCATCATTCTTGTGGTTTCCTGCTCTCAAATCAGCATTGTGATGGTGTACTTCCAGCTTTGTTCAGAGGTGGGTATACAGAGGCATTTAGTGTTTGCAGCAGTAAACGTTTAGTACTTGTTTACATGCATGTTATATACAACACCATGGACATAATTCAGTTCAGATTTAGCTACCATAAATTCAATCCTTAAAAAAAATTCTGGACAATATTTAGACTGTCTGTGCTGCTTTGTTTCATTTAAGTCGCCTTGCTTTACCTCTTGACCTCTATAATCCTTGTCACACTGTTCGTACAAATACACTCACTCTGACAGAAGATAAACAGGCAAATATTAAGAGTTAAGATAACAAAAGTAAAGGTCACTTCATTTGAATGAACAATGAGCACATGGCGACAGTGTACCCTCAGTCTGGTAGAACTTAGCTCCCAGCGTCAGTAGATACTGAATAAACACCTGTCAATCATTGTGGCTCCTCCCCCTAAAGGACTATCGGTGGTGGTGGAGGACGTTTCTCGTGTCTGGAGGATCTGCCTTTTATGTCTTAATCTACGCTGTTTTCTATTTTGTCAACAAGGTAACTATCTTCACCTCAGCTTGTTACATTAGACTAGACTAGTTAAATTTACTTGCGTGTCTTTCCTATTTAGCACCTTTGTTTTTTTTAATGACAGAGGGAATGTACAACATTATTTTAAACTGGTGTTTTAAAACTGGTAAATGGATTGAATCCCACTGTACGCGCAGTATTTAGACTGAGTTTGCTCTTTCATATACCAATAGAGGATTTTTTTGTCAGTTGGTGTGTCTGTGAATATTAATATATTTTAACAATCTTTTCTTTTATATTTATATTTTATATATATTCTTTTATTTTTCTTTTATTTTATATACAAATATCTTTAAATGACATTAAATAAAAAAACATTAAAATGGTTATATAAATAGTAAAAAGGTTTTTTAATTGTATTTTGATGACATAAATGCATCCTTTGTGAGCATACTTCATAAAGTAATTAAATGAAATGCATATACATTGGTCAGAGATGTTAAGTTGTCCAAAGTAATTCACAAAAGTGCTTTTTAAAATGTCTGCTTTTAAGGTAAATTTAAAATTAAAACTAATAAGAATTTGGGGTGACAGTAATTCGCCTTTTAATGTCATACGTTTATTTTTGTTGCAAATATGCCTGACAAGGTTGTTACACTGAATTCTGTTTTATTTTAATCGGGAATAACGTGTCATATTTATTTTTTGGCTCAGAACAACAACAGCATTGCAGTTCGTTTAAGCAGAAAACCTTTTATTTTATTTTTTTTAAACAAAAAGTACAATTTAAAGTAGTATTACACAGTATTTGTCTTTGTCTCACATAAGGAGGTATCACAAAGGATGGATTTTAGTAAAATACAGTAACAGTTACCGTTTAAAAATTTTTTTTTTGATGGCAAGGCGGAGTTGTGATTATCCTGGGGTGCATTCTAGAAAGCACGGTTAACTTACCATCAGCTAAACTCTGAATTCTGTTCATTAAAGGAGGCATAACACGTCTTGAGTACCTATAGAATATTAGTGCATCCTTCATATCCTTCATGTTCACATAACACTGGTTTTATTTGCCAAGATTAACAAGATAATCTTTCCCTTATAACCAAAAACGCACTTTTGGAAACATAGGCCCACTTCTCATGTAAGTCCTGTGCAGAGAGCCGAATGAAGCGCATTGATAAACACAATCTCGCTCTCTCTGGTGTATGCCTTTGCGGGCACATGCTTTCCCTGGTGAAATGCCCATTTAAGAAGTTCCATCCTCGACTACGTCAGGAAGACCAGTGATCGAGAAAATAAATAAATAAATAAATAAACTCTGAAACATGTACAAATGCGAAAGTAAGATTTTTGCCACATAAATACTCAGTCGTATATCCAAATAGTTTTTTGAAATGTTCTTCATATGAAGCAATTTAACAGTGTAAACAACTGCACAAAAGGACTGTGAATGCACAAAAGTGTATTTTACCTCCCCCTTTAACCCCAATCCTTGCTTGCTTGAGGTATGTAGTTCCATATATATATATGATATAAAACGGTTTTGATATGTAAAATTGTGTGCTATCTGTAGTGATACCGTTACGTAATATTTTTTGGGGAAATATTTCAGGAAATAGGTAATTCAAAAGAGGATAATTGATTTGAAATAGAGGAAAAAAAGCATCAATTGAAATAGTTACAATACCTTTAAAAATATGTTTTCTAGCTAAATTAGGTCAAAGTTTGACTGTTACATGACTAGCTTTATTTTGGTATTCAGTAGCACATTTATCTCTGTTTTTGAAGTATTTACATAGTTCTTTCTTTTTCTCTCCCAGCTGGACATTGTGGAGTTCATTCCCTCTCTGTTGTATTTTGGCTACACAACCCTGATGGTTTTGTCTTTCTGGCTGCTAACGGGAACGATTGGCTTCTATGCCGCTTACGTGTTCATACGGAAAATTTATGCTGCAGTCAAAATCGACTGAAGAAATTCTTTATTTGATTTTTTTTTTGTTTGTTTGTTTTGTGAAGCAAGCACTGATGTGTGAATTGCTGGTGGGAGGCGCAGCAGCGCCCCCCTTATGGACTGGAGGAATGAACAGAGATGTGTTTTGTACACCGTTATCAAAACCTTTCTGTCCTGCTATCTCTGCCTCAGCAAGGATGTAAAGAAACAACACGAACAGTTCCATTTTTAATGTCTGTATATCTTTTTGCACACACAGTATGGGCCAAAGTGTGTCGATTGACTTTCTTTCTTTGTTTGGGTGGGGATGTTTGATTTTTGGGCTGGGTCTCATGCTTTTGAAGACATTGAGGTTTAGTCGCATATACCGTTTTACAAATTAACTTTGTGTCCTTTTAATATAACATTTGATTTCAACTGGTTCCTATGTCTTTGATTCAGAGCTGAGTTCTTGAATGCTTGTCTTGTTGAGGAGTGCGTATATGTATGTTTGTATGTGTGTGTGAATGTGTGGTCACTCTGTGGTCATTATATGTTGGCATGGACTGAAATTATGGGATGTAAAGACATGATGAGGCAAGGACATTAAAAAAGTAGATTTCCTTCTGTTTCCCTGTGCTTGCTGATCATTGGACCTAAAAGACTCTTATAACAATGCAGTATCGCTTTGTGTTTGTTTGTTCTTTGGAGTTAAGGCAAAGGCCTGTTTTTTAGTGTCACACATTTGATATGCCACATTAGAGAAGCCATTTTTCTGTAAAAAAAAAAAAGGAAAATAATCTATTCAACCATGTATTGACTATTGCTGTAGCCAAAATCAGATGCATCTTGGTGGATTTACCTCAAAGTTCAAGGGTATCGACACACATTTGTGCAGTGCCCAGCCGGTAGCGCTATATATTTGCTTGCATCATGGTACTACTTAAGATTTCCACTTTTAAAAATAATTATTTTTACTTTTTTTTTTAGCTCTCTCAAAACACAAGCTACAATATTTGGATCTTAAGCCCTAAAGTAAAGGATTCAGTAGGTCAGAACACTATAACAAAAATACTTCTGCTCTGTATTTCCTGATATCGTCTTCACAGGAGACTTCATTAATAAAAGCAAGATCTACAGAATATATTTTCTACAGATGTACTTTATTATGCCTGTTGCGTTGACTCGATGAATCTGTGTGTGTGTGTGTTTATGGTGTAAATACAGTACTTTATATTGTTGCATTAGGGTTTTATTTGTGGAGCTGCGTGTCTCGTTACGTCTTTGTTTTAGGCAAAAGCATGTTATTTTTTTTGTTTTTCTTCCTCTTTTAAGAATGTCCATTTCTAATGTATAAAATAATAAAGGTGCCAATATGTTGACATTTAAAACACCATCCAGGTTTTGTTGAGAATATTATTTGCATTGTTTTCTCCAATTCGGCCACTTTGGGAGCGCTTTCTCAGAAGAGTAAGAAGTCAGAGCCTCGGCTGTTCTTGGAATACAAGACAAGACTGTAAAACCTCAAATTCCTCTAGATTTAAGTCATTTTCACATGAGAAATGATGGTGCGTTATGTATTGTTGGTGTGCATTTTGGGCCCTAAAACAACCCTTGGAGATCTGAAAGTATAGGTTTGAGGTCCACTTTATAATTAAGCCTGGCTATAGCTCAGTTTTTTATTACTTGGAATTGTGCCGTTCTTGTCTTTTCATTTGTGCGCTGTGGTGTGGTTTCCTGTTCTGGCTGTATGGTATGTGAATGGCAGTTTTCAGCCATAACCAGCCCGCTTTTTCTCGCACCCTCTCCCACCGCTGCAGACAGGAAATCAAGACGCTTAAAAAAAGGACGCCAGAAATATGAAACCGTGGGTTCGTCTTTTAATCATTTTAACATAACACATAACAAGTCAAACGGTACAATGTACTGTACAATAAGTAAATAGGTTTGTTGTAATGTCATCTCTTTGGATCAACCAATATACAAATCTGTCAACTTTACAATGCAGCAACTGACCGCAGGTGAGCTGTGTAACAAAAAAAGCACACTGTTTGTCTCCGTTATGCATTTCTTTTGTACAATTCGTCCTGTCAATCATCATCTCCATGTTACATAAAATAGTGTAAGGATGAATATTCCATTTTTTTTCTTTTCACCTTTTTTTTCCAGAAGTCGTGGTAATAAGCAAGTACTAAAAATAGAACGACTATATTGCTAAACAAGTTACATAAAAAGCTTGGAATGCAAGACTTACATTAAGCTAAAATATATCAAACTACAAGTGGATTTGTCCTCTGCGGACGTACCCATTTTCTCACTATAAGCCGAAAGAGCATTTCATTGAATCATTTTTCCTTTTCTTAAAAGTCCGATTGTTTTGTATTTTACCCTAGCTTGGTTACCTCATAATTTCCCTTAATATTTTTGTTAGTATTTGGGGAGTAAAGGGCAAGTGCATTGCAACAAGAGAGGAAAAAAATCAATCAGTTAATCTATCTGTGCTGCAGAATATTGCTGATTAAAAAAAAAGAAGAAAAAACACCTCTGAATGCTAAATCAGATGCTGAGCTCCAACTATCCAGGCAGTTATTATATAAAACTTCATTTGAACCAAAAGTGCTTTTCTGGGGCAGAGAGCCGGGAACAATTTCACACCTGTTGAACCTGCCAGCTTGCTATTAGAAATGCTGATGGAAAACTCAGTTATAGATGGAGCTGAGAAATGTTTTTTTCTTTTGATTGTGGCGGTGATGATTTTATCAAGTATCAGAATTCAGACACAGAGAATGATTCTGAGCGCGTTACTCTTAACATCTACCTTACGATTAAATGACTTCCTCAAATGTATGACAAGACAGCGTGGGAAAAGGGCCAATGCGGTTAATATTAGTGAAAATCTACCTAAAATACTGTTACTCTTTTGGAAAAGGAGAAAAACAACAATTACATAAAGATGAATAAACTCTACACATCAAACTAATGGCACGTACAAGATCAAATACAAAATTAAAAACATACAAACATACAAGGCTGAAAAATACTCTTTTTAAAGGTTTAAAAGTGCTAGAATTCAGATCAGCTCACAGAAAACCCGGGGAGGACAAACTCAGAAATTGCCAAAAGCCTTCTTTTATACATACATATTCCTATTTCTTAGAAATAAATTATAAGTTTTGATAGCTTTAAGCCAAACTACTGGAATATGTTCAGTGTCATTTTTTTTTTTTTTAATTGTCAAATTCATTTTAAATGATCTTTAATATATATTTTTTATTATTATGTATTGTGATAAGCCCACTCCCTGTTTTTGGCTTTCTTAAACAAAAAAAACCTCTCACAGTATAAGCAACACTAACTTGATTATTCTTTAGTTAGCAATTGAGCAAAAAAAAAAGGTTTCTTCTCCCCAGGTTTTTGGTATGAAAAAAAAAAACAAATAAATGAGGTGATGCGTTGTGTTGTTTTGAGGTCCTGTTTCAACAAACAGAAAATAATATAATGACAAAACGACTAGGCAATATCCCAATCAAATGTCCCATGCTTTGAATGTCAAAGACCAGGCTGGTGACTTCTTTGTATCTCTTTTCAGACCCTTTTCATAAAATGTTCATTCGAATCAAAGCAGCTGAAGAACAGAAAAAACGGACAAACAGTTCACGTGTACTGTGCATGTTTTCTGCTAAAAGATCATTTGCAGTTTAAAATGTTTCCAGAGTGGTCTATGGTTGCTGGCAACCACAGCACGAAGAGCAGCATAATATTGTTTTGTCTTAGTTTTGCGATGTGGCCTTTTACCTTGTGAGATATTCACATTCACTATAAACACAGATGTGGACACAATAGATTTAGCCAAAGGGATGAAGCAAAGAGAGAGAGAGAGAAAGAAATACATCTGTTTGTATGAGGCACTGTTTTCACTGCTGGTACGTCGAACGTCATTGTTTCTTTGCACACAACTCTTCCTCGCATGGCCATTGGTAATGAATGATTATTTGGTAAGAACTTGTGCAGTCCACTTGCTGGGAAAAGGCAACTTGTAAGAGATTGAAATTTTTGTAATATTAAACAGAACCTACAGCAACTGGAATTGCGGTTTCAGACATTTCAGTGCGACCGTGTATGATCGTGGAGGTTAAAAACTGTACATCCAAACAGACAAATAGACAGCATGAGTCAGGTCTGATCGATTACTGAGAACAAAAAATGCAAACTGAAACCTGGATCACATTATGGGCATCTAGCTCATGCTCTAAAGATTAAAGACTAGTCCATTCTACTGGATTATGCCACTATTAGTCTAGTATATGCAGGTAAAATCCCATTTTATTCATCTCCTTTGACTCACATGGAAAAACAAGGAACAGGAAAAGCTATAGGGAAAAGCTAATACTTCATCCATTTTGTTCAATAAGATGCAAGATACATAATTTTGTAAACCTGCTAGACATTTTTTTTTTTAAATCCATCAGCAATTTTTAATACAACTATCTAAATTACAAAATGTACTGAAAAATAAATTCTAATATATATATATATATGTATATATATATATATATATATATATATATATTGATGTGGTACTTCGTACACTGCAAAAAAAATATTCTTGTTTTTGTTTTGTCTTTTTTTCCATTCACATATACCAGGGTTATCATTGTATCTCTCTAAAATATATACCTGCCTAAAATACTTTTTTTTATTCTTAAAATACATATATTTATATCAAGATCTGGTGGGATATTGTTGCCATGGAGACTTAAAATTAGTGCTGGAAGGAGGAAAACCATCTTGAGACTCGGATTGCTGAGAAGTACTCAAAGGTACTTGGATTGTTTGAACTTTGTGTGTGTGTGTTTAATAGCAGTCTCTTTTCAGGAAGCGTGAAGGTAGAGTGGGGAAAGGGAGGGGATTTCAGTGGGTCACCTTGGCAACCCAAAGAGGTCAAGTGCCTTCTGCTGTAAACAAAGTGCTTCTTTTGAGAAAAATTGTAAACCTGTAAGATAACGTAAAATTTCTTTTGCTTTAGTTCTGTCAGTGATCACATTGTACCAAATGAACAAATTGTGCAGGTTTTTTTTTACCCTCTTTGCCTTTCTATTTTCAGTCCCTCTGCTTCTCTTACATAAAAACTAGTTACTGACCATTCCAACAACTGTAAATTTGTATTATCAACACAAAAACACGAAGAACGCATTTTAGATGACATTCTCATCTAATCAGGTGCACAGTATTTGTTTTTAAACTGCTTTTGAAATTCATAAGTGAATCTGTAATAATAATGACTTGATTAAATCAGAAACAACAAAATTTTGGAATAACCAATTTTACTCCTTCGTTCCTTCACTAATTCTTCCACTCCTGGCCATGAAGACGGTTTTAGTTTAAGGGCAACCAGCTATTACCTGACTTATAAGCTTAATAGAATAGAAACAATATAGTAAAGTCAGGTCTCACATTTGGAAAAGAAAACGAAATTCATATATCACTTCAAACTAGTCTTTCAGAGTCTCAAAGACAGATTATCTTTTCTACATTATTCTTTTCCTTTTTCTACTAATATTATTACTTTATAAAGTATGCAGTACCATGCCTTACGGCCTACTGATGCTGCTGTCTAACTACAAAATTGTAGGAAAGGGGGTGGTGGGAGAGGTTTTAAAGGGTATTTAAAAAAACCATAGCTAATATTCAGACAGCCTAAATAAAAGCTTTCATATGCTTGTTTTCCTCCAGGCTCATTACAAAGCTGTTGTGCGCTTTTGTTAAGGCTTCTATGTGTTCAAGTGTTCTACCTCCCCACCCTTAGGGGGAGCACCGATGCTCCTCTGCCCTGAGCCCCTGTGGTAGGTCAGGTCGGGGTGGAAACTCATTGAAAGGCCTGGTGAAAGCGAGGCAGAGTGGTCGTACTGAGGCTAGAGCTGAACACTGGTGGGAGTGGGTGCAGAGACCCAAGACCGAGACCTCCACCGGAGCCTGGTTGCTCCTGAGGTTGAGGTTGCAAAGAGGTAAGAGGCACTGCAGCTGTGGCTGTGGCAGCATGTGGTTCAGCAGCATGCGAAGATGCTGACGACGATGAGGAAGAAGAGGAAGAAATGGTGGAGGATGTGGAGTAACCCATGACCAGTCCTCCTGAACTCATGGGGGCACTGTAGGGTGGCAGATTGAGTGGAAGAAAGCCCAGCAGATGAGAAAAGTCCATGTTAGCAGCACACAAAGACTCAGCAATGACAGCGGGGCTCTTGGACATGAGGGGGTCCCCGCAAAGGTCATCCGACAGTCCCGCCGGAGGTTCCATACCCTCCTTATTGGGCGAAGCTGCTGAGTGGGGGTCGGCGGAGGGCGGTGGAGGAACTGGGAGTCCACTCTGTAGATCCATCAGGAAACTCTCCATCTCCACCTTTAGGGGCTTATCTAGCAGGTATGAGGTAGATCCGAGCTGGTACTTGGGCGGTGGCTGAGGGTGCTGCTGCTGTTGGCTTTGCAGGGGAGGCTGCTGCTGGTGTGGAGGTGGGGAGTGGTGATGATGGTGAGGGTGGTGGTGGTGGTGGTGGTGATGATGTGGATGATGGTGGTGCAGTGATGACGGTGCCTCCATATGGCAACCCATCCCCATGGCAGTGGATAAAGACCCTGGAACCAGGGAGTGATGGTGGCCCACACCAGGACTGGACATGGCCTGGAGATGATGAGGGTTGTACATGCCCATGGGAAAAGGGGTGGCACCGTGGAAAGGCTTTGCCATCATCGAGTCCTTGGTAGGTCCCATGCTACACATCATAGGACTTATTTCTTCTTTCACAGCACAAGGTGGAGAACCAGACCCAAGTAAACCCAGCATATCAGGAGACTCTGTCTTGATCTTCAGCAACTCCTGCGAGTGGCTCTTCTTGACATGCCGTGTCAGATGGTCCTTCCGCCCGAAACGCTGGGCACAGTACTGGCACAGGAAGTCTTTGCGTCCCGTGTGAACCACCATGTGTCGGCGAACATCCTTTCGTGTGTAAAAGCGACGATCGCAGTGGTCACAGGGGTGCTTCTTCTCCTTGGCACCACCTGAAGACTTGCCTGAGTGGCTCTTGAGGTGCTCCAAGAGTGCAGGCGTGCTCTCGTAGCTTTGCAAGCACACCTTACAGGTAAGATCACCGGCTGTGGCTGAGTGCATGGCCATGTGGCGCTTGTAACCCAGCTTCGTGTTATAGTGTTTGCCACACTCCTCGCACTTAAAGGCCTCTTTGTTGGGGTCGTGAGTCTGCAGATGGTTTTTCAGGTGATCTTTGCGGTGAAACATCTTTTCACAGAATGAGCACTGATGAGTCTTCTGTGGGGAGTGTGTGGCCATATGCCTACAAAAGAGACAAAGACAGTCTTTAGCTAAAGAGTAATGGACAAAGGGTACATTGAAAATTCTTTTAAACTAATTTGTATTCATCAAATTCAGGCCAGACCACGGGGAATGCTCTCCTACTACTCTTGCCCTTGAGTGACCACCTTCATAATTTATCTCAAAACTGCTTCAGCAACACATCTGTCTTGAAGTTTCCAGAACTGCAATTACCTAGTTCAAATGTATTCAATTAAGGTTTGAGTTAAACTATGCAAGAACGTGACCATCCAGCTTGTTTGGACAACCCCGCTCTAAAGTATAAACTACTACATCAGTGGTGTCCAATCCAGAACATGGAGCACAGGTGTCTCCAACACACCTGCATGAAAGTTTCAATGTGCCTTTATCTGTTAGTTCTCAAGATTTTGATTAGCTTGTTCAGATGTGTTTAACTAGGGTTTGAGCTAAATCTTGCAGGTCAGTGGCCTACCAGGGACAGTACCCCTTTATACCAGTGGTTCTAATACATTTCCTCAAGTACGACTACTCTGCACTGTGCTTTTAACACAACAAAAAGACAGCAATGAGAAAATCTGGTCATAGAGATGAGCTTCATGTTTTCATTCATGCCCGACCATGACAAGCGAAGAAACACACCTGGAAAGATTTCCATGATTAATTGCCATGGACAAATGGCAGTCAAAGCCATTTAACAGCCAATGGAAAATGTTCATTTGCTAGGTGTTTCGAATCACTGAGACAAATGCTTTGTTTTGGCAAGATTTAATAACAAATTACATCACAACATTTCATTCTTCCATTACACTTGAAGCATACCTTGGCATTTACATGTAAGCTGCACCTACCTAAAAAGCTTATATTTGGAGCTGAAAGCCTTAGGGCAGTGGGGTTGGGAACAGTGGAAGGGTTTCTCTCCTGTGTGACAGAACGCGTGGAGCCGGAGCTTGTCCTGTGAGCTGAAGAGGGCACCGCACACCAAACACTCGTTCCCACTGCCTCTCCCTTCCCTCTCCCTCTCTTTCTCGTTCTCTGTCTCTCTTTCCGTCCTCCCTGCAGCGGGACCTCCAAACACTTTGGTGGCGCCTCGTCGTTCCTCGTCCTCCAGCGTCAGTGTGGCAATATGGTGTGAGGCATCGGCGGCAGCTGCTGCCATGGCAGCCCTAGGGTGCCGTTGCCATTGAAACTCGGCCGTGGCTGCCTTGCCTTTCAGGCTCTGGTTCGATATCGGGGCGACTTTTAAGGGGATGCAGGCTCTGAAATTGTCAGCTATCTGTACAACATGTGACCAACATAAACAAATAATTTAATAAATAAATATAAAAGCATTTAAATATAAAGCAGATTTTTGTTTTTTTTGTTTTAAGCATGTCAGTGTTTTTGCTTACATGTAGGGAGATAGCTAAACAGTGCTTAACCTTTTTGTATGTGCTGAAAACTTAAGTTAAAGGGTTGCTCCAGGCCAATATTAAAATTTTCATTAATCACTTACAACCACATTCCAAACCAGGAAATGCTTTGTTCATCTCTGGCCTGTGATTGTCCTGTTAACTGCCAAGTAATGAACGCTGTCAAGGTCCAGAAAAGTATAAAAGACATTGTCAAAATATTTAATGTACCATCAGTGGTTAAATCTGAATGATATGATTGAAAATACTTTTTGCACACAAAGAAAATAAAAATAACTTTATTCAACAATTCGTCTCCTCTGTGTCTCTGCAAACTCACACAAAGATACACTGTTTTCATTCAAATCAAATCGTAAATACACATAGAAAATATATCCGTGTGTCGCAGCAGACACAGAACAGCGTACGCTATTTGCGTTCAGCGGAAAGTTGACCCACTGATGGCAAATGGAATATTTTGACGACGTCTTACGTTATTACTTGGCAACCAATGGGACAGTCACAGGCATCCTGTTTTTCATCCAAAATAAAAGACGAACAAAGCATTTCCGAGGTTGTAAATTTTAATTTTGGGGTGGAGTAACCCTTTAAGGGCTTTTTCTGTCTTTGTAGTTTACCTTCACGCTCTCATCCAGTTCCACCTGCCATGACTGGGGCCGAGTGGGTGACAGTACTGCTCATCATTATCTTCACCCTTTCATAAAAACAATAAGAAAGACGCACATCAATGATTAGTGTTTCTTTTCTTTTCTTTTTTAAAATCTAATATCTAATATCTAACACTTAACATAAGTTAACAGAAACTTTAACAGCTTTGTTTAAATATTTAATCACAAGTTGTACATTTAACAATTATTTGCATTTAGAATTAACAATATTTTGTATTATAACTGTTAATAAACCAGTTTACAATTTAGAAATATTGGTATAAATAAACATGAATAATACTTAATGTTCATAGTTGATCAACTGACATTCCCAACAAAAAAAGCATTATTTATCTGACATTATGGATTCATATAAAAATATTCAACTGCCTGTGGACATACTGTAACTCTTCTAAAAACCCCTGTACTGTATCACTACACTAGCGCTAGCTAGAGGGCAGTAATGTTCAGAACTGTTAATAAACTTGGTAGTATCAGTAGTTGGCAATTCTTCTCTTGCTATACCGCATCAACAGTTGAGGTGCACAAAGTAAGCTTTGTGTGTCAATGCATGTTCTGTCATGCATGTGTGTACATGTACTCCAGCGTTATGAAACAGTGTAAGGCTCTCTAATCCTAAAGCAAACGCAGACACAAAGCTACCTCTGGGATGACAAATAAATTAGACCCATTACACAGAAAAATGAACACTTCATTAATCCCATGGCACAAGTATCACGTGGTATTACCCCTTGGTAATTTTACTAATATCAGTATTGGTGTACTTATGCACTGGTGCAAAAAGTGTTTAGAGTTATTTTAGAATTATTAAGCATAGTGTTTTTAAGACCATAACAACTGGCAGACTTTTTGTACTCTTAAAAGTAAAAATCACAATATGGCACATGGTAATAAAACAGTATAAAGCTGTCTATACACATTATAGGTTTTATAAATAACCTGAAATTCTTGTGTTGGCTGTATTGGAGCTTTTAAATAAAACATCAGTATGATCCTTTGACAGTTATACACTTTTAGGCAGACACTTTTCATTAAAAATGAATTATTGTAATTAACTGTAAAGACTGTATACATGTGAGAAATCCCCAAAGCTCAATAAATAACTAAATAAACTAAACAAAAAATCAAGGCTTCTTTTACACCTAGTATGAACATCAGTCTGTGTGATTTATTTGTGAAGTCAACATGCAGTTTACCGTAATGTAATATCTAGGGACAAAATCAGACAATCATCAATGAATTATGATCACATGATCAATGCAGGCACAGATGACACCAGCCTTCTCAAGCTACTGGCGTATCAATACCTCTAGGGGCTTTTATTCATGCTTCCTTTGCTTTAGCAGTGAGTGATGCTAGTATTAAGTACTGAGCGTTTACCATCCCTTACTGATGAATGCATCACTCTATTAGTTACCGTTATGTGGTATGATATAGTGTATTATTTCTTTCTTGATCTCTCATGTGTGTCATCCTCTAGTCAATGACCATTACGGTTAAAGTTCAAAATCCACTTGTTCCCTGCTGACCACGCAGTTGCTAACATGGCAAAAACAACACAGTCACATGAGCCTAAAATGCAAACATTTGCAAACACACAGGATACTCCTATTATACAATGGACTTCATAACCACACAATAAACTACAGAGTATTTGTTTTATTTGAACCATCATTGCTGTTATTTAGCAAGGATGCACAAACATGACAGCAAATGCTTTCTCTAAACTCTATTTTATCCTGATTAGCGTTTTAGAAGTAAACAAGTTGCACATGACAATTCATGTTGACCTTAAAGGATTATATGTTTATCCGTATGTATATGTGGATAAGAGGAAGTGACAGCTGTGCGGCGCTGCTGCAGTCGTCACCCAGTGGGGAGGGTGCAGGGGGTGACACTACTCCATTCAGCTGCTCCAGGGAGCCCTGCGCCATTGTCATGCTTCTCCACCGCAAACATTCCACATGCATACATCCCATCCGTCACACAGCACATCCAACACACAGCTCTGACACATTCCCAACAACGCGGTCCAAAAGCTACCCATTAAGAAGTGACCAACGATTGTGCGTACAAGTGTATCCAGGTAATCTGAACAGCCTCTGAGCGTTTGACACATCAGTGGGGGTGGGCACTTTATATATCACCGTCCATTTCTGTAGGCCACACAAACTCGAGCTCACTGGAAGCTGCCACGGAGGGGGGAACCGGCCATCCATATTGGCTGCGTGAGTGTGTCTGAGTTTTTGTTTTGAGATTAAAGGGTTTTCACATTCCTCTGGCCCAGGGGTCGGAGGTCACCGTGTACACCATGCTGCCTCCTGTGTGCAGGTTTAACCCCTTCTGTCCAAAGGCAGAGAGTAAGAGAACAGCTAATTCAAGGTCAAATACAGGCGGTGTGCCAGATTCTCATCAATTACACAGTTAAAGTACTAACAGACAAATGTATGAGAAATCTGCACCCAAAAAAAACAGCCATTCTGTTTTTATAAAGTCAAGGGCACACTCACCAGCCCTTTATGATTTTGACTTTAACTAAACTAACTTGCTCTTTCAGTCAATCAAAAACGTTTTATCAGATGTCTTTAACTGCTATGTATTTACATACGTTTTTATGTACAGTGTACTTATTTTGTTCATGTATTGCACAACCCTTCTTCTGCTACTGAGGAAGGAATACGGGTAAGGTTAGGGACAAGTTTAGTGGAATGGTTAGGTTTAAGGTTGGAATAAGTGGTTAGTTCAAATGCAAAATTATAGAATTGAATGAAAGATTACATGTAAATACAATGTAAAACATGCATTCATGTGCACAATAAGTACACTGATTTAAAGATGAATTTATGTATGACTAAAAATCTTTAGAAGACATTTAAAAATGTCAGGGGAAAATGTAAATATAGATTTTGTATTCAAACAACTTATGTGGAAAAATGTAGACATTCAAAGCACTAAATGGAGTACTGTGGTAATTTGAAAACCTACATTTTAATGCAAAATACCAGTACTTTGTCCATAATTAATATCACCGCTAGCATGATTATATTCTTTCCTAATTCAATGCAGTCAACAATAAATTAGAGTAATATGGTTACACGTCGACAAAATCAACTTTTTTTTTTTTTAAATTCGTAGCTATTAAGCCTAACGAATGACACCTGTTACAATATTATGGATATTTCATTTAAATAGACAAAAAAGATAATACTTTTTATTACTGGAAGAAATAGGGAGAATATTTGGAGGGCAAAAAACCTTAAAGAGAGCCTTTTCTTGAATGTTTGTTTATGACTATGATTTCTGAAATTAGGCCTGCCTACTCCTGTCATGGAGTGACTTTTAAAAAGGCAAATGTTTGCAAAACATCTACCCAATCGGAGAGCCCATCAAAAGGTCAGTGAGTACACTTCTGGTGAACTTCCACCAGGTGGGAGGGACTTACAAACAAGAAAGATGATTTAATTTGATCTGCACACAAGAACAAACTTCACCTGTCTTTACTCAAATAAGCAGAATCTACTCAAAAGCAAACTACAAACTAATCAAACTACTACAAACCAAACGTTAAAAATTTAATTTGACACGCAAACCACATCCGTTTTACTTAGGAGTGAGATCAAGCATACTCAGTGCTTAGGCAAACTAGACAGTAATGGGTAAATAAGTCACAAGAAACCAATAAAACACCAAAACGGAGACATTTGCTCAATAAACAGACAGGGCTATGTGAACCCGAGCCTGCTTCTTCACGAGTCTCACGGCTGTGAGGGTTTTATTAACACAGAGGCACACGACTCTCAACGTGTTCCGGAAAAAAAGAAGTTCAGTTGCCAAAAATAGCCTGTGAGTTCACCATACTGAGATAAAGTGACAACAGCCGCGTTCGAGAGAGAGAGACGAGTGAGATTACGATAGTGTGGTAGTTAAGCAAAGCAACAGATGGCACAGAGAGCGAGTGAGAGAAAAGAATTTTAGAGAGGAAGGAAAGAGGAAGAAGAGAGAGAGAGAGAAAAAAAAGAAAGAAAGAGAAGGCCGGAGGGAGGGAGGAGCTCTCGGTCAGTGATAGTCACCCAGACTCCAGAGGGGAGGATGGCTAGTCATGCTTTACTGACCACATTGACAAGGGATGACAGGCAGAGGAAGGGGGAGCAACTGCAACAGGAGATGCCAGATATGAGACCTGTGGGGGACAGAGAGTATGTGTGTGTGTGTGTGTGTGTGTGTGTGTTATCTTGACGTTCAGGGGCTTAAACACAAACAAAGACAACTTTTAACCTGAGGGCTGGTGAAAAACCACAAAGCGCACTTTGTCCGAGTTGTTTCGGACCTGTAGTTACAAATCAACACTTGCTTATTTTTCGAGTGCACTTTTTTTAAACGCATCAAATTCTGGTCACACTCTTTTAACCCCACCCGCACGACACTGTCTGTGATGCACAGGTTTCACTTCCTCTAACAGTGTCCGTTTGGACCTTACAGAGATCTTAGCGAGGTCGCGGAAAGCGGAAAGCTGCCCTCCCTTCCCACCCTACTGACACAGAGGTAAAGCCCTGCCAAACCCTCAACAGTTACACTGCACTGGTCCTGGCTACCAGCACGGGATGTGGCCACAATCTGCACCGTCTCCACCCCCCTCCACATTAAACACATCCACCAGCCTGGGCACAAACACAGGGAAATGCAGTTATACTTAGCCCCGCTGTGGATGACCGTTAAAGCAGACCAGCTCACCTCATGTGCTTTGTGTTTGTCTCATTAGAACAGATTTGATTGGTGCATTTCACTCTTCACACTCGCTAAGGGAAGTGGTAAAGCACAACGTGTTATGCTTCAAAACAGTGACTAACAACAAAAAGGACTTCAGATACAATAAGGCTCGATGAAGGTGGTCCATCTTTTGCAGTCGTACGATAGATTTATGTGAGATTTAAGTTTACGAATCTTGCCGTTAGTCAACTGATAGTCAAGTTATGTTTGGGGGGGGGTACTTAATTATGTTGCTTAAATAATTAGAAGGCTTTATTCACTCAGAAATGAAAATTCTGTCATTAATTACTCACCCTCATGTCGAAAACAAATCATGAAGAGCATTAAAATCCAATGATACCTACATCAACAATTTAGATTTGAAATTCGACACCGTGTTTCCCAGGTGTCTTGTATTTTCGTCCTTGATTATATTTGTATTTAAACCATGCCTTTGCGTAGTGGTCAATGTGAGTCTATGATTTAGTGTTAGTCGTTTTGCTCGATCTCTTTATTACACATATAGTCAAAATGGCATGATCATATTACACAGTGAATATTGCACTGTGCAATTGGTATTTGAATCAGGCTACCGAAGCATTGAATCTTTGACTATTAAGGTCACCTATTCATTTGCATATTCATTTCTGGGACTTCCAGACACTTTGCTGTGATGCAAAGCTGAATGTTCAGCATTATTACAGCATTATTATAAGGCTTTAGTGTCACATGATCCTTCAGAAATCACTGTAATGTGCTGATTCGCTGCTCAAGACACATTTCTTATTAGGTTAAAAACACTTGGGCGGTTCAGTTTGTAAAAAAAAATATTTTGTAAGAATGTCTTTTTTAAAAATGTTATATAATTTATATAATTGAAAATAAAATAAAATAAAATGCTATCAATAAAAAAGGAGGTGCTTTTCCCATTAAAATTATGCAATTGCAGCATCTACTAGCTAATAGGGTCATGCTTGCCAGATACACCTTGACAAATGACTGAATCTGGTTATTTTGGGTGATGAGTTACAAGACTAAAAAAACCAAAATCAAACAGACCATATTTTACTAACAAATCACACAACCCTAAGAAAGAAAGGGCATGCAATAATGAAAGTGAGCAACTGTGAGAAAAACAGCCTGCTCATAGAAACCTACAAATTCAAAAATAACAATAGTTTATTATCTAGTCTACAACTAGCTAACAAACACAAAGGTGCCACAACAGCTCCTCTGTCTTTGATGCCAACAAAAGCACACGGCAGAGCTATCACGCTTTCTCTCACTCCCTCTCCCTTCGTGTGCCATTCCTGTGGTTAAAGTGGGCACACAAGTGGGTTTAAAGAAAAATAAACAGATTAAAGTTCTATTGAACTGGGATTGCCAAAAAACTATTTATCACACCATCCAAAAACACTCCCCTGAAAGTAACATGACAGAACAGACACATTTAGCTACAGCATAACACATTTTCTACAGTATACACGACACTGTGTCATATTACCTGTTACCATATTACCTGTGCTCTTCAGCAAGTAGGGAATATACAGAAATTGATTACATTGAAAAATGATCAAAACTTAAATTTGGATGAAATCTTAAAACTACAAAATATATCGATTTTTCGTTTTTGTTCTTTTATTAACAGACATCACAGGAGCTAGGTTATAAGGTTAGGTGAGCTTCTGCTACTGTACTGTGTTTCGTTGCATTTGTGTCTGCAACTACAGAGCATGTGCTACGACCACAGGCTGACAGGACAGGAAAGTTCATTTCCACTGACGTATGGCCTGACGTGCACCTTATCTGATCGCAGTGAAGATTCTCATCACCTGTACCATTTTCTGAGCTAGGAATTGGAGTGCGCTTCTAAAAAGTCTCCTGTTTCATGTGGCCATAAAAGAATAAATGCAATTCTTGTCAAGAAAAAAGAGACAGAAGCAGCAATAGTGAATGGGGTGGCTGACTATATACCTCTGCTACTGCTTTAAATTCTTTGCTTCCACTTTATACTGTGTCCCTAATACCTGTGTACTTCCATAGTAACTAGATGTGTACGTAGTATGTAACCACATATACAACTGAAATATTTCTGTAACCAAACACATGTAACAACCCTCAGAATGATATGTGTACCTCACACAGGTCATTGGTAACTACACTGTTTGGTAATGAAAGCACTTAATATGTTGTTACATATGTGTAGTTACACAAACATTACAGCTTTAGATACTATGTACCAATGTGTACTTGCATCGTGGTTACATACTACACATTAGTTACACACACACACTATAAGTCCTTTTTACAATCTGACGTGTGCTTAAATTGAACTGGAAATTAGGTGCTAGGTGTCCTGTCTAAGTACACAGGTATAAAGGAAATTTAATATAAAGTGGGACAGAATAGGAGTCAATCCATTTTAATTGAGTAAACTGAGTCTTTAAAGCAAAACTCCATTCAAGGTTGTGTTCTATTGTTAAAACAGCCGTGGTTAAATGGCTTTGTTAGACACTATACCACTAAATGACTGTATTCACAACACATCACAGCTTTGAGTGCTTCATGGTTTTTGTTCTAAAATATTTAATGCATATCAAAATTTAAATATGGGAAAAAATCATCAAAATGTTATTTTTATGAGGAAAAGGTCTACTCAAAGTAGTAAATAATCCTACACTAGTGGCTCAAGACTTAAAAATGGGTTTAACAAAATTAATAATTGGCTTTATGGCTGCCGAGCAGTGATATATATGTATCTAAAAAGCCAGAAAGAAATGTTTCTGCTCCATTGATTTTATAACCATTGACCCCTCCTTGCACAAATGCCACAGAGTAAACGGCGCTATCTGCATCCCCTTTCATTCATCCTTTCTTCATGCTGAAAAAAAGCTCTCAATATACTTGTAGCATAAAGACATCTGGCCAACACACGGACCCCACTTAACGACGCCTGAGAAAAAAGGAGGGAAAAGAAAATTAACGGGCTTTACAAACAAAGGCCAATTATAGCGGGTTCCCTCCCTGATCTAATTTGCGGCCGAAGAACGACAGAGCAAACAAGTCCGTGTTTAGCTGAAGGGGTGTTTTGCTTTAAGTCTGATTTTGGCTATCAGAAGCTACAAGCTCTGGATAACAGGAAAAGGCATGTGCGGAGTTAAAAGACAGCGCTGCCAGATGCCTTTCTGTTTTCCTCAGGGATTCCCCTTGTGAATGCTGAAAAAACAGCTTTAAGACGGGACGAGATACTGAGGCGTTTTGGTGATCTGGGGACAGAGAGTATGGTGGAGTTAGATAAGGGTTATAGATATTTGTTTAGTTTTTTTATGTAGCTCTAGTGTATGTGGGGTTTACACCGTGGGTTGATGTGACTGTGAATGGGGTGTATGAGTGTGTGTGTGAGTTGAGGTGAGTCAGGGGAAACCCCTTCTGGCAGGGAGTCCTGGTGGTGACACAGAGCTCCAGAACAGCAGGCATCCTGCCAGACGGCAACGAGCCAACTCTCTTCCTCGCTCTCCCGCACTCTCCCCACTCCCTACTGCATCCCTCTAACATTTCTCTCTATTAGAGCCTTTTAATGTCTCCGCTTTATATCTCAATCATGCTTTTATTCTTTCATTCTGTCATTCGTTCAGCGCTTCCTCAGTTGACTGTTACAGCAGCAGTCCAAAATGACCTCGAGTGGAGGAACTGAGAACTTTTACTAAAACTATATTTTTGTTGCTCTGCATATTTGTGACAAATGCGTCAGGGTTTGTTTCCCAAATATATGTTGTTAGTGGCTTATAAAATCAAATCAAATACTACTAAAAAGTCTGGGGAATAGAAATCTATGCTTCCATTCATCAAAGTATCAGGGAACAAGGTTTCATAAAACTAATATTGAGCTTTAAATAACTTCTTGCGCATTTTCTGAAGGATCGTATGACAATAAAGGCTTTGCTTCGCTTGACAGAAATAAATGTCATTTTAAAATATATTAAAATAGAAAACTATTGCTTTCAAATGTATTAATATTTCACAATAATACTGTTTTTACTATATTTTTGGTCAAATACACAGTGAGAGACTTTAAAAACATTAAATAATCTTGTCAACCCCAATGTTTTTATCACTAGTGTATATATATATATATATCTATATATATATAAACACATTCAAAGTTTATTTTTACTAGTTATATTTCAAAGCAGATTAAGTCTAAACAAAACAGATGACAACCATGGACCCACAAGTAACCGAAATAACTTAATGTTGAAACTTAAACCTTTAATCATTCATTTGTGCGAACTTTAATCACCTCTAAAATGTGCGTCTTACACCTTACTTACTCACAACTGAACCTCCATTTAGACGTCTCTAATCAAACGGTGTTTCAAACAAGTGTAGATTTTATTCAAATGATGAGAAAATCCCAAATCTTCTCTCCCTTCGTTCACTTTCAGATGTGGTCAGCAACAAACAACCTCTAAGTTAAGCTTCGTCAGCGGCGCTTAAAACAACAGCCATTGTTTCCACGACCCTTTTTGTTTACAGATATCTGCAACACTTTACAATAGACCTCTCTCTCTCTTTCAGCCTTTCCGTCAATCAACTCCAAAGTTAGCTCATTTTTGTTTACTGCAGGAGAGCCCGTCTGATTTAAGAGGATGTGCGGTAAAGGAGAGACGAGGAGGAGGGGAGAGCGAAAGTTGTAAAAATAACATTCCTGCATAAAAAGGCAGTGAAAACGGTCGCGGAGCAGAACGCATTCCTCACATTTCTTTCGAAACGTGATCAGTTTCTGCATCTCGCCGCCGGCCAGGGAAATGACAGCCGCGTGTTTGTGGGACAGTGACAGTGACACAGATATCGGCTCATTCATAAACTAGACAAGATGTGTTTCACACTGGAGATTCAGATCAGAGTCCTTCTGAAAAATTTTAATAAATACAAAGCCCAGCGAAAACTCCAAGTGCAGTAGGACTGTATATCAGCACTTTCGAAATCAGATCGATTCATATTTTTATATGCCAGCAATATTTTCACCTAGTGAACATTTTCACAGCAGTGTTATTTTAATATATTAAGATACTATTAATGTTTTTATTAACTAACAGAATGTTTTCTGTCGTTTAAAAGTCAGTAAGATTTTTAATAATTTTTAAAGGAGTCTCTTATTCTCACAAAGGCTGCATTTATTTAAACAAAAATACAGGGAACAAAAAACTTAAATATTTGGAAATATTATTGCAATTTCTAATATTGGTTTTCTATTTGAATGTACTTTAAAACATTGTTTATTTCAGTGAGACAGCACTAAATGTTTAATAGGCATTACTCCAGTCTTCAGTGTGGCACGATCCATTAGAAATCAATATGAAATCAAAATGATCAGTGTTGAAACTGTTGTGCTGCCTAATTAATTAATTGTATTTTTTGGAAGCTGTGATATGTTTATCTTGAAATCTTTAATGGATAAGAAGTTAAAAATAATGACGTTTATTTAAGATTTTCACTTTTTATGCATTTGACATATCCTTGCGGAATAAATGCATTCATAAGAAAGAAAGAACTGAATCGCAAACTTCTGAAAGGTAGACTAGTAAAACTACATTTCTGTTTTGAATGAACACTGTTTAAAAAGTATCACAGGTCTCAAAAAATACTAAGCAGCAAAACTGTTTCCAACATTGATTTCTGAAGGATCAGGTGACTCTGAAGACTGAAGTAATGATGCTGAAAATTCAGCTTTGCATCACAGAAATCATCTGATTATAAAGTATATTATAATAGAAATATTTCAAATGACATACATTTAAACGAAAGAAGTTACAGAAGAACCTTAATTTAAAAATATTACAAATCTTACTGATCACTAGTCTATTTCAGTTTTAGCAGTTTTTTTGTTTGTTTGTTTTTAAATATGTATACAGCATTATTTTTATTCATATTATATTTATATTATTATTATTATTTTATTCAGTTTTTTTTTATCGGTCTATAGCTTTTACTGATTTTATTTCAATTTTAGTACTTTAAGTTTAACAAATTAGAAATATTGCCTTGTCAAGTACATTTAATTATTATTATTATTATTATTTTAAATGATATTTTAAATATATTTAGTTTACATATTTTATAAACATATACATTTAGTTCCTATATTGTATATATTTTAAATTTTTTAGTTTCTTTTATTTCAAGTAATGAAAATGTGTTTTTATAGTTTCAGTTACCTACTGTATAATAACTTCATGCTCATGCTCTATGTTTGTTATTGGACAGAGCTCACTAGAACAACAGTAGAAACTAAAGATATTTTGTTTTTGGAGATCTCAGCAGATGCATATCCTGTTCTGTGTATGTAAAAATGAGCTCCATGCAGGGTCTGCACCAGGAGCATCGGTGTAGATATTAGATGGTTTATCAGAGGAGAACAAGCATGAATTGTGATGCAGTGAGGTGGGGCCCTTCCATAAGCAATCTCTCGCAGCTTCTCTGATGACAGATAGAGATCAGCTTTGCATTACAGCTCCCCTCCTCGCTCACACACACACACACACACATACGTGTGTATTGATGTAGGCAACAAAGCTCTGGTGCACGAGTTCGCCGTACTGATGTGCAATGAAAATCCCGTACGAGGGTAAAGAGAAAGAAGAAAGAGCCGTGGAGAGAAAGAGAGCGATGTGTGTGCATCGGGGGGAGGACTCCCCGTAGGCCATGAGGTGAAAGACACAGAGGCAGAGCAGTTATTCATTAAGATGCTGCTCTCTCTTCCTCTATTCTCTTCCCTGGAGCTAAAAACACTTGTTCTCCCTTCAATGGCCGTCTAACCCGGGGTGGTCTTCCAGCCCACTACCTACACCCACCAATCAACAGCACAAACGCTGAGCTGCTGTGTATGTGCGCATGCAGATAAATTCCTTTTCATGCACAAAGACATTAAAAAGAAGGAACGTCTGATACTTGAAACTGTTAAGCAGAATTTATTATTAGAGAAAAATAAAAAAGGAATAAGTGAAATGTTAAAAACTAAAATATATACCTGTATTGAACGTTTATTAGAATAAATTATAATAATAATCCTTATTAAGAACAATAAAAATACAGTTATTCAAATATGTTTTTTAAATGTCAAATATATTTCTATTTATATAATAATAATAACACATATTAATTATTAATTATTATTATTATTATCCTCGTTATTTCAATATAAAAAATATATTACATTTATACAATATCTGAAATATAAAATTTATACAATAAACAAAAATTAAGAATAATATGAGATTATTTATTAAATAATAGATAAAATATAAAAAATATGTAATCTATTGTAAAATATGTATATGAATATGTTTATATTTATTTATTTAATTATTATGATGGTTATAATAAATATAAATTTTTCTTATTATTGTTATAATTCCTTGTTTTAATATGGTTATTATTATTATTATTAATAGAATAAATGTCAATATTTTCCATTTTAAATATTTAGATCTTTATATTTAATATTTTAATAATAATAATAATAATACTTTTGTTATTATTAAAATTATTTAAAAATTACATCAAAGTTTAATATGTAATAAAAATAAAAAGTTTAATAAAAAGTTTAATTTTATATATAACATTTGTTTGTTGTAGCATAACAATAATTTAATTAGATATTATTATTATTTCTTTATTAAGGACTATATTATTTAAAAAAAATAACAATAACAATATATTTAATATTAACAATATTAACAATTTAATTATTTTGTCAAAGCAAAAATAAATCAATCATTAAAATCGCATAATGATTATCAGACACATGAACATTAAAATAACATGTAGCATCAAACACATCAAAGACCCGATCAAACTTGCTGATGTAATGTAACGGTGGGCGTTTGTGCGCAGTAGAGTGTAGCGGGGTACAGAGGGTGAGAATGTCTTTCTGTTAGTCTGCGCGTGTGTTTGTGTGTGTGTGGCTTGATCGCTATGTGCTGAAAGGGTTTGGGTTTCAACGGTGAAATAGTTAACATACTGCTGCCTCAGTCCTGCTCAATTCAACATTAACCTACACACACTCTGATGCTCTCAATGCTTCATGGGGGCATTCTATAAACATAATGGATTTTATATTGTACAAACTGTATTTTCAAACTTGCTTTCTCATTGGAACCAAAAACTGTTTGGTCCCCATAAAATAGCGAATACCAAGAACACACATACACACTCACTCGCATTCTATATTCTTAAAAAAAGTTTTGCACACTCTGATTCAGTTCTACAGATTCACTCAACCAACTTCACAAGGTTCCAACATTTGTAACAATACTTCAACTCATTTGTCCTGTTGAGCAGAGATGCGATTAAACTGCACGATTTCTGCCTGGCAAACAACAAAAACATTGCGCAAAACAACCCACAAACTCCGAAAAAGAAACCATATAGTAGCAAGGGACATGTGTGTGAACAATTCAACAATCTAAAAATATACGCAAGTTTCTAAATGCAAGTTTTTGAACCGCAGGCATGCACAATGGTCTCAGAGCGACGTTGTTATTAAATCTCGATCGGTCTGCGTTATTAAAGAGAAGAAACTTGTTTACGGATTTGAAGAAATGTAGTATTACATCACTTGCTCACCAAGTGATGTGGGTCCTGTCAGATTAAGAGTGCAAAGACCTGATAAAACCATTACAATAATAAACCAATCCATCATAGAGACATTTTAACGACTTTACATATTGCATTCTCCGGTGAAAATGTCATTTTGTCCGAAGCAGAGAGAAATCTAGACAGATCAAGCACTGTTCACAAAACGTTTAAAACTGCTAGATTTTGATGTGAGAGAACAAGAGGAGAAGATTTTTTATGGAATAAGTGTTATTATGGTTTATGGACTTGTATTTTAGCCAAGTGAGAGTGTCAAGTTAAAACGTCTTGATGGTTATATTTCTTATAGATAATTAATTGATGTACAGGAAAATGGATTGTCGGGTTTTAAATTTATATGGACACCTGTATGCAAAAAAATGTAAATGTGAATATTGGTAGTGTAACTTTAGAGTTTACGCATCTGCCATATGCTATTCAACTTTTAATTAAGATTAAGCTTAAAGTAATATCAGTTGTTTTTTGATCTCAAATATTTTGCTTGGTCGTGGAATGGAAAACTTTGGGAACCCTGCTGTAGAGTTTATTTTAATCTTCATGTTAAATCATTTAACAACCTATCACATTTTTTTTTACACTGACATCTCGTTCTTTGACAGAACATCTGTATCTGTTTAGTAGGTCTTCTGTTGATTTTAAGCAATGTCCATGTTTAACCCAAGCGAGGGTGTTTGTTGTGAGCTGAACTGAAGTTGGCACCTGACAAAACTCTGATACTCAAAACCTTGAAAGTGAGATTTAAAAGGAGCATGCATAAAGAACACTGTGTTCTAGAGGATACACAATCTGTAGCACAAAACAATGAGTAAAGCTATCTGCAAAAAGAAGTGAGAACAAACTGTAACGGCAACTCTCATCGCCAAGCTTTATCACGATTTATGCGAATGCACTTGTAATTAACTTACTAAAGTGTCAGAGCTATTTTCTCAACTGCACACTAGTAACGGAAGATTGTACCTCAACTTAAAGAAATATTATGTGACACATTAGTGACACAAAATTACCCAATTCACCCTAAAGAAGCTCCAAAACTCTAAAAGCCCCTTGACATCTCCCACTACAGTCGGAAACAACAAGACTGACGCAATCTGTCCAGGTGTAGATTTTCAGATGCTCAAAGAATCAAACAATAAAAGACTAATAGTTGTGCGACTTTGAGGAAAGTCCCTCGTCACAGTCACAGCTTCCATTTCATACATATAGATAAGAGTAGATTTATCTAGTGAAAACAACTCACAATAAATCTGCCTTTGTGACACCGACAAATGTTTTTTTTCGACAAATGAGTCTAGCACCTTCCAGAATGTGATGTCGAGCTGAACAGCATGAATCCTTAAACATTTCAGTCTCCTCCGCCAATGCCATGTTTGTCTAGGAATATAGAATTGCTTGTTTTGAGGATTCAGTACACTGAAAGAATGTAACTGTCCTCTGAGACATGCCATACTTTTGGACATTAGTCAAATATCTCAGCCATGTGGTTTTGAGGAATGGAGTGGAGACAGGTCCTGAAAAGATTTCCACCCTTACTACCTGGCCGTGACCCAGAAACATCAAGGACCTTGTGTCCTTCCAAGGATTTGCAGGTTATAGCACGAGGTTTATATAGGACTACTTCTATGTTTATTCATACCTGTTGCACATGGATGCAAGGCTGCATGGAGCTGGCCCTGCACCAGGAACAGAAGGTGGAGGAGATGATCCTCTGTAAAATTCCATGTCCGTGGTCCGTCACCAACTTCGCATTCTTTACAAAGATATTTACGGCTTTACTTCCAGATTTACAGTGTGAAAATATGCTCAATTATGGCAGTTTTTAAATTAGTATTGCACGCAAAAGCAAGAAATTGACCACAAGTTATTTAAATTAGTCATATCCATTTAAAAAATGCATTAATTCAATTGGGTCCTATACTTCATACAGTGTTTGCTCGTTTAATTTAAATATAAAAAAGGAGTAGTTTACTAAAAAATAAAAAAATGCTGAAACTGTACTCACTCTCAGGACATCCAAGTGGAACAACAGATGGACTTTTCACTGGAGTAAGTGTTATTATGGTTTATGAACTTTTATTTTCTTTTTTATTTTATCCAGAAGTGACAGTTTAAAGTAAAAACATCTTGATGGTTATATTTCTTATAAGCCATTAATTGATGTACAGGAGTGTGGAATATTGTGAGGTTTTGTGTATTGTGTATCGGGCATTACGGCCATTATGTTATTGTAAATACACTCACCGGCCACTTTATTGGGACACCTTGCTAGTACTGGGTTGGACCCCCTTTTGCCCTCAGAACTGCTTTTACCCTTCGTTGCATAGATTCTGTGAGGTGCTAGAAACATTCTTCAAAGATATTGGTCCATATTGACATGATAGCATCATGCAGTTGCTGCAAATTTGTCGGAATCCATGATGCGAATCTCCCTTTCCACCACATCCCAAATGTGCTCTATTGCGTTGAGATCTGGTGACTGTGAGGGCCATTTTAGTACAGTGAACTCATTGTCATGTTCAAGAAACCAGTCTGAGATGATTCGAGCTTTATGACATGGTGCATTATCCTGCAGGAGGTAGCCATCAGAAGATGAGTACACTGTGGTCATAAAAGGAAGGACATTGTCAGCAACAATACTCAGATAGGCTGTGGCATTGCAACGATGGTTAATTAGTACTAAGGGGCCCAAAGTGTGCCAAGAAAATGTCCCCCACACCATTACACCACCACCAGCAGCCTGAACTGTTGATACAAGGCAGGATGGATCCATGTTTTTGTGTTGTTGACACCAAATTCTGACCCTACCATCCGAAGGTCGCAGCAGAAATCGAGACTGATCAGATCAGACAAATTTTTTCAATCTTCAATTATCCAATTTCGGTGAGCCTGTGCGAACTGTAGCCTGTTCTTAGCTGACAGGAGTGGCACCCGGTGTGGTCTTCTGCTGCTGTAGCCCATCTGCCTCAAGGTTCGACGTGTTGTGCATTCAGAGATGCTCTTCTGCATACCTTGGTTGTAACGAATGATTATTTGAGTTACTGTTGCCTTTCTATCAGCTCGAACCACTCTGGCCATTCTCCTCTGACCTCTGGCATCAAGAAGGCATGTTTTCCCTTTTTCGGACCATTCTCTGTAAACCCTAGAGATGGTTGTATGTGACAATCCCAGAAGATCAGCAGTTTCTGAAATACTCAGACCAGCCCGCCTGGCACCAACAACCATGCCACGTTCAAAGTCACTTAAAGCACCTTTCTTTCCCATTCTGAAGCTCTGTTTGAACTGCAGTGGTTTGTCTTGACCATGTCAACATGCCACCAGTTGCCACCATGTGTTTGGCTGATCAGTAATTTGCGTCAACGAGCAGTTATATATATATATATATATATATATATATATAAAGATCTATATGGAGGAACCTGCAAGACAGCAACAAGTTTATAGTGTAGCAGGAGCCGGGGCTAAAAGTGGTTTATATTAAGGGTCAGAGTGTTGAAAACCAACAGTAAACTCAGGCTACTGTAATGGCTGATGAAGCTGAGCAGACACAAACGCCTAAAACTGATGATGAAATCGATTTTCCAGCAGACATTTAAACTCAAGCTGAACAACAGCTGAATGAAAGGAAGGATCTTTAAAGCTACTGACACCAACAGCAGAGGAAGTTCAACAAGAGCACTGTAAAGGAATTGGAGTAGAGTCAAGAAATGTGCATGCTATTATTGTGCATGCATTACAATAAATAAATTATTATTTTTTTTAAATACATTCTAACTCTTCATCTTTATATCTCCCTCTCCTGTTGTATCTTCTGGTTTAGCACTTACCAGCACTTTGAAATGAACTTTTATCTTTTTTAACAAAATTGTTACATTCAAAATGCCCTTGTCTGTTTTTATTAGATGTCTGCATCTTTACTTAATACTAGTACATATATATTTCTTAATCCTCTTAATATTATTGTGAATTATTACACATTCATCTCTCACGAACCAATTCAATGCATATTTGTCTATCAGTTACTGAGGAAAAATTACAATTGACAATAATCTTGTTAACCGAGAACAATAAATCTCTCTTTGCTAACCAAACAGGTCAGCCTTACGCACTAAAGAGCCAATGTGCACACAGACCCCAACAGTTGTAATGGAATTAAACAATTATTTATCCTTACATTTATTTTGGCAGTACGACCTGAACCAAGCCGGGTCAAAAAACACCTAGTGAATTTACAAATACTTTCAAGAGACATAACAAACCACTTCCAGACGATGAAGAAACGTTTAAAAGACGACAAACAGGAACTCTTATTTTCTGTCTCTGTACTGCCTTTTGATTCCATCTTGAATAACACTATGGTGTTTCATTTGGGGGGAAATTCATTCATCATTTTAACACGTCAAAAACTCCTTAGTCTGTTAATCAATTAAATCTAGCCTCTTTCATCACATAAACTAGCTACAGACAGAGTAGAACATCTGCATCGACATGACACTGATGTTCATTCAAAGCATTTCTCTACTGAACATAAGTATAAAAGATCTCCTAACATATAATCTGTGTAAAACTAATGTATTACCATCTAAAATCAGCTACTGACAGTGAGCTAAACAATAATCGCATCCTTCTCAATAGCAATCAAATAAAAAGATGAACAACATCTGTCTCTGATTAAACAAAAGAGAGCGCATTGGCGTTCATCGGATACGGTGCCACAACAGTTGGACCTCCAGAGCCGGTCTGGACTGTTTACGGCGTACGCACAAACTGCACAGACGTGGAATTTTCTCTCTCGCCAGTGTCCGGCAGGCGAAGTGTGTGATAGAGAAAGACATGTGCAGTGAGTCAGCTGCTCGCTAAATGAGGGCATCCAACCACATGGTCACTGAGAAATATCCCTGCTGCCGCCTGATTGGCTGCTCTTCGGCAAGGGAGGGAGGGCAGGGAGGAGTCATGTGACCGAATCTAGCAGAGCGCTCGATAATGGGACCCCCACTCACAGCAGGGCGAGAGAGAGAGAGAGAACGGCCTGGACGAGAACCAAAAAAACCCCTCTACCACACACAGGCTGTGTATTGTTGCCTATTCACTGGACTCCATCTCGGGCCACTTTATCATTCAATTAGGACAGCTTTCACACCACACAGCAGAGAAAAGGGCCCTTCAATCAAACTGAAAACTTCACGCTGCCACTGGAGGGCACACAGAAAGAGACCCACAGTCCTCTCTCTACTCAGTTCTCTCTCTCTCCTCCTGTTGTTGTTGTTCTGGACTTTGTGAGGAAGAGAGAGGGAGGAAGAGTGAAAGAGAGGAAGAAAGCAACAGAGGTCATTTGTTAACACCAGAGTTTCTCTCTCGCTTTCTTTTTCACTTCTTTCCCTTTGTTCTCTCCTTTTCTCCTCTCCTCTCTCTCTGTCCCTTTTAAGAGGATACCAGCATCTACAATTTTGCTATGTTGCCACTGGAGTGAGCTGTGGTTAGCCTGAGAATACACGGAGCAAAGAGCGAGAGAGAACACATATTTTTAAAGATTGTCTGAAAAGCATCAATGCGAGTGTTACTGTGGGGCATCTCATATTTTCTAAAAATACATGCAAAAATGTAAACAGTGCATTTTAAGTCTTCATTTTTATCTTCTGCAGTCTTGAAAATGTGCAGTTGTAAGTATTTTAAATACTTTTTTTATTTGCAATGCAGTTTAGAAAACTTGCAGGTCTATTTCTACCCTCCTGACCTTTACAAATATTTCAAATTATATTCGATTTTATATTTGACAATGACATTCAAGCTGGTGATCAGTGCATTTTGAATCTTAACTTAATTGTAAGTACTAAAATAAAATCATTTTTTTTTTAAAGTTTGTTTGTTTCTATTTTAATTACCAGTATTGTTACCTTACGTCTTCCTATCACTGCATTAAATTATATACAGTTCTTATATGATTTCGGATAGTGTATTTACTGTGCTTGTCGTTTTTGCTAAATTTCATTAAAACCCATTACGCCAATGTAGTAGGAATTACATACAAGACTGGCTGAATACAATTACAAGAGAGAAGTGAGTGATATGAAGAATGCATCGATTCATTTATTTGCTAATTATGTCTGTTTAAGTGCAACAGAGGTAGTGAAGGAGCATGAGCCTACATGATTCATTCTTTTTTTTATTTTTCTTTCCTCCTCCACTCATAGATTTTCTGAGTGAATACCGACACCAAGAGTTTCTAGTAATTCTTCTCTCGGTTGCAGCTGAAAACGTAACAATGGATTGGCTGGACCACACACAATGAGACGGCAAGCACCTCGCTCTCATGTGCTGCCAGGAAACATTTCTCCATCAAACTCACATTATATCAACTTTAAATAGCTCCTGTTCAAACAAGCTCACGGATTTAGAGTTTCATTTACAAACTACAAACATGCATTTTGCAAACAGGTCCCACGTCAGGAAGCCAAATGATGCCAGCATGAAAACTCGGAGTAAAAACACCAATCCGCAAACACACACATTAATGAAGAGCTGTGGGCAGAGCTCCAGAACCATAAAAGCAATTTATAGAGTTTCCCAAAGTGTATGAAGGTAGAAGAAATAAGAAAACATTTGACGGAAATTGTCCCTTATAGACCAAATGACAGACTTGTAAAGCCCCAGAACACATCATGAGAGTCTATGATCTCAAGACACTAAATAAATCTATCACCTTTTATATTCACTGATTGGATGAAAATTCTACTTCAGTTAAGTAAAGCCAAGGAAGGTTTTTAGCATCTAGGTAAAAGCCTTGTATTACAACAACACCAAAAATAATTTTAGACCTTTAACGGTTGATGTGTTCGATGTTAAAAACCAAGCAACAAAATAAATATTAAAACACTTGAACAAACAGTTTTTGCTTTTGAAGAACGACTCATTAAACATAATATAAAATTACAATAGATATAAATAATACAAAATATGTTATGAAGAAGGGAAAGAAAGAGAGAGAGAATATTAAAAAGAATCAATTGTTCTTCGTTTTGGTTAAGACTTCATTTAAACAAAAACAGACCAATGGTTTTGAACAGCTCATATTAAATACGACATAAAACTATATAAAATATAATCGATACAAACTATATTAAGCACTAAATGTATAATAACATATTTAGGTAAATACTTAATTAAAATAAAAAGTACTTTGCTTAAGGCTCAACATAAACGCAACTGAAGCGTCTTCATTTCATAGATTAACACTTTAGGGACCGATTCTCACTATTAAAAGTTGCTTATTAGCATGCATACTAGCATTTTGCCTGTTTGTACCTATAAAGCACATATTAATGCCATGTTCTGCATTAAGATCCCTTAATCCTACAATACAAAACTTTACTATACTACTATACAAACTATACTAACAATTAATAATCTACAAATTAGGAGTTTAATGAGGCAACCATTACTTTATTGCTCCCCAATCTAAAATGTGACCATTTTCTGTGTAAATGCTTTGGTTTTGTTTCCTTATTCTTTATATTTGAGTATATAATTAACTTAACTAAGAATATTAAGACAGCAAGCGTCACATACCAGCGTGTTTTTGTAAATGTTTATTTGATTGTTATTATAGGTCCTTATACGATTACATTGACTTCTACTTCTTCACTTGCAGTATCAACCGGTGAACGGAGGAACCGATAAAAACACCTCACACCTCACTGGATAACTACTGCTGAGCAACACTTACACTAATTTATACATCAGTACACAACTAAACAAACCCTTCCTCTAAGGCTTTTTCTTCATTATAGGTGCCTAAACTCGCATGGGACAACTCAAACGACGACATGAATGATAAATGTTTTCCTCCAGCCCTCTTCTGTGACTCTCTCCCTCGACATGCTGCTTTCTTTTTCCTCACTGTGACTGAGTCACCTAATCACGCTCAAGATCTTCTGGATTCTCCGTACATGACCGTGTGTCTGTGAGCGCTGTGGTAACCGTTTAAGTTTCATAAAGTTTATCATATTTCACATCTGTTCCATATGACTGTTTGTTTTCTCATACAGTCACAGTTCACCGTGCCCTCACTGACGAATATTACAGATTTGTATAGATGTTGGTTAAAAGTAGAGCCGTCCAAGTGGATGTTCATTCATGAATCGACCAGCCTGTGCACACAATAGGTGTGCATTATCTAATTGGCAGTGTGACCGGCCAATCACAGCCACACAGAAGTACCGCCTCTCGTCACGTGACCTGTACGGCTGTAATTCACTATTTCCTCCTCAATGAAAACACAACAAGCTCAAAAGACGCTGCCTTCCTCTGAACCTTCCTATTGTGGCTGTTGTACGGTTTTGGATATTTGAGTGCTTGAAATGTTTTTTTTTTTTCAAATCTTTGATATCTTTGTTTTAGGCATGTCACTTAAAAAGATACAACAGAAAAACCAATACCTAAATTATTTAATTTCAACCAATTCAAAATTATTACTGTAATCTAAATCTAATTATTACAGTTTAAGGGTTACATAGAAATACTGCTTAATGTAACAACTGCAGGTTACCGTTTATCACAGTGTGGCATCACTTCCATTATTTCTAGCGAGCTTCCAATATAATTGATTATTTAATGGCATCAATTTTTTTTTAAATGACTTCTTAACAGTGAGGTGGTCACATTAAAAGGCATTACAAATTTACTGCGCTGTAACAGTACTGCACATTTCCTGAAGCGGGACAATAAATTCACAACAAAGATAGCAGAGAGACAGTAATCGAGTGAGAAAGCAGCTCGGAGGGGAAGAAGACCCATCTTTGGGGTGGAAAAATGGACGAGGGGGATCTGAAGGAAGAGAAGGAGGGGTTGCAGCATAAGTGGTGTTCAGTGATGGATAGACTCAGGCCTTGAAAAGCCACACCTGGCTGGCTGCTTTCAAAAGCACAGCTTTACTCATGTACAGTGGTGCTATGCGTTTCAAACATCTAGCGTCTTCTTACTATCTAAAGGCGCCGCATACTGCAAGTGCAGTCAGAATGCGTGCCAGCAAAGGGGGAAAAAAAGACACTCTTCTGTTGTGCGTTTGCGACTTGGTTGCAGTGTGTGTGGCATGCGTACTTTGTGTATGGACTTGTTTTGCAAAGCTGTCAAGAACATTAGCGTGTATTTACACATGTGCTGTTTATGTGTGGGTTACTTTTCTATTGCTCTTTGTTTCGTTTGGGGGTTTTTAATTAATGAGCTTGGATTTGCGATTGCTGAAGTTGCTGTATTACAGCCCTTCTGAACGCTGTTCTGTGCTCTTAACATTCGGGGGTGAAAACATTATTTGGTTAGAAATATATATTTTACTTTCTTTCGGTTTTATCTTCTTCCTTTGCTTTCGTATCAAATGCTGATTGACGAGGTAGTTGGAAATTAATGTAAGGATAATAAACAGCATTCAATAAGCAGTTTCTGACTAAGAAATTGATAACAAACAATTATGATCTTTCAAAAATCTAAAATAGTTTGTTTTTAAATAACTTTTTAATAACATGTTATTGTATTAAAACTACTGCAATACTTTTTTTTTTTTCATTTTTGGCTTAAATAAAACTGGTTCAATTAGACGTTATCACATGAACCAAATGTTTAGGTTACCTGACAAAACTTTTTTTTTTTTTTTTTTACAGTACAATCCAAACAAATCAAATCCGTTTCTGAGAATGTTTTAATTTAAATCAACACATTTTACATTCCAAGATCTTTGTCAATGGCACATTAACAATTTATTCTAACTTTGCGCATTATTAATATCATTCTTAATGTTTTGGTTGTTTTCTGACAAATGCATAATAATGTAACTATAACTTTACCATCTCTGCAAAGTTTACCACACTCTATGTAAAATAAAACTTTAAAAAGTACTTTAATGCAAAACCATTCTGACAACATTAAACACCGACTCTTAAAACCTATTAATGAATGCAGGGAAAGTTTATAGCATATTTGAAGTTAATTTCTACAGTTTTCTATAGTAATTAATTAAAATCCGTAATACACATTTAAATTGCAATCTGCTGTTTTTAATTTATTTCAATTAATAACGTTTGTTGTCTTATTCTTATTTCTACAATCATTCAGGTGTTTCAAGCCTGAATCCTGAACAAATTATTTTTCATGTTTCTGTCAGTTTTGACATAGTTTTCTGATAAGATTCAAATCTGGTGTTAAGGCGCTCGGAGGAGTCATAATGCCCTCGTGAACTTGGCCTGATTTTATCTCTCTCTCTCTCTCTCTCCTCCCTTTTTTATGGGACGACTTAGTGTCCAGGTCAGCTACTGTTCATACTGCCCACATAAACACTCCCCAGTGCCCATTTCAGATATGGATTTAGACACAACACAAACACACAATACATGCTCACGCCTGCAAATACAAACAAACCCATAGTCTCAACCACAAGCCTATCTATATTACTGTCACAAAACACTTAAATCATAATGCAAAATAAATAGCTATTTTAATGTAACTCAGCACATAGCTCAGGCACAGATTCGTCCCTCGGTGCTATAAGTGGAGGATATAAGGACTCAGATGAGGGCTGATCCCCATTCTACACTGGGTATTAAGTAGCGTTTGTGCTCTCCAAAGCCTGTCCTACCTATTAACCCCTCTGATGTGCTTTCTCATGATAATCAGCCAGTTACCCACCGAGGAGCATGGAATTGTGGGATGTTTTCAGAGGAGAAACCCCCCTTGATGCACAAGCTCGCTCGCTCTCTCTCAAACTCACACACTGGATCAAGCACGTAAGACGCCTTTTCAAAGAACACGTGAAAAAAAAATTAAACCGTTTGTTTAAAACAGCCCACAACATCTAAATCTCTCAGGGCAGACAAATAAGAAAATGTTTGATATAACTTACGATGAGGTGCCCAAAGCTCAACAAAATACAGCTACATCTGAGACCCAATAGTTATATTTTAAAATAAATATTTTAAGCAGATTTCTCAATTTTATTATGTTCTAGTGCACAGTTTAACACTTAACAGGATATTAAATGAGCTTTAATCGCTTAATAAGAAGCAAAACCAAAGCCAATGCTGAAAAACTAAACTGACTTACACATCATAATATGCGTTTCAACATGTAATGACAATAACAAAAGCACTGTCTCGTGACGATCTCACTTCCATTTCCTTATTATGTAGCTCGAGGCTGTGGAAGTAGAGGGCCATGATGGAGCACAAGCACCAAACAAGGTCTCGTCGCAACCTGTTCTTTATCAATCCCTGTCTTTCCACATTTATCCAATGACTCCAGCCAAAGTGAAATATTTCATTTTGGTTATTTTCAATGCACGCAGCAACAGACAATACCTTCAGCACAACTCAAACATGTGCATGACATGAAAAAAGGGCAAAGCCAGTGAAAGCTTTCACTCTGTAATGCATGTTTAAAAAGCCACTGCATATACTTGAGAAAAAGATATCACACAGCTACAGGTGTTTAAATAGAGTTGCAATCATGTCGACTGGTGAATTATAGATTGGTCGCATTTATGCTTGGAAAAAAGCAATGACGAATTAACTTTAATTCCAATTTTTACATACCTTAAACCTTTTTAATGAAAAACGCTATAAAACACGATTCTTTAAACATTCCTCCAATTAATTTTCCGTTCCATACCCTTCAAGTTTTTTTAACTGCATTGTACTTATTAGTAACATGATTAAAAAGGTTGAAATGATTGAAAACTACAAAAGAAACTTGCACATTGTGCACTAAGCACCAGTTAAACTCATGTTTTCAGTTTTGGTTGGATGAATATTTTTAGTTATTTGAGAAAGAGACGTCACACATCTGTGACTGGTGTTGGGATGATCTTTAATGGGTTCTAGATTTAAGCATAACTGCGACCAAAGAACAAAATGAACATGACTTTTATATTCGAAAACACTTCAGTGAGCTTTTTTCACTGCGGACATGTTTTAATCAGTCTAACACAGCATATTTCAGTCTATCATCGAAATGTATCGATTTTAACTATACATTCTTCGATTCGCAGTTGTTATAATGGTGTAATAAACTCATCATTAAGTTGTAACTTTGAAACCTCTTTATTTCACTCCCAAACTGAATGCTCGAACTTGTTTTCAATTTTGTGGGTTAAATTTGTTTACAGTGTACAGTGTTTACAGTGTAAACAAAGCTCACTGATAGGAACATAAACAATGCGATCGTTTCTCAGGAGAGTGATTCTAAGCTTAATCATCCCTCCAGCCATGCAATATGTAAATGAAGATTAAAACGAGGTGCCCCACACCTCAACCCTCCGCTTGACGCTGTTGTTTGTTGAGCACCTCTTGATAGGAACACGCAAACAAACAGTTTTTCACACAAGAAGGCATTATAGAAAAGTCACAATCCGCCTAGGAACATCCGATCTGCGGCAAACAAACGACGAGCAACAGATAAGCCACGGAGGTAGAGTTATAGCACGAGACAAACTAGCCCAAAATAGTTGCAGATTTACAGCCCAGTGTTATTTTCTCAAATCGAGCAGTGAACTATTCATAGACAGACGCGTTTGTATAAACCAATGTTTGAAACTCAACAGGAACGGAGCTTGAGCTCGTGTGTGTCCACAGCACAGCCATAAATATTCAGAAATTACTTAAAATTCAACCATTCGCTCCAAAGTCCCACCGAACATCAGTAGACACCGCCGAACCGACGATCGATCAAATGTAAATGTAACGATTTGTAAACAAAATGCACTCGCCGTGTATTTATGGATGAAGTTTGCGAACGTGCAATTAAAAATTAAATACCCGGAGCCTCAACGATGTTTCGCAAAAAAATAAGCCCAAAAATAAATGACGTCGGCTCGAGATAAAATATCAACAGTGTTATTACTACGAAGGTCTCGTGTATCATCTGCCATATCGATCAGCGGCCGAGCGAGTTGTGCTAATTATCGGGATCTCATTAAAAAAACATGCACACATCAGAGCGTGCAGCTACATTATGAGGACTTGCAGAAAAAACGAGCAGTTGCCACCAAAAACTTTCCAGCGCCGCATTAGTCAATTTCACAAGGAACCGCCGTCACATTCCAGCACCGACTAAGCGCAAACCTACCGTGGGAGCCCCGCGCCACCGTTCCCGGTCTTTCTCCTCTTGATCTGTTGTTTTATTATTTTTTCCAATTTTTTTCTCTAATTTTTCTTTTTTCGGGGCCTGAGTGTCTCGCGCTCCTCAGGCTGCAGCAGCAGAGTTATGGGGCGCGCGAGCATTGTGGGAGTGTGACGTCAGGCCACTTTCACAAACTTTTCACAGGGGCTGGTAAACTGTTGTGTGCGCGCGCGCGTGTTGTGTGTGTTTTTGGGCTTGTAGTTTGATTATCGTTATGATTAATGAGGGATAACGGCGGGGCTGAAGAGGCTCGTCACTAAACGCGCATCGAAAGTAAAAGGACTGAGACAGCCGATAGCGTTTCTCAATTATTTAACGCAAGCATGTTTAATGCAAGGTGACTGAGTCAACAAGCAGCTCTTTATTTTATACTGATCGCCGAGCTGTTTTGAAATGCCATGCACTTTGTATAATGTCTCTTTTGATCGTTCTCTATATCCAGTCTTAAGCAATTAAAAACTGCTTCCAATTATTAATTCAACGTGTTAAAAGCGGAAAGGAAGAGATTTGCATGAAAGTGTTAAGATGTTTCTTTCTAAATGTTAAATTATAT
>JAUYWG010000061.1:6655861-6715137 GCA_034779775.1 Enteromius afrohamiltoni
TATATATATAGATGCTATCACACAACGTATAGATGTTACACAACATCATTGCAAACAATGTAAATGAGAATGTCACATTAGGAATGGTAGGCTAAGAGTTTGTACACCACATTAAATTTTGATTAAATAGATTACATTATATTTTAAAAGAAGTATGTGTGCAGACAAGAACGACAGATCAAAAAGGGAAAGCCCAAATGACTGTACACTATGTGGTAAGAGTTGATTAAAGGTTAGGAACTGGGGCTTTTATACAATTAAAAAAGACACAGAAATATCCTAAAATTACTCACTGATCCAATAACAAGTAGATTAACTTTTTGCAACGATTTTTTATTTTCCTAAATGTCAAAATATGTTTTTAATGTAAATCTGATGCATGTGCAGCAATGGCCATCAGTAAAGTTAACAGCATGAACATAATTGCAGAACAATAATTAAGGCTATTTATTTACTCAAAAAATGTATATATTCTGGTGAATAAACTCCATAAATAATAATAAATGCAATTCACTTACATGAATAATAAAAAAAGATATTCAAATGTATTATAGTGATTTTTCTTTAAAAGACACTTTGAGGATGAACAGAACAGAGATTTTATTCATTTGACATTGATTAGAACAGAACTTTGTGTTGTTGTTTTCTTGTAGAAATATTTTACAGTTTCTATATGAAATGAAATAGGTTAAGTTACATTTCTCTTGCTTAAAGCCATTGTTATGGTCTCAGAATATCTGATATTATATATTGTGTCAATAACAGATTATTAGCATAACTGGGTCCAGTGGTCAGAGGCGACTTCTCCAAACAGTACACAGAAGGATGTGAAGAGAAGGTCAGGTAAACTTCACACGCCGTAAAGTGAAGGTGAGAGGGTGCTGGTGAGTGAGCAGGGGAGCAGCTGAAGTTTATCCAAACAAAACAATTCACATTTATATACGTATATCAATTCATTTGAAAAAAAAAAAAATATATATATATATATATATACATATATATAAATCCCAGCTGAAAAGTTTTAAGAACAACTTTTCAAAGTTTACAATTGGCATTACCATATTACCATATGTATTAGAGATGATTTTGTCTCATACTAATAACGATGCAATATGTTGCATTCTAAGCCTGAAAATAAACAACACAAAAATTGAAGTACTAAAACAGTGATTCTCAGAAGTGTTTCTCTTCCTCTATAACTTCTTAAAATGTAATTTTTTTTTTTTTATTTCATGGAAAAAGAGAGAAAGAACTGGGCTCATATAATTAATGACATTCCACTATCATGGAATGATATGCAGCAATGATCATATTGTTTATCCATACACACTCTTAAAAATAAAGGCTGACTCAGAAAGTTTCTCCAAACGTATGCATTTTCACCTCAGTATGATAGCATGCTATTCTCATTTATACCATGAATTCCATGTTTATTGTTGAGATATTAGTAAAAAAGAGTAAAGTAAAAAAGTATTACACGGTAGCACGGTTAATGTATTAATTCTTTGTGAGGAAAAAAAAAATAACATAATTGGACCTATAAAAAATTAGGAATAACATGTAACTGAAAATGTTTTGTGGGGTATTATTCAAAAAGCACAGTGTATTTTCAATGGCATGACCAAATATTTAGGTAAAATTAAAGCGTTCCTATCAGCATAGTAGTTTGAAAATACTAAATAAATATGCTGAAGCCAAATGTGGAACACAAACAACTTGATTGAGTCCAGAAGGATGTCGTTCAAAAATCAAAGAGTTCATTTAATTTGGGAAGTGGCCACTTTCTCTCGCCCATTCATTCATAAACACGCAAACAAACCTACGCAAAGCTTCTGTTAGACATCAGCGTCCACACACTCTTTGTCTTTTAGTTCTGGATCCAAAACACAGCCATTTAAAAAGAAGCTAGCCGAGGAGCCATTATCTGCTTGTTTGTATATTTATGTTCTTCCTTTTTTTTCTGGGATTGCGGCTGGGCTTTATTCAGGTTGATTGCAGTCAAGTGGTGGTCTGTCATTTAGATGCTCCAGACTGATTTTAAAGTGCTCTGTGAAACACCACACTGCCGGCCCAGTAAAACCTCTCCTCTCTCTCCACCTCAAAAGTGCTTGTAAAAAAACCTATTATGAGGAAAAAGGGGAGAGTGAGTTTCAAAGCAAAGTCAACCCTCCAGTCCTGTAGGACCAGCTCCTAATTACTCTGTGATTAACCATGGGACTCACAAAGCCAATATTCGGCTCTTTATACGAATGCCATGATGAGAGGAAACAGAATGGGGCTGGAAACGCGCACATGCACACTAAAAAAAGCCAGACCGAAGTGTTTGAAGGGCATTGGGGAACATCTGTGTCTGTTTATAAGTAGCCAGTAGTCAAACCTCTAACAGGTTTAGGTGTCATCCTAATTCCTCCTGTTTGGCTTTTGCCTCTTGATGCTGGACCTCTGTTAGTTTGATTTATACAAATTCCAGCATATTTACTTCAATGATCCTATCACCTCCTACACTAGTTACCAACACCTTGCAAAAAAAGAAAGAAAAAAAAAACCCATCTATGACAACAATGGCAATTAAGCAGGCGGTGATTTGTACACATCTGGAGTGGATTTCCTTACCAGAACAGTCCCCGGTGCACAAAATCAGCTCTACGGCTGCCTTCTCCCCCTTCTGCGCTGCTGAATTGGGGACTGTATTGGGTTTAGGGGAGCGTGTTTTTTATGTGTTTGGTTAAAAGCAGATGGTCGGTTTATATTAGCTCAGGAAGGTGATAAACAGCTTCGACGCACTGTCAAAGCACCAATAGAGCAATCATGGAAACCCGCACTTTGTGTGTCAGAGACTGTGTTTGGGTGATGATGACCATGTTCAACAAGTTTCATGACTTTCAGACAATGTCACAGAAGGTGCATCCAAAAAATGAAGGACATTTAATCACAAACAAAAGATCTAAAAAAAATATGATCTCTACTGTGGCCTCTTGTAATGGTAAAATGTCTGTCAGATGCGCACTTCAGGAAGTAGCATGTCACTTTCTTTTCTTTGACTTAATTTTTTTCCCATTAGAACATATTTTGTGAACTTTTCAACTGTTTTTGCCCAAACATTGAAAGTCAATTACATGGTTATTGTATAGAAAAAAATGGTGAGTAAATAATGATTTTATTTTGGGCAAACTAGGACTTTAAGATGTAACTGATTATCTGTATATATTCAGACAAATAAAATAAAATAATAACACAAATCTTCAAACTTCAAACAAGCTTGTGTGGTCGTTTTTAAATTAAACTTTTTTTTTTTTTTTTAAACTGTAATATGAAAAATAATTTCTAACTGGTTTCTCAAAGACTCTGTCATTGGTTGGCTAGACAAAAGGCCCGCCCCTAAATTAACACTATTTGTTTAACCAGTGTTGCTGTTGCTGGGCGGGTTGAGATTTTTTAATAAACAAGAGTAATGTTTTGAAACTTTTTTTTTTTCAGTAAATATATCCAGAAAGGTTTTAATTTGAACTCTTTTTACATATTAAAATTAAATGAGAATGTATATTAACATTAAAATAGGTCCCACTTAAGTATCCCTAATACCTGTGTAGTTACATAGTATCTAGATGTGTATGTAGTATGTAACCACAGTGTAAGTACACATTGCTACATAGTATCTACAGCTGTAAAATTTCTGTACCTACACACATGTAACACCCCTCAGAATGGTGTGTGTAAGTACAAATGTGTAACAGGACACTGGTAACAACACTTTTTTTTCTTCACTAAGTAGTCATGTAACAGGAATTACATAGCTACATTTTGTAACAGCAGTGTGTATAAGAGTAACTGGAACAGGGGGCGTAGTTGGGTAGGTTTAGGGATATGTGAAGTGGGTGGAGTTGGTGCACCTCTGTAATACCAGTGTATGTACATGGTAACTCCTCAGGAACTGCCCACTTAATATAAAGTGTGACATTATGGACACCAACCACAATTTATATGCAAAGCCTGATTTACCGCCCACTGCTGTGTAACATCAGAGTAATTAAATGCTAAATCCATAGCAATTATCTATTTAATATAAAGTGTAACACTTCATTTACCAAAAAGTGCTGTTAGTCCTGTTACACATTTGAACTTACACAGACCATTCTGAGGGGTGTTACATGTGTGAGGTTACAGAAATATTACAGCTGTAGATACTATGTAGCAATGTGTACTTACACTGTGCTTACATACTACATACACATCTAGATACTATGAAAATACACGGGTATTAGGGACACTTAATACAAAGTGGGACTGAAAATCATATTGTTTGGCAAATAAAAAATGATTTTAATTTGGGCAAACTATGACTTTAAGATGTAACTCTTGGGTTTGTAAATATTCAGACAAATTAAATAAAATAATAAAATAAAAATCTGAAGATTAAAATGTATTTTTTAAAGAATGTGACTTATTGAGTATGCACTGAACAGAGATTTTATTTATTTCATATTGCATTGTTTTTTTAGAAACAAAGTTCATGCAACAAGAAATTATATTTTTACTTTTTATATTTAATTTATTATTTATTTTGGTAGAAAATGCAAAACTATACAGTAGGTTAAAAAGGCATGACAATCCACCAGTAATGATATTTACTGCTTACAGTCATTTTTGGGGGTAAATTATAACTTTTAGGTGTCACTGTAGATGTCTGAAGATTCAAATGTATGGTTACCAATCAAACAAAATAAAGATTTTATTATGCAACCAACTCAGCCTGACTGCATTAGGCTGCACCAGTTCATGAGTTAGACATTACCTTTTTAGATTAACTTTTTAGAAATGTATCTGTCATAACTGGACATTTTTAACGGCTCTTAAATAAAGCCCAGAAAGCCAGAGGAAAGTGTGTGGGAAGGTAGGTTAGCCTGAGCCCTAAGGTAACAGTGACAACCTGCTGTATCACCCATCAGGCCGTCATTTCAGTGGCTCTGTTCAGCGCTGATAAGAGACTTGGGTGGACCTAGCAGAGCTGTGCACATGCATCACACACTCCTTCTTATTAATCTCCAGAAACAGATAACATGACGTCCGTAACATGATCCTGATCCTCTCCTCCACAAAGTGTTTGATGCGTAATATGTTTTATCCTTTGCGCTTTCAAAGCCACTAACACGTCTTCGAGTTAGAAGTTAGTTTTTTTACATTTACATTCAGAGGAAACTTTTGTTCTCTCTGAGTTGCTGTTCCCCTCTTTCATCATAAGTGCAGGCTTTGCTCGAGCACACAATGAGAATGAGAAGCGATTGTTTTAACCTCTATCTCTTGGCCTTTGAAGATGTGATTCGCTTCCTCACCTGAAGGAAGTTTCAGAACTCTGCACAGTTAGAAAGCGAGAGCAACCCAGTCTCGCTCCGCTTTGTTATCATCGCAGTCATCTCTAACAATGAAAAACACTGTGTGCACATGTGAACATTTGAATGGAGGGGGGATGGGCCAGGTCATTACAGAGCAGGGATAAAGGGAGGGCAGTAGACACAGGAAACAGAGAAACATGTTGACAGAGTGCAAGAGGAAATGTTGAGAGATATGACGAGTGAATGGAGTTATATATTTAAGAGAGGTACGAGACCATGTGGTCTAAACGGCTTGCCCACTGAAACCTACTGGTCATTCGGCGATAGCAATCTATTGAGCAGACACTTTTCAGTTGGACGTTATCATATTTCCTGCAGAAGTCACTTGCTTGACCATGTTGCGTCAGTGATAACTTGATTGGCAATTATCACTTGTTAAACTTTTCGGTAATCAAACATTAATGTAGGCTTTAAAAATGTTAGGTCAATTCTTCAAAACCGCGCTTTTCCTTAAAGTAACAACTGAATTTTTTTTAAAGAGAAAGTTCAACACAAGTCATCACTCACTCTCATGTTGTTCCAAACCCGTTTCATGAATTGTCCACGCAATGAAAACTCAATATCAATTGTCCCCCCATTCAAACCCTACTGGTCATTCAGGAATTGCGATCTATTGACCAGACTCTTTTCAGTTGTACGTTATCATACTTCCCGCAGATGTGTTTGACCATGTTGCATCAGTAATAACTTAATTGGCCGTTATGACAGTGAACTTATTGGTACCAGGTGCATCACTTTACTTTTTAGTTTTTTGACACTCCACAATGGTATAAGTGTCATATTTACATGTTTTATATTGATACAATAGTGATGCATGTACATACCCACTCAAATTAATCACTACATGCCAGGGCCATTTTTAGCCATGTGGAGTGCGTGTGTGAATTCCCCTGGAGGGGGATGGAGTATATAACCATGTTGCACACACATGTTGCTTTTAATGATGGGTTTTGACAAAAGAGCTTTGGATTAGGCATAAACTCTTTTTCATTTATCCAATATAACTTTATCATCACTGAACATCACCAGCACTCAACAGTTAAAACTACACAGGCGGAAATTTGCCACCCTGAGTTGTGTTATCAGAGAATTTCCTCAGAAAATAAAAGAGATGTATGAGAATGATTACCCAGAATAAGTCATACCTTTGCGAAAAACAAGTACACTTTAGCATACTTTAAAAAATATTATGGAAATTATATATTTTAAGAGAATACACTTAAGTAAAAACTGATTGCAATGTTTTCATACACTGAATATTGTTTAAAATAAATGAAAATGTGTGTTAGTTTAAATGTATTTGGCTGAACATAAAAGTGATTTTGTGAACTGTACATCTTTTTATGTAATTACAACAGTTGTCTTTGAAATATGCTTGACGTATGTATGATACTTTAATATCATTTCTATAAACATGTATTACAATACATTTGAAGTTGTAATCAAATTTAATACAATTCTTTTTCCAAATATGTACAGGTCCCTAAAAACATGAGTCCTCTCTAACGTGTAACTTAGGTACATACACTTTAACACATTGCTCTTACTCTAGACAAGCAAAATGAACTAACATCCCAACGTTTTTTGACATTGTGTGTACTACACGTGAAATTGTCCGTGGGGGAAAATGTATGTTGATTCTTTTGTATTTGTAAGTAAACTGTCTTTAAATTAATATGTATTGAGATGCGTAGCAGCAGTGAAGGCTTTATGTTCTACATCAGTCTACAACATTTAACATGTGACATCCATTCAGTGCAATCAATGGCTCACACATGAGTCACTTTTGAGTAAATAACAAATTCTTCCAACAGAAATTAATCTGTTTCTTCTGCAAAGTTATTAAAAGAGTTTGTTGCTCATCTGAGCAACTCGACACAGTCTGAGTTGATCTTAGTGTTGAACAAAAGAACTGACAATACATAGCAAGCAAAGAAAAAGAAAAGAACAATGGAGACACCGGACAAGCTATTGTGTTTTTCACTAGGTTATAATCACAAAGACATGCAATTAAGAAAATGCACACTGTTCAACAAAATATGAGGTTATTTAAAATCCCGTCTGCACCATTTAAATGCTGAAACAAAGCCGGTCGAATCACATCAGGCCATAAAACAAACATATGTAATATATTTGTATCAGCAAGCAAACAATACATTGTGTGGGTCAAAATTATCATTTTTTCTTTTATGCCAGAAATAAAGTAAAATCATGTTCCATGAAGATAAATTTCCAACCGTACATATATTAAAACTTTATTTTTGATTAGTAATATGCATTTTTTACAAACTTAATTTGGACAACTTATATATTTTCTATTCTTCTTTTTCTTTTTTTTATTCTTAGAGATGTGTTACTGAAGCAGTCACTTAAATAGAATATTAAAAACAAAAACACAGTTGGGGGTCAATAGAAAACCTTTGGGAAGATGTTGCAAACTTCTATTCTTTTTCATTTTCATTTATTTTTAATATTTTATTTTAGGGGGAGACCCTAGGGGGATGTTTGTAACAGTTTTTGTTTTGCCTTCTGTACATTTTTGAGCTAGGGTGCTCAAACTTTTATTCAAAGCACTCACATTTGTTCACTGCAAAAGGCTCAAACCTCTGTAAGACCATCACAGTCCTTATAAATTGATGTTAAATACATGGAGTGCCCTTGTTACAATCTGCCCCACTACACGTACTGGGGTAAGTTGTAACAGTCAGACAAAAGAAGCATGTGTGTGTGTAAATAGACTAATAGAACAAACGTCTATAACAGAATTTATGCCTACTGCTCTGATGTATGTTTGGTTTAAGCAAAAAACAGCAAAAGGACCAGCTTAAACCAGCATCCCAGCATCAAAACATACCCTTTTTTTTAAACGGGAGGACACTCAACCCTAGTGTACAGAGGTAAAGAATATGTAAATTACAACTTACCCCACCTGTCATCGCAGTTTTTAAAATGCATCACATTTTGTCTGAGAATCCACAATCTATTCTAATGTAAGTTTTTAAGTGATTTAAGCGAAATATTTTTTTTCTAAAAAAAAACAACAAAAAAAGCCCTGTTGTCATAGGACTCCTAACTTACTGAAAAAGTAAAAAAAAAAAAAGACTCTTGTGCCAAAACTCAACAGGATGTAAAGGGTTAATGCTCTTTTCGCAGTGCATTATGGGATAGCGAATGATCAGCAATGGCGGCCAGACCAAAGCATCTGAAACTTTTCATTGTAACTTATTTGCATGTAACACTCCTTTCTTTGCGCGTATTTATCGACGCTGCAGACGTGACGTGGGATGAAAACGGATACATTTTGTACTGTCCGTGCATGGGTACGAGAGCATGATGCTTCTGAGACATTTACTCATTAGCTCATCCACACAGTCTTCAAACACAGTTAAATGCAGCGTGTAGACCCAAAGCGAGGACTGTACGGTTAAAAAGCGCCGGTATTCTTCGTGTTGTTTTGGAGTAATAAACACGTTCTTCCTGTATGTTCTTCTTTAGGTCGGTTTGGAAACCAGGTGGATCATTTTCTTGGATCACTGGCTTTTGCTAAAATGTTGAACCGAACCCTGGCGGTTCCGCCGTGGATTGTTTACTTCCATCATTCCCCACCTTTTCACAATGTAAACACTGCACCTGTCACTCATGTCACACTCACAGCAAATCCAGCTTAAGCTGATAACTGCCTGCTTTATTTTTAATTCGCTTCAATATTAAATGATTTTATTACATATTTAAATACCACCATTTCTCATTTTAATATTTAAATTTACCCAAGTTTTCAATATGCTACTCATATTTTAGTTAATTTCTGTTTTATTTCAATTGTCAAAAATGAATGTAAACACTGGACCAAAATTTGGTCACGCTGGTCCTGACCAGTGTTACTATTATAGTATTTATTATTTTGTTTTATCTTTTATATTTATATAACTTTTATATGATTTATTTTATATTATAAACAATACGATTTATTTAATTTAATTTTGTTATGTACACACAATTCTGTTTAACATGGGACATTACTCAAACATTATTTGCCAAGGCAAGTTTTGTAATTTTCTATTTTTTTCCCCTTTAATTTTAGGCGTTTCATTTAATATTTATATATTGTGTAGTAACTCTTGTATTTTACACTCTAGTAGATCTGTAGGAGTATTGATAAGGTATAATATGATTCTGTGTTTCTCTGTAACAGGTGCATGTTCCCTACAGTGAGTATTTCCAGTTGGAGCCAGTGAAGCAGTACCACCGTGTGGTGAGTCTGGAGGACTTCATGGAGCACTTAGCTCCTACGCACTGGCCCAAAGGTCAGAGACTGGCCTACTGCTTTGAATCTGCAGCTCACAGGAGCATAGACAAAAAAAGCTGTCCGATGAAGGTAATAAGGGTGTTTGTTCTTCTTTGCCAGATCTTCACAATCCAAAATTCTCTACGTAGCTGCACATCAAACATTTCTTTTTTTTTCTTTTTTGATCTGTTCTTCCTCATGTTATGGAAACACTGCCATCTATCGGACTTCTAGCCGATCTGCATTTTGTTTTATTTCATGAAAGCAGCATGCGTTTCTAAATATTTATACCAGTGAAATTGCAATATCTGTCGATTCTGCAGGACGGAAATCCATTCGGTCCATTTTGGGACCATATTGGAGTCGACTTTGATCGCTCTGTTCTTTTCGGAGGACTGTCATTCAGCTCCTACTATCAGCCGCACTGGATAAAGAGGTATGTTTGAGCTGAAACACTCACTATATAAACTATTGCAGTCAGACTTCTCACTCTCAAATTCTGTGTTTCACTATTTCTTCAGGTTTCCCCCAAAAGAGCATCCAGTTCTCGCTCTTCCAGGAGCCCCAGCGCAGTTCCCCATTCTAGAGGAGCACATTGGACTGCAGGAGTATATGGTGTGGTCTGAAAAAATGGTACAGGAAGGAGAAGACCACATCAGAAGCCTGCTGAACAGACCCTACGTGGGAATTCATCTGAGAATTGGCTCGGATTGGGTGAGTAAACATGTTTCCCATAATTCAGATGCAAATTTAATTTCTTTTTTTAATTTGAAGTGCACTTACAAAATCTTGTAATGGCGTTAAAATGAATACTTACACATTTATGTATTCAGCAGACGCTTTTATCCAAATTGACTTACAAAAGAGGAATTTAACTATTTTATTATTTATGTATCATTTAACAAAACATTTCCATTTTATATTTATTCATTTTATCCAAAGCGACTTATAGGTGGGGAAAACATCAAGCCATTAGTCCTAAAGAGGCAAAACGACTTAGGGAGAGCTCATAATACCATATAACAGGCATTGTTCAAATAAGTAAAATAAGTACAGGCTAGAAAGGAAAAGAAAGAGTAGGGTTAAGGTTTTTTTTTTTTTATGATGTCAAATAGTGTTGAAAGAGATGGGTCGTTTGAAAGTTGTAAGGGAGTTGGCATTTCGGATAGCGATGGGAAGATCATTCCACCAGCCAGGAACAGTGTAAGAGAATGTTCTGGAACAGGATTTTGTGCCTTTTGTGATGGTACAGTGAGGCATCAGAGTTCTGGAGGGAGTGTAGAGTGGTAGCAGTGAGTGGAGGTAAGCGGGGGCCAAGCCCGTGGCAGTACCACATGCAAACATCAGTGTCTTGAATTTGATGTGAGCTGCAATTGGGAACCAGTGCAGGGAGATGAGGAGGGGTGTGACATGGTGCTGCTGCATTATGAAGGTTTGAGGTTTGATTGTGCATGAGGGAAGTAATATTTAATAAAATAATAAAAAAATGAAAGTTATTTAAATAAAAGTTAAAAATAAAAAGACATACACACACACACTGCATATATGTTGAAAATATTTACCTGTATATAGCCTGTTTACCTTTATAATATATAATATATAAGTTTTATATAAGTTATTGTGGACAGTTTTATTGGAGTACCAATACAAAATGCAATGAATAATAGACAAACTGGATGATACACCTAATCCTTGGGTCTATTTATTTTAATATAGTTTTTTTTTTACTTTTCCACACAGCAAAATGCCTGCAAGCTTCTAAAGTCAGGTGACACCGGTCCTCACTTCATGGCATCTCCGCAGTGTGTGGGATACGACCGCCAAACTGCCATGCCGCTGACCATGAACATGTGTTTACCAGATCTGCCTGAGATCCTGCGTGCGGTGAAGCTCTGGGTGAATATCACCAACGCTCAGTCCGTTTACATAGCCACAGACTCAGAATCCCACACTGCAGAGATTCAGAAACTCTTCAAGGGGAAGGTGAGGATTAACATTTGAACCTTACAGATGTGTGATTAGTTTAGTGAACAGTATATAAAGCTGATGACCCATTTTGTGCAGGTAAAGGTGGTGAGCTTGCAACCGGACACTGCTCAGATTGACCTTTATATCCTCGGTCAGGCCGATCACTTCATCGGTAACTGTGTTTCGTCCTTCTCAGCCTTTGTTAAAAGGGAGAGAGATGTTCACGGGAGGCCCTCATCATTCTTTGGGATGGACTACCTAGGAAAAAAGAAAGAAAAAGAGGAACTCTAAGTTTATTAAGTTCTTATTAAAGATGTAACATTTTTGTAACTGAAAGCTTTTTAAAGTTTTGCATGTTTCAGTTGTCTGGTGAAATTTTGAACAGGAAAGGGTTGGATAAGGTTCATCTAACAAAATGAAGGGAGAACAAGATTAGTACATTAATAATGGATGGACGCTGCATTTCTCCCATGTTGCACTACTACATTTACTGTGAGCTACCATGATATCATTGATATTTTTCTACTGGATTGTTTGTATTGACTGGCTCATTTGCATTTTTTGAGAAAGAAAGAAAACTGCCCCCTGTGAGGGTAGAGTAATTATACTAGAGAGAAGAGTCAAGTGTTAGTGGTTAGAACTTGCACTTTTTTTTTATAATTAAAGGCCATTTATGACCTCCAGAGGCATCCAGATGTGCAGTGCTCTAGTGATTGCTGAAGATGAACATATGCGTCGCTATATGAAATAATGTATGTCACAGGTTTTCTTATGTCTTAGTAATGCAAGATGACATTGTTTTTGAGTGAAACCAAATTGCAGAAATATTATAAATGTTTTAAGATTTACTTATTAGTAATTTTGTACAACTTTAAACAACATTCCTCAAGTTAGTTTACAATTAAAAATATTACAAGCAGTATTTTTGTGTGGTTTTTTTTCTTTAGTTTAATGAACTGTTTGAAAATGCCTTGTTTTAAAAATTAAATACATATGCATTTACAAAAAGAAAAAACTGTGTATATATATATATATATATATATATATATACACAGTGGGTACAGAAAGTATTCAGACCCCCTTAAATTTCCCCCTCTATTCACAGAATTGTTGATATTTTTGCAGATTTATTGAAAAAGAAAAACTTAAATATCACGTGGTCCTAAGTATTCAGACCCGTTACTGTGACACTCATATATTTAACTCAGGTGCTTGAGCCTGAAGAGCTCAGGGACAGAATTGTGGCAAAGCACAGATCAAGGTTACAAAAACATTTCTGCTGCACTTAAGGTTCATAAGAGCACAGTGGCCTCCATAATCCTTAAATGGAATATGTTTGGGATGACCAGACCCCTTCCTAGAGCTGGACAAACTGAGCTATCGGGAGAAGAGCCTTGGTGAGAGAGGTAAAGAAGAACCGAAAGATCACTGTGGCTGAGCTCCAGAGATGCAGTCGAGAGATGGGAGAAAGTTGTAGAAAATCAACCCTCACTGCAGCCCTCCATCAGTCGGGGCTTTATGGCAGAGTGGCCCGGCGGAAGCCTCTCCTCAGTACAAGACACATGAAAGCCTGCATGGAGTTTGCTAAAAAACACCAGAAGGACTCCAAGATGATGAGAAATAAGTTTCTCTGGTCTGATGAGACCAAGATAGAACTTTTAGGCCTTAATTCTAAGCGGCATGTGTGGAGAAAACCAGGCACTGCTCATCACCTGTCCAGTACAGTCCCGACAGTGAAGCATGGTGGCAGCATCATGCTGTGGGGGTGTTTTTCAGCTGCAGGGACAGGACGACTGGTTGCAATCAAGGGGAAGATGAATGCGGCCGAGTACAGGGATATCCTGGAAGAAGTGTGCTCAGACTGGGGCGAAGGTTTACCTTTCAACAAGACAATGACCCTAAGCACACAGCTAAAATAACGAAGGAGTGGCTTCAAAACAACTCCACTTCTGGCCCAGCCAGAACCCTGACCAATTGAGCATCTTTGGAGAGACCTAAAAATTTCTGTCCACCAACGTTTACAATCCAACCTGACAGAACTGAAGAGGATCCCCAAATCCAGGTGTGAACCAAATCCAGAACTTGCAAGACTCATGGCTGTATTAGATCAAAAGGGTGCTTCTACTAAATACTGAGCAAAGGGTCTGAATACCATGTACCAAGTCTTTCTTTTTTATTAAATCTTGATGATTTTAGCAAATGGCTGCAATATAACAAAGAGTGAGTGAATTTAAGGAGGTCTGAATACTTTCTGTAAAAAAAAATATTTATATTTTTTGCCTTTTTTAAATCTGTCAAGGGGCAACAGGTGAAAATTAGTCAATGGGACTAACTGGCTTATTTACAGTATTTTACTATTGATTAATGAGCATTGTCATTAAATGCTATGGTTACTTCAATAAAATTCAGAAGTTTTATTGTATATATATATATTTATTTCTTTATTTTATTATTATTATTATTATTTTGTATGAAGAAAAACTGGTTTTTAAATGTATTTGTCAGTTTGAAAATGCCATTAGCATTTTTATTTTTTGATTAATAAAACCATAAGCCATTCCATAATTGTATTATTAGTGGTACTTTGTTATTCCATCGCGCTAATGACGATCCATCCCGGCCTGCAGGGGGATCCCAGCACAGCTCTCCTCTCTCCTACTCCTCACAGGGACAGACATGGCTGACGGAGGTCGCGAGCAGAGATACGGCTGAATTTGTATATTTCAGCGCTTACAGGTTTGAGAGCTATGTGCTTCTGATGGATATGAAGGCGACGGTGATCTGCGGCGTAATTTACAAGTTAAATTGTTCAGGAGGGGAGTGGTGAGTTACATTTTGTGTGTATTTCTACAGCGTGTGCTCTATTAATAATGACACGGTTTGTTTGCCGTTGCCAGGCCGCTTGTTTTGAGTCTCTGAGGAACTCCATCCTCATAGCTTGACAAGCTAATATTAGCAATATTATACTATCGAACTAAAAAACTACCATAATTTCAGTTGAACCAACGACATTTTCAGCAGAACAGAAAACAAGTAAAAGTATTTGTCTGTTTATCGCCGTTATGTCTAGCTATAATAACGTTACATGACAACCGAGGCTGAGATTGACTCATTTAACCCAGATTTACAGGGATATTTGAGATTAAACGATTTCAGATGGTTTGGTGTGAATTAGCTTTGTTGCTACAGCTAATGTAAGCTAGTAGTTGATAGATTGCGTTTTATTGGGTAAATTGTTGTTGTTATTATTAGCAGTCCTTAAAAATATTACTTTGGGTATAACACAAGCTACTTCAGACGTGTGATTTTCTACATGTGCAATACTGAGTAACGTTACAGGTTTGCTTATGACAATAATGTTTTTAGGAGTGGCATAAATGAAGAGTCGTTCATGATGTTACCTTACACATGTCTGAACTTGTAAATGTCTCTAACAAGCTAATTTGTTTTTTGTATAGCACTTTTCCAAACAAGTTTATGCAGTTCAAAGTTCTTTACGAACAAAAAGGAATCAAATACAAAAACAGTAGAATACACTAAATACACAATATTATATACATTTCAGATGTTGTTTTTGTTTATTGGGAAAATTATAAAAAACAAGGAACTACATTTGTGTAGCTACTTGTAAATGTAGGATGCGGTATGTTTCAGCAAACACTTAAAGCATACTGCTTTCACCTGAGATTGAAAAGAATTGTTTTGGTATTCAGTAGTATGATGGTATGAAATAAAGAGACAAAAGTTTAAGATACTAATAAATGAATTAAGTAAATATATATATTAGGGCTGAGGGATACATATCGGACGATATATTATGCATCTCGTCAGTAAAGCCGGTTCTTTGATTAGCCGTAAATCTTCGTCAGCTGTCTTCAAAAGGAACGCCAGTTTATGAACAGAGCCGTAGATCACTGAGAAGCTGCGCCATTGAATCACCCGCAAAACTCAACGCGTAGCTTGTCAGTGATCTACGGCTCGTTCATAAACTGGCGCTGCATTTGAAAACAGCTGATGGAGATTAACCGCTAATCATTTTTTCCTACCCTTCAGGTTTTCCTACCCTGGTTTACTGCGCATGCGCACGTCAATATTGCATTCTTTTTTCTCACCCTGAACAACAATATTTAATGTATGTTCATTACTGTAAGGGTAGGTTTAGGGTGGTGTAGGTGTAGACATTAATAAAACAAAAAGTAATAGGTAGAAAAAATATTTATTGTTGGTTTCCAGTAGCTGTATACATTATAGTCAAAAGCCCGAATATAACTAATAATTAATATATTTGCATTACTGTAAGGGCAGGTTTAGTGTTGAGGTAGGTGTACACATTAATAAAACACAAAATTTGTAGTTTTTAATTTGTAATACCTATTTTTTGATGGGAAAATCTGACAAGGTAGGACAATCCGACAGAACACCGGCTTTACTGATGAGATGCGCATAATGTATTGTTCGATATATATCGCCCAGCCCTAATATATATAACTTTATTGTGTATTACTATACACCCGAAGCACTTTACAATTGTAGGCCTAAGTCATAGTTATGGCATAAGTCAAAACAAAAGTATGAGAGTTATGAGGTAAAGGAGATTTAAAAAATTGTCTCACTATATTATATGTGTGTGTATATATATATATATATTATTATTATTATTTTTTTTTTTTTTAATCCCGTAATTATTAGGGATGGGTACTGAAACTCTGTACTTAATTGGTACGGGTGCTAAATTATAAAAGACCAAAGTATTGATGAGCTCTGACGTTAACGGTTCTGCTATCGGTATTGCAGGGAAAAAAAATCCTATTTATTGCTCAATTTTTTTTTATTGCTTTTCTAATTTGTGATAATATTAAAGACATTTGCCTGCACTTGTTATTAGGAATCTCACGCGTGACATGTCTGTCTGTTCCGCTAATAGGTTCAGGTACAGAGCTTGCACACGCATAGCACCAAAGCTCACGCTTAATAGAGATGATGGTGAAGAGAACCGAATGATCTAAGCAGTGGTTTTCAACTGGTTTGGTCTTAGGACCAACAGTGTCCCATGATCATCGAGCTGTGACCCACTATACAGTAGTCAACATTCGAAGATCAAAACCTTTCAAAAAAAGGTTCATAGACAAGAATATTTTTGATTTTAGGACAAAGTGTTTGTGAGATTGAGCTTGTAATGAATGTGTGGAACCGGAATCGCTCGGTTGGTGCAACCAACATGAATGAGCAGCTCTCTCTCTCACGCAATCATCAATAGTGTGATGGTATGCGATAAAGAGACAAAATTCTAAGATAAGTCATAGGCTAAGTATGGTGCACATCGAAATTCTGAGTATTATGAGATAATAAAGTTTAAAATTCAACATTTTAAAATCACCTTATGTCAGTTTAATTTTTTTATCTCCTAATTGTAACATTTTTAACTATGACTTGGATTTATTATTAGGAAATAGGCCTAATTCTTTAAAATAGTAAATAATGTTTTAATAGGAGATTTAGGCTACTCATCATAGAAATGGGTTTCTGTATATTTGTTGTAAGCTTGAAATTTGCTTACTCTATTTTATTGCTTACCAAATATGCACTTGGGCTATTCATTGTTTTTATGAATGAGGTTACTAAGATTCACCATATAACCATAACACAAGTTTTTCTCTTGCCTTTGTCATTCACTGATTTGCATCATGTTTTGCAGGCTCTGATGCTGGCAGCACCATCACTGTGAAATAAACTACGACCTCATTAGGAGAATCCAGCAGATTCGCCAGAGCCATAAAAATGTCTAAAAGCAAGAGCTCCGAATCCGTTAAAGTAGTGGTGCGTTGCCGCCCCATGAATGAGAAAGAGAGAGCTGCCAATTTTGAGAGGGTGGTGTCTGTGGATGTGAAGTTTGGGCAAGTGGCTGTGCGCAACTCTCGAGCAGCGTCCTCTCATGACCACCCAAAAGTGTTCACCTTTGATTCAGTCTACGACTGGAATTCAAAGCAGATGGAGCTCTACGATGAGACTTTCCGTCCACTAGTGGACTCTGTGCTGTTTGGCTTCAATGGGACCATCTTTGCATACGGCCAGACTGGCACCGGAAAGACTTACACGATGGAAGGGGTACGAAACGACCCAGACAGGAGGGGTGTCATTCCGAACTCGTTTGAACACATTTTCACACACATCTCCCGTTCTCAGAACCAGCAGTACTTGGTCAGGGCTTCATATTTGGAGATTTATCAAGAAGAGATCAGGGACCTTTTATCGAAAGACCAATTGCGCCGTCTGGAGCTCAAAGAGAGGCCGGATACGGGTGTCTACGTTAAAGACCTCTCTTCCTTTGTCACTAAAAGTGTTCGTGAGATTGAGCATGTGATGAACGTGGGGAACCAGAACCGCTCGGTTGGTGCAACAAACATGAATGAGCACAGCTCTCGCTCTCACGCAATCTTCGTCATCACCATTGAATGCAGTGAGTTGGGTCCTGATGGGGAAAACCACATTCGTGTTGGGAAACTCAACCTTGTTGACCTGGCAGGAAGTGAAAGGCAGACCAAAACTGGTGCTCAGGGTGAGCGCTTGAAAGAAGCCACCAAAATCAACCTCTCTTTGTCAGCTTTGGGCAATGTCATCTCAGCCCTGGTGGATGGGAGAAGCACCCACATCCCATACCGTGACTCTAAACTTACAAGACTGCTTCAGGATTCCTTGGGAGGAAATGCCCGTACGGTTATGGTGGCCAACATTGGACCTGCTTCCTACAATCTGGAGGAGACGCTGACCACGCTACGCTATGCAAATCGTGCCAAAAACATCAAGAATAAACCCCGCGTCAACGAAGACCCCAAGGATGCCCTGCTTCGGGAGTTTCAGGAGGAGATTGCCCGCTTGAAAGAACAGTTGGAGAAGAGGTCTGGCAGGAAGAGGAGAAAAAGGCGGAGAAGGAGGGTTGGAGAAGGAGGGGAAGAGCTGGAAGATGGAGAGGATGATGAGGAGGATGATGAGGAGAATGACGACGAAGAGGAAGGAATGGATGCAGATAAGAATATCACTGATTATTGGCGTGAACAACAAGAGAAGCTGGAGAAGGAGAGAAAGGCCATCATGGAGGACCACAGCCTGGTAGCCGAGGAGAAGCAGCGGCTGCTGAAGGAGAAGGAGAGGAAGATGGATGATCTTCGCAAAGAAAAGGAGGCGTCAGAGATGCTGACGGCCAAAGTTAAGGTTAGAAATTGCAGATCTCAGGGAAAAATACTATCGTTTAAAAGTTTGGTGTCAATAGGATTTTTTGGATGCTTATGAAAGAAGTCTCTTTTGCTCACCAAGCAATTTTATTTGATAGAAATCTCTGGAAAAACAGTAATGTTGTGAAACATTATTACAAATTCAAATAATCTTCTATTTGAATATATTTAAAAAAAATTGTTATTTGTTCCTGTTGTGCCAAAGCTGGATTTTCAGCATCATTACTCCAATCTTTAAGGTCACATGATCCTTCTTTTTCGCTGATTTGGTGGTAAAGAACTTGCTTATTATTTTAAATGTTAATAAGCATAATATATAATTTTTTTAGGAATCTTAGTTAATTAGAAAAAAACATGTTGAAAAGTTTTTGAGAAAAAAAAAAGTTTATAATGGTATTAAACGGTCATGTAAAGACATTACATTTTAAATGGTACATATTAAATAGTAAGACAAATATAGTGAAATTAATGAAAATATTCCATGATTTTATGGACATAAAATTTTAATTATAAAAAAAAAAAATTCAAATTCAAAAAAAGCTTGGGCCAGTGACCATATTGGCAGAGTAAAAACTGACCAGACCAGTCATGCTGAGAAAAAACAAAACCTTATTTGTTGAGTGCTTTTGTGAATTTGTGGGTCTGTAGGTTTTTTCATTAAAAGAACCAGCTTTTGAGTCATTTGTTTTCAAGTAGACTACACTGATTGCACTGTATGTTGTTTTTGCAGCACAATAGAAAAAACATGTTTGTCCTCATTTTGTTACTCATTCGATTTATCTCGTCATGTTTGATGCAGACTCAAAGATTTAATGAAATATTGTGAAGATATTCGTTTCAGGAATAAATACTTCTAACAATCCTTCTCTTAGCTTGGCTAATATCGTGTCATTGTGTTATCTGGATAAATACATAGCCAATTTGTCACTTTCAGGCCATGGAAAGCAAGCTGCTCGTGGGAGGAAAGAACATTGTCGACCACACCAATGAGCAGCAGAGGATTCTGGAGCTGAAGAGACAGGAGATAGCCGAGCAGGTACAGTTTCCAATAACTCACTGTAGAAAGACTGAGCAGGGCTGTGTTTCAGTTCTCAAGGTTGTTTGAAGAAGACTGGTTATTTAAGCCTCCTTATACTTTGTGGCAATTTTGGGAATCTGGATTTTAAATGGAAAAAAAACCAATTCTGATTAAAGCGTTAGCTCTTCTTTCACTCAGCGGTCCTATCTGTGTTTAGTTGGATTTGTATTTTTGCAGCTTACAAAGAAATTCTGATGCAGTTTTTGCATTGTGATAAACAATTAATTTACATCTCGACAGTGATTGGACAGACACCGTTAGGATATTATAAACATTATACAAGCAGTTCCACTTAGGCTTGTGAAATGCAAATATGTTTAAATGTGTGTGTGTGTGTGTGTGAGCAGAAAAGGCGGGAAAGGGAGATGCAGCAGGAGATGGAGTGCCATGACGAAGAGACACTGGAACTCAAAGAGACGTACAGCTCCCTGCAACAGGAAGTTGACATTAAGACAAAGAAACTGAAAAAGGTATCTGTCAGTCTAAATAGACTGGTCTAGTAGAGTGCTGTTTAAATGGTTTTAGAAAGGCTGTGTGTGTGTGTGTGTGTGTGAGATCAGATGTATTTTTAGAGTCCAGCTGTATTCTCTGGAGTCATTAGTCGTAGGATAGCTCTCATGGCAGATCTCTATCCTTCCTGTTACGAAGCATCTGCACATGACTGAATTTGACCTCCTTTTACTTGAGTGTATAAAGTTACCTATTCCTATGAAGAGCCTCAGCTTTTTTTTGAATGTCCTGTTTGTTTCTGTTTCCTGTAGCTCTTTTCCAAGCTGCAGTCTGTGAAGGCGGAGATTCAGGACGCCCAGGATGACCATGTCAAATATAGGCAGGAGCTGGAGCAGACACAGAATGAACTGACCAGAGAACTCAAACTCAAGTATGTCAATCATTATAACTGTTACAGAAGGCATTACAGCATTATAACAAACTAAATAAAAAATATATTCAGCATCAATGATTAATTCATAAATACAGCTAATAATCAGTATGTTACCACTATTTCTTGAATCTTTGCTATGAATGCATTTTAAAAATACAGGTTCATATCGCTGTTCATTTAGGGTTGATTCACTATGAATTGCTTTTGAATCAAAAGAGAATCCGGAATCTAATTGATACTGACGTATGCTTTCCTGTGCCTGTCCGATATTTGATTTCTACAGTATAAATCAGCATGTTTTCCATATATGTGTGCCATGGTCAGTGTTCGGTTTAGTGTGGAGGCTGAATAAAAAATTAAATAAAGTATCTCTAAAAGCATTCTGCCCTAATTAAGTTGTGTTGGTCTGACTACTTGGAAATCTGGAACTATATTATGGGAACTAACAGATGCACACAAACTGAGACTCTAGTGTGCTGTAGTGATCTATGAGGTAGAGTGTCCATTAAGGGAAGATTTATCTGACAGGCTGCTTTTGAGTGCAATAAGCAGAATAGGTTTTGTGTTTATGGCAAATATCTTGAGCATTCAAGATAAAGAAATGGCAAAAGAAAAGGCATTTGTATTTCATTCGCCAAGTTCTTAGAAATGTTCTTTTAGTATGTTGGTTTCAAGGTTTTGTTGGTTCATTTTCAATGTTATTTATAGCATTACATTCGAGTAATGGCAATAATGTATTTTCTGTACACAATTCAGTGCACATCTAATGAACACATCTAAATCTAAATTAAGAAAATTATTTCAAGGAAAAAAGTACATAAAAAGAGGGTCTTCAGGAGTATTTTTCTTCTATGATGTCACTTTTTTTTTTTTTTTTCATTTTGGTCATACCATGATTTTTTTTATATTAGTAAAATATAAAAATTGCTTCATTATTTTAAATAATAATAATAATAATGACAAGCCTTTTTGCTTGTTTTCTGTTTAAGTTTTTTTTTCTGATGAAATCTAAGAGCTTTCTGACTCTGTATAGACAGCAGTACAACTACCATGATCAAGGCTCAGAAAGGCAGTAATGAAATCATTAACATAATCTATGTGCACGCAAAAATATTCCTTTAGCTTTTTAAAATGATGGATGAACCACATGGACTGTTTTACTGATGTCTTTACTACCATTCTGGGCCTTGAACATTTCAGTTGCGTCGCTGTCTCTGGGTCAGAAAGCTCTCAGATATCATCACATGTATCCTAATTTGTTTTCAAAGGAATGAAGATCTTGCAGGTTTGAAACAACATGAGGATGAGTAATTTAGGATGTCATTTCATTGACCTGTGAACATTTGTGTTGTACCCACCAGACATCTGATCATAGAGAACTTCATCCCAATGGAGGAGAAGAACAAGATTGTGACAAGAGCCACTTTTGATGAAGAAGATGACCTTTGGAAAATTACCCCCATCACTCGTATTCAAAAGTACAAAGACTTATTTTGGAAAATTGAAGAAGTTGTTTATGGCCATTTACATGCTTGACTATTACGTTTCTTCTTTCTCTCTATTTTTCTCAGTGATCAGCAAATGATGAAAAGGCCTGTTTCTGCCGTGGGCTACAGACGGCCTCTGAGTCAGCACGCCCGTATGGCCATGTTGATGCAGCCTGATGTCAGATATAAGGTATGCTGAAACTGTTCCCATAATCCCCCACATGGCACCACACAAAGGCTTCAGTTGCAACACTCCCTCACTCTTTACAATGACACAGATGAGCTCAGAAGAATCAAACACGCGTCTCATTCTTGCTCCTTTGCCTTCATCTATTTATTTTCTCCCCATCCGTCTTCCAGGCTGAGAACATCTTGCTGCTGGAGTTGGACCTGCCCACACGGACCACAAAAGACTACGAGGGGCCGGTGATCGCGCCTAAAGTGGCTGCAGCTCTGGAGGACGCCCTGAGGGAGGAGGACGAGATCCAGGTGGACGCCTCTGGTCTTCGTGTCAGCCTGGGCTCCAGTCCAAGCCTCAGTGCCTCAGCTGCTGGGTTTTCCAAGAAACCAAAGTCAGGGTGAGACATTATCCCTCCAACCTCTTCCCTTTTGTTTCTTTTCCACCTCTTTGTTTATCCTTCCTTAATATACTTTTTCATTTTTTTCCCCCACAATCCTCTCACAGCCGGCCAAAAACTGGCAAGAAGGTGAGCACTCCAATCTCAGCTCATAGCCCTTTGTCCGGCTTGGGGTCCCCTCTTTACCCACAATCCCGAGGCCTTGTGCCAAAGTGAAAATAATGAAAACCTTCACTGCTCTATAAAAACTGACCAGCTTTGGCATTAAAGTTGTCCGTTTTAGACAGATTTACGAAGGTGGAACATCTTGGCGTGGTATTCGAACCCACCAATTGGCCCTCAAACTACCTTATTAGATATCGCTTAAACATCACGTTTACAGCACAAAAAGTTACAATTTGGCAAGCTCACAGCAAGATTAAGTTCCGCAGATTTAGTTTGCACTTAAGCAAAATGTTACGTGTTTTGTGCGTGTGTGTGTGTGTGTGTGTGAGGTCATTGAGACCACAGATGGTCTCGGAATTAACCATACGTGGTAGTTACGTCATTGTGGGAATGTTTTTGTCTGTGTCCAGTTGTAGGATTAACAACTTTCTCACATAAAGTAGCTGGAGATGAGATTTATGGTGGTTTGGGCCACTAAAGCACTGTATTGTTGTTTGACGAGAGAGTAAGCACATTACATCATTGGCTAAGACCCAAAACAACCTCTAAGCCTTTCTTAAAGACTCTTTTTGAGTCAGGGAAGGGCCCAGAAACACACACTTGACTGGGTTGTCATTGCAATCAGCGCTGTATCCAGTAAGAAAAGGAGTTGGGAGTTTAAAGGTCATTACATACTAAAAATATCAGGGTTCCAAGGTGCCTTAGATTCTCTTTACATACAGAAGTTTGGTCTGAGAGTCCCTTGACCTGATAGCTGGACGGTCGAACCCAAAATCCACAGCAAAACACCTGTGTATGGTTCCTGAATGCTTTGAGTTACGTTGAGTCTGTTGTGTCGAGCAGGCTTGTATTTAATGTTCACAGGAATCTGTAAACAGGAGTTTGACACGACTAAGTCTTGTTTCTGTTAAACTAGTGAAGGTAATACCATTTCCTGCTGCTACTGTAGGGTTCTTTTACCCCTGTGTCATAGCACACGGTTTATGTATATTGAGACATGTTAGTCAATAAATCTGCATCATCATTGCAGTTGTATTTAAATCCAAAATAATAAATGCAGTTGTAGAGTAACATTTAGAAGGCTAAGTTATTACCATACTAGTTGGTTTTATATTCAAGCAATTGTAGATAGTTTTTAACAGCCGTATTTTCTTTGCTTAGATTTCTATGGTTTATTTTTGAATATGTATTATTTAAAGTTGTGTACAAATTTATTTTTGCATATGAGATTTAAGTATCATTTTCATGTGATTCACTGCGTTCTTTTGTGTTGAACGAAATACGTCATCGTCGTATAGTAAACGTACCGCTTTTGGATTGTCAGAATCTGTACTGCAAATCCTGATGCTGGTCATTGAAATCAGTGTGCATTTCTTCATTTAAATATGCATTATCTAATCAATATTCATGCTGCCACACCTGGCTATAGGAATGCATAAGTCATTAGTTGCTGTTACGTTATTTTTGAGGTTTTAGCATGACATAAGAACATCTAAAGCTTATAAAAACTGTATGTCTGCAGTCTAATACGCCACTTTCACCTTCCATGTGATGCATGAGTTTAGTGCGAATAACCACAATGAGAAAATAATTTAACTGTTCACACAGATTTTGTTTTGTACTAAAATGTTTTTAAATTTGTATTTGAGTTTAGAATGCAAATGTCCTCAATGTGTTAACCATCTTTTAATTAAAGGATGATGATTATTATCTATTTGAATGGTGTAAGAGCTGTTTTTCACCATATCACAATACGACTTTAATAACCAGGGTCATGGGTTATGGTAGCATAATTATCTTGTAAACTAAAACATAAGCTTTAAATTCTGGTTGGAATAATGAAAGCCCTAAACGTCCTAATTCTCAGTTTAAATTATGTATTATTTCCACTTAATAAGTTTTGACATTTCAGTTACATACTGCAAATACACAATACACATTAAATTAACAGAAACAGAAGTAATGTGCTGTCCAGTGTGCAAACTCAAAGTTTATTGAAGGTTCTGTCACAAGCACACAATTGTATCAAGCAAAACTTGGTAGATATGCTTGTATGTCAGATTAGTAATATCCTCTACTAAGCATTGGTCTCATTAAGGTGAACTAAAGAAAAATGCTCCTGGACTGATGAAATGTTTAGAAATCGAGCCTGGGATCATAGATCTGTCAGATCCAATCATTGTATGCTCAGAATGGTCTTCCTGTACAGATGTTGAGTGGTATACAAAAAAACCAATCAACCAAACCAACCAAAATTTCCATACATTTTTGGTCAAAAAATAGAAAGGTCCTTACATTTTGGTCTTTTTGTTCTGTAAAGGAGTTAAAAAAATAACTAAATAAAATGTATTCTTTCTAAAGTATTCCTGAGTAGGGCCAAAGATTTTGAGCACAATGATTAGAATTCATGACTGCCCAACTTGAATTTTTGGTGATTACCAATAAATATAATTTTACTTAAAATGTTTTCACACAAACCTTTACAATATTATTTGTAAAACTTGCTATATGACACAATGATTCTGTAGTATGGGGTGCAAAAACCGCCTTCATACAAGTTTGTAATAAAGTTACCGGCAACAGTAATCGAATTAACATGATCAAATGCATCATACCACCACAAACTCCAATATTGACAAAATGCGCACTACGGCAGTACACATGCAGACGTTATTCGGTATTTTGGAGAACACAGTAGAGGCAAGGAAAAGAGTCCAACAGTTAAAAAACCGCTCAAGCGCCGCTCATACAGAACTCACTTCAAACCAAGCAGCTGCTTTTTTTTAACTTTTCCATTCTTGCCCGAAACTCCCAGTTGCGCAGATTGTAAATGTGACCGCACCTTAAAGCTATATATAAAAAAAAAATTTCAATCTGCCATGTCAAACTACGCCACTTCCTAAAGTGACGCTACTCTGAAAGATATCACGGCAACAACCATTTCCCACAGGGACATTGTATCGTACACTTTGATCATCTCAGTTGAGGGGAAAACTGAATTAAAACAAAGAGTTTGATTATTCGGAAAACGAGCTCAGTCCTTCAGTTCCATCTCTGTACATCCCGAATCAAGGAGCTTTGCTTCTCAAAGGGATTTGGATATCATGATGTCATTAATTGAGGACTTAATTGTCATGCTAATCCAGATGAGAGGAGGAGGAAGAAGAGAAAGGTTTTTCTTCATGTCTAATCATCTTAGCGCTACACTGCACGTATTATCTGTTGCCACGTCTCATTTCTCTCTGTAATACAGCAGATACATCTTCAGGGGTTCAGGTAACGGGAGTCTCAGAATCTTCTCCCTCAGAATATTAACAGGAGGCTCTGCACGAACACAGCCGCTTTTGTCTTTGTCCTCTTCGGTGCCACCGCATCCTTCCTCATCCTCCTCGGGCAGGTCTTCTCTCACCCGGCGGCAACCCCTTTCTTCTTCCTCCTCGACTTCCTCTTCCTCCTCTTCCACCCCTCCGGGGTAGTTGCAGTCATCCATGGCTGTGGGAATCATGGAGTCGTGGAGAACCACGGAGTTGACACACTGGCGGTAGAAACGCCGGCAAAAGCGGCGGCGCTCAAAACGGGGCCCGTAACGGTGCATGGCTCGGGCCCCTGGGAAAGACACCCGTCTCTTTGTGCGTCCTTCACCCATAGCTATGGGCTGCCGCAGAGTGTGGCGAATGGCAATCCGGGACAGGTCCTGCAGTGTCCGCACCTCAAAAATGGCTGCAATGTAGAAATGTGCAGATTTAGCGTTTATTAAGTTTATTAATACAGGGTTTCTACAGGATTTATCATTTAAAACCTTTTGCATATATATTTTAAACCATGCAATGTAAATTTCTAGAGAGTGTTTTTGCTGTTTTCTAGTTCAAAGTATATTGTTTGCCAAAAATAATGAATTGCTAAATGTGAAAATATTAATTAGCAATGTTTTATACAAAATTGTGCTTATATAACTAAATTATTGCACACTATTTTATTAATTATTGCACATATACAATAATATGTATTATATATATATATATATACAGTCACAGTTCGGTATGTTTTCAATACATCAAAAATTAAAAAATATATTTTATTTATTAAAATTAACATAAGTATGTCTTGGAAAAGTAAGGCTTGGATGGTATTTATTGATTAATAAAAACTTAATAAAAAGTAGATTTGAGCCATTTCAAATCGTGAAGGCTAAGTGCCATCCATCGCTTCTTCCGGGCAGTCCGCACGACTCTAAAAGTGTCGAAAACAGTGAAAAGAAAGTTTTTGAGTTAGTGTTTATTTTTAAATTTCTAATTCAATTAAATTTCAAACGTAATTAGAAATTAAAAAATAAACACTAAGCAAGAGAATAGTGTTTTTATATTTTCCTGTTAAATACAATTGGATTCAGGTGCTCACCAAATAAGTACCTCAGTAAACAGAATGAAGTGTGTGTGTATCTTAACTTGTTTATTCCTCCATTATGATTGACAGCCACGTTTGTTTTGTTTGAGCAAAGAAATCAACCTATCAACAATAAGTGTTTTCTACCATTATTGAAAATCAACTACAAATGCTATTTGCTATTGCAGACAGAGTATGCCAGAAAAAAAACATGTTTGATAAAAGTTTTCCTTTGCCAATTTTAGTTGAATGGAATAATAAGCCAAGCACAGGTTCTGAACAAAATACTGTGTTGACATTTGTCTAAAGACATGAATACAAATTTGAACGGTTTCTAGTAATAGACTGCAATAGACATCTCGTCTTTCCGGGGTGCATCGGAGGAGACACTGGGCCCACTGTGCGGGGAAGCAATCTGCTCCGACAACACTACCGGACTACACAACAAGGCAGAAGTTAGCAGGGTTTTTATGCCTGACAGAACATTCTGCATGGTCAACGTGAGGTTCCCTGAGGGCCTCTGCCGCGGGAAGACGGCGAGGGGAGCTGTCTCGAGAACGAGAGGCAGGACCTCACTGTAGCCATGGTCATGCATTTGCAATGAACGCATGATTCATCCAGCGATCATGTCTGTCTAGAAAGGTGAGAAAACAAACCTCAAAAAGAGTTTCTCAGCAGATCTACACGATTCACATGGGTCACCTGTTTTGGCTTCAAAATGGCGAATTTCGCCGAAAGGTGGGGGATTTTCATGCCTGATAACATTTATTTTAACTGTGAGCTGTGGTTATGTTGTTGACCGCTTTAAATGATGGAGCTCTTTAAAGTTCTGTTGGCTGTAAATGGTTTTATAATTCATCAGCTGGAGAAAAAAATGTTATGAAACCGATTCCAATGTTTCCAAGATTAATGTTATGGTTGTGGTCTGGACTTCACGATTTTCTTAGCATGGTTATTAAAACTCTGTAATTATAGTTATTGCTACATTTATAGTTGTGGGTGTAAAGTACCCTTTAGAACTACACTGTAGTGATATGTTTTCGTATAATTTGCCTCAATTTGGGTATACAAATACTCATTGGCCCTGGTGTAAATATTTTTTGGGGTGAAAAATGATTTGCAATTATTGTCTTCGTTTGTACTGGACTCACGTAAAGGAACGCTCCTAGGTCTGCCATTGACATTCTGTTTGGGCTGGACAAGCGGGGCAAAGGTCACAGCGATGATTTTCTTGGTCTCCCAGGAGCTCTGACCTGTGCGGGTGATCTTGGTCAACTGAAAAAGTGTTTCTAATTAATTACACTAATTAAACATCATCCAAAGTGAATACTAATTACACAAAATCAGTGTACACAGTACACACAAGTGTGAGTAAAACGCAAATATATTTAAACAAAAAATGTGACTTTAGTACACAATGAAATAAAAAGTATTCGTTTTATGGCTTAAAAGTACTTTAGCTTTGCATTTCCTCTATTTTTTAATAAATACACACGTGTAAACTTCATATTGTTTTCCTAAAAGAAAAAGAGACCAAAAATATCAAATGCTCATCTTGCACACATGGTCTTTTTCAAATATTTCTCCATAAAATGAGACTTAAGGAAACATTCATTAAAGAATTTTAGACAATTAAAGTCTCCCTTGAAATCTGCGATGCAACAAGAAAACATTAGCTTGATGAATAAACATGTACCCACCTTCTCCTCTAGGGGGAGAACTAAGATCCCGCCAACCTTTAGCAGGTTCTTCATGTAGTTCTCATACTCTTTCTGAACTCCTGCTCCGCAGTACACCCTGTCATACTGCCGGCTCTCCGGAGGGATCTCCAAACAGTTCCCCACAACAAAGGTTGGCTCACAGAACTCAAACCTGTCGCCATTAAACAAATGAAGTCATTAAAAAAAATTGACAATTAAAGGCAAATGTAAAACTGCATCACAGGAAGTGGCTCACTTGTCAAAGCTGTCACTGGTTTTGATAAAGTGGTCAAGTTTCTGATATGCATAATCAACTACATCTGCATGCAGCTCCACACCGTGATTCACACCAAACGGACCTGGTGACAGAAATGACAGTTATGTATTTTTATAATAAATAAGTATTTTTATGTGTCTCTGTTTATGTGTTTTATGTATCTTTTTAAAAGCAACATCATCAACAGCAAATAAAAAAATCCATGTAAGTTATAATAATAACTGGGTATTAAATAAATACATTTAAAATTATATTTTAATATTAAATTAAAAGTTTGGCTAATACAGTTAGCCAAATGTGAAAGTTAAGGCATTTACAATCAAAAGAATATCTTATATTCTAATCTATTCTTGAGAAACAAATCAGCATATTAGAATGATTTCTGAAGGGTCATGTCACACCGAAGACTGGAGGAATGGCTGTAGAAAATTAATTTGAATAAATTCCTCTAAAAATATCAAAATAGTACAAACAATGTATTGGCATTTCAAATAATAACAGTACTGCAAAACGATTAATCACAAATCACATTCAAAATAAAAGTTTGTTTACATACAATATGAGTGTGTATTACTGTGTAATAGTGCTGTCAAGCGATTAACCACAATTAATAAAATCTAAAATAGATTTTTAGATTTACAAATTTACATGTGTGAACATGTGTACTGTGTATATTTATTATGTTATATATAAATACACACACATTAGAGATACGTGGCTGAGCCAAAACGTCACCCGAGTCCGCTGCTTCAAATAAATTATCCACTCACCCTATTTCACACCTCACCCTATTTTTTCTGATTTACACACCCAATCCGCACCCAATCGTCACATTACTATGATTCTAATTGTTAGTTTTGTAAGATGACATGATGAATGGATGGTTAATTATTAACGGCAGATTTAGTGACTTTAGAGCTATCTGCTTATCACTGCATGTGTCTGTAGCGCATTGCGGCTTCATGGCCTGTCACAAGCCAAGCTTTTGTTTACACCGTATGCGCACTTCTCAGAATTTTTTTTTGTGATTTAAATTTAGTCTTTTCACATCATCATGGCTTGCCTAAAATAAAATCTATAGATCTATAGACAGTTTAAGCATATCATGTTAGTTTATATGTTTAACCTATCAATGTGCGCTGAAGCAGGACTCGGTGATGCCAATGTCATCACTTTCATATATATAAATATATCTACAGAAAGCTTTTAATTACTACTTCAAAATTAAATTATTTAACTGAACAAACTGAACACATTAATTGTTATAGTTTCTACCTCATGAAAGTGTGCAAAGGACGATATTATGTTTTTAGCATAATATTTGACTTTGGGGTGCAAAAGACTCTACAGAAATAAGGGACACAGGTCAGTCTGCACACACACAGTACGCACAGTACAGCCGTTCACCTGCAAGTGCCACTGCCATCTCCATCACCGAATAGTCGAACGCACACAAAAATATAGTTCCCTTTCAGTCAGTCACTATGAGGGGTCCTACCTGGGAGACCAATCGACTCTGATCTTTGGAGAAAACGCCAATGAAAATCGGCCAGTGGTTTTTGCATGCCAAGCCATACCCCCATACAGGTATATAAGATGGCAGCGTGCAAACAAGCATTAGCTTTCTACTTCTGAGCTGATTGGTCGAGTTGGAGAAGATAGCCTGCTTGCTGTGGAGAGATTCTCGGTTGGAGTGTCCTGTATTTCTAGTGGAGAGACTGCACTGGGCAAAAGTTGGCTTTGGCGGTCCACCCCTTGGCAATCCTAACCTAAAAGAGTGAATTTCAAAAACAGCTGCACGGTTGTTAATACATGACAACCGTTGGCTGTTTTTCCGACCGTGTGCTTCTGGGTGTGGGAGTTTCCTCACCTCTGTTTCACTTGTCTGGGCCTCAGTCATGCTGAGACAGCCTTCGCGGATTGTTCATACCCTCACTGCGAGTGCATGACCATGGCTTCACTTTGGTCACGGCTTTCTTTTTATTAGGCCGTAAAGGCTCTTCGGTTGCATTGGCCATGGCTTGGCAGACCTCAGGGTGATCATCAGGAATAGTCCCCACGGGCTCCTGACCACCCAACCCGAGGCTTTGTGGAGCTTCCATACGATGAAACTGAGCAGGCCCTCACCGTGGCAGGCACTGTATACATCTAGGGCGGGGTTGAGCTCCTCCCTCTTCACTACCCTCGATGGTGGAGCGGCCAGGGGGTACGCAGAGATACAGGCAGAGCACACAGCTGCGGAGCACTTGTGCCCGCAAAACACTGCCTCTTGGAGGAATCGCCCACGTCTCCCTTCCAAAGCCTGAAGCTGGCAAGCTTTCTGTTTAGGCACCGGAACCATTTTAAAAGTATAGATTTGTCACCGGAATTGAAAAAACCCTAAATGATACACAACCCTACTTGGCAGTACAGAAGGCCATCAAGCACATCTTGCCCCGGCATGATCCGGGGCACCGCACCTCCATCTGCCCATCGCCGAGGGTGCCCCCTGGCGGCTTCTACACCTGCTCCACCCCCCGGCAGCTCTGAAGGAGGTAACACCTCAGCAGGGGCGTAGAGCCAGCTGTCAGAGAGGGGCGTAGCCCATCTCAACTCCAGCCGCCGTTAAGTCTTCACGGAAGACTGCAAAGCGGCCCTGAGACAGGCTGCCCAGAGATGAGGGAAATTGTTCTTTGGGGGACTCCAACATCTGCGCCCCCAGCTTCGGGGGAGGGCCAAGTGCTCCCTTCTGCTGCTGCCGCTGGCCCATGTTCAGGTTGTGAGCGATGCTATGCTTCCTCACATTAAGGTTCGTGGTGTCAATTTGCCACGGCGGGAAGGGCGAGAGCTGGTGCCTCCCGTCGCAACTCGAACCGTCATCTGGAACCTGCATGTTTGGCTTCTGAACGGGACTCGATAGACCTCATTGGCCTTACCCAGGCCGTGGTAGACACTATCACTCAGGCTAAAGCCCCCTCTATGAGGCAGGTCTATGCCCTCAAGTGGGGTCTGTTCGCTGACTGGTGTTCTTCTTGCCGAGAGGACACTCAGAGATGTTCGGTCGGTGTGGTGCTTTCCTTCCTTCAGGAAAAGATGGAACGGAGGCTTTCCCTTACCACTTTGAATTTTATCATTGCCATAGTGGCTTACCACAATGTGGTTGATGGGCTTTCGTTGGGAAAGCATCATCTGATCGTCAGGTTCCTCAGAGAAGCGAGAAGGTTGAATCTGACCAGATCGCACCTAAACTCTTCTTAGGGACCTCTCCGTCGTACTAGCTGGATGACAAAGAGCTCCCTTCAAACCGCTTGATGCAGTCGAGCTTAAGTTCTTTATCTTTAAAGACTTCGCTCCTGCTCGCACTGGCTTTGATGAAGAGGATGGGGGCAGGCTTTTTAGGTCAGTGTAAGGCAGCCCAAAATCGAGGCACAAATCACTCACTTTTTTCTGAGACCCAGACCTGGTTATGTGCCCAAAGTTCCCACCACGCACTTTCGGGATCAGGTGGTGAACTTGTAAGTGCTTCAAGTCATTTCTTCGGGATCCGATTGCTATATTCCAGTGTTTTCAACTGGTTACATCTGGCTCCTCTGCTGCCCCACAGTACAAGCTAAGCGGAGTAGCTTGATCTGTGCCTGATGGAGGGCTTCCTTTACTCTCATTGGGCCTGGCATTTTTCTTCCACAGTTCTTTCACAGTGATCCCATTACTCTAGTAAGATCTTCTTGCACGGGCTTAAAGAATCTGTGCGTTCCGCACCTCTGCTTCTCACATCCCTAGAGGGCCACCTTACAAACTCACTCTCAGGTTGTTGGGAAAGTTGTGTGGGATCTCCACTTTGTCTGACACGCTGTCCCTGCAGCCTGCCAGCATTTTGGCTTCCTACATGATGCAGTCCAGGTTGTGGGGTTTTCCATTTACGTCCCTTCTGCCACAAACTCGGACTGTGATGTGGAGTCGGTTCCAATCGGCTCCTTAGCAGTTCATGTTTTAGACAATGTAGTTTTTTTTTCTCATCCACCCGCGACCCAACCGCAAGTAATCAAAATGTATTTTTTCTATTACCCACCTGCCCAACCCCCGGATTATCCGCAGCACCCATGAATATAACCGCCATCCGCGCATCACTAACACACATACATGTATAGATTAAAAAAAAAAAATAATAATAATAATAAATTTAAACATGTAAAACATTTTTATATAACATTATATGAATATAAATATATATGGCTAAATATTTTTATAAATATATACTGTGTGTGTGTGTGTATATATATATAATTAATATACACAGTATAAATGCACATATTATGTAAACAAAAACTTTTATTTTGAATACGATTAATCGTGAACATTCTTTTAGCTGTGCAAATACACTCACCCAGTATAAGGCCCACCATGGTGCTGAGATAACCCGTTCCACTGCCCAGATTGAGAAAAGACAGGCCAGGCTGCAGATCCAAGGCCTCCATCACCTCAGAGTAGATGCATGGAGCAGACAGATGGAGGTTTCCATGCCTCCAGGCCAGGTCTTTATAGGCACTGTCACGGTACTCCTCCAGGTAATAGTCTGCTCTGTCAATGGCTCTGAAGGCCCTCTCCACCAGATCAGAGCGGATGTAATGGGCCTCCTTCAGGTTGTCAATCAGCTCGTCGTTATCCTCACCCGCGCTCACAGCTCCACCCATGACGATAGCAGAAGAGCTTTTAAGAACAGTCCGGAGGTGTGCCTATCACTGTCTGGAGGGGAAGCGCAAAGCATCTCAGATCAAACCCAGAATAAGTTGATACTAAAATGGTAGAACGTTCTTATTGAGCATTTTATTGTTTATAAACAAACACAGAATCTACTATTTTAAAAAACAAACAATAATACCTACTCAAACAACACATATCTATCAATAATAATGAAACTGTTTTAGGATCATGTTTTATTTAGTCGTAAATGACACTTGCAACAGACTCTTGTCTAGAAGGTGGGAAGAAAGCAAAGATAAAGATAATTAAGACAGTTAAATATTTAATGAGTCCCAGCATGTCAGATATCTGAAGTGAGCAAACTTGACAATAAGACTCACACTCGCCTTCAACTCCTTCACTCACACTCTATTTTTAGCTGTCAGACAATGGCAAGTAAAAAGTGGCACACTGTTGCGTCCTGACCTAAACTCTTGGCAGTGACTCCATTTAAAGCAGACATATGGTTTGTTTGTCATTTTGGCAAGAAGACTTTTAATAAATAACCGAATGATTAACAATACATATTTACAGAATTCAGAGTACTCTTACAACAAATATGGCTTAGGCTTAACCTTTCCCTACAACTTTCTAATGATAAAAAATTTCTTTGTTACTTTATTGTTGGCAACTTTTGGTCCCATCGAGCAACTCAGTAATTATTGACTCTGTACTTTCCAACTTTAATTTTTTGTTTTAACTGGGCTATCAATGGAGTAAAGTAAAAAGGTGCTGAAAAAAATAAGAGCTTTTGATGATACACGCATAACACTTCGAAATAGCATTGTTCAGTATTGAACAGCAGGACATGTTGACAATCCAAAAATCTGTTAAATATGACAGAATTATAGGTCAGCTAAGGTAACAACAAAAGCACCACAGACTAAAATATCACGAATGCAAAATGGTGGACTGCTTCGCTTCTTTTATTTTCCAGACAAGTTTCAATGACACTGTAAAATCTAACAATTGGGGTCGCGACGGTACCCATGAACTATTTATAAAGAACAACCTTTATAATACATATCTATTTATATGTAGAATGTGACGCCAACAGCGCTGTTTGACACATGGAAGAGATCATCACGTTCAGCAAAACAGTAGCAAAACAATCGCGTAACACGACACAAGAAAACCACATCTGTAAAACGCAGAGCAGCGAGAAACGTAAACGTGTTCGCTCAAAAAACATCTATAGGTTGTAACCCAGTAACCGTCATATGTCGGCCAAGTCTGTATTATACATTTAACAACAGTTAACTGCAGTCTGTCTATGCACGAGGAGAAGCTTTACACAACCACCGACATAAACAAAAGAGTCTCCGCCACACGGCACTCATTACCGTCGCGTTGCCTACATCTTACCGTGTGATTTCGGACCTCAGGGGTTGTCTCGTGAAAACCAGCAATGTCCATCGATTACATTAACGCGTATGTCGTGTATTTGGATCCGGGCGCAATACGGTCCAACTTGACTGCGAAAAAATTGATGCGATGTAAACATAAACCAGCTGACGCACTGACGTCACACGCACGTAGCCGTCCAATGGCTTGTCGCTGCGTTTCGTGGAGATTCGATTCACTTGACTCGATTCTTTAAATCTTTTCACCAAAAAGATTTGTTTACATTGAGATTCAAGCGTCGGTTTGCTTAAAACAAGTTCTGACTTTGACACACACACACGTTTACAAATACAAGAAAAAAGCAGTGGTTGTTTCACCTGAGGCAATCAATGAGTTTTGATTCTGTGTTGTGAGTCAATAAATATTTTATTCAAATGATTAATTGACAGATTCTTTCAATTTCGTCTTTCGTTCAAACGATACATGTTGATATTCACATCATAGTTATTTTTATATTTTCTGAACAATAATGGTTTAATCAAATAATCAAGTGATGCTTCCAAACTTGTTAGGCACCTGTAGATTCATTCAAACCTGTTTTTATCTAAATGCAGTCACCTAAATATATCTGCCAGCTACTATGATTAGCAACGCGGATATTATTTCACCCCACTTCTAAAACGAGCGCCGTTATTAGACACCGCTGTAAAGTGTCACATGAATCCTCATTATGCAGAGATAGCATTGTTTTGAATGTGGTAGTGTTACTTTGTCTCCAGCAGAGGTCAGAATGTAAAAAGCTTAGATTTACAAATGGTGGCACGCTTCCATCTGTTTGTTGTCAGTCTATAAAAAGACTAATTTATAAGCAAAACAGACTGTAAACATCTCTCATCACAGCTAGAAAAATCATGATGCTGGCAAAGACGAAATATAAAAGAGCATACTAGTCAACTGGCATACTTTTTATTTTCTGAATTATCAAAAGAATGAATCAAGACTGATGGAATCATGCAGTGACAAAAAAAAAGTTAAACAAAATTTTTCTTTAGCTATTTGTATCTGAACTTTTGACTTTAACGAGCAAAACTCACACGCACATCATTTAGGAAGTGTATACTCAGAAAGATCACATTATTGGCTCTTTATTTATGTTTTCCATATATAACACTGAAATGAACGATACCTCCACAAAACAGACATTATTGTTCTCTTTTAACACTGATATCAATGAGCACAGGTACAAGGATACACAAACACGGTCACAATCCAAAAACAACTACACACTTCATTTCCAAAGTTACCTCGAATCACGCACAGCCATAGCTTGTCCTGCACTACAGAAACAAAACCTCGGTAAGGAAACTTCCACTGCTACAAAAGTGACTAAAACATGTAGTCTATCACTGTGAAAGTGCTTATTATTATTATTCTTGGAAGTACCGTTTCTTTTTTGTCTTTTTCTAAAGGAGAATCATTTTGTGGCTACAAAATCACCAGTAAAAATAGCTGATCTCTGTAAAAAGGACGCAAGAGGACAAGCCTTGGCCGTGGGTTAAAATACAAGTGTTTTTTTTTTACTTCTGCCATTTACTTGGAAATATTCTTTAATACAACAACACTGTCTTTTATTACAAATGTACAGAATCCCATTGTTGTCAGAATAATGCCTTCATCTGTGATACCTTCCATGATTATTTCAGACTCGATGAAATGACCCACCACACAATTTCATACCTGAATCAGAATCACAGTTTTGGGAAGAATATGTTACGTATTGTGATTTATTTCATGTCGAACAATAAGCTGACTATCGATTCGCTCTTGGTGTTCGCCACTTTGCTGTATTCCTATTACCTCTCCCCCCTTAAAACAAGGAAGGAAAGAAAAAAAAGGAGAAAAAGCCGGCGTCCTGAGTGGGATTTGAACCCAGTCCTTAAATGTAAACACACCCTTTCCTGCAGCGAACAGAAGCGAGAAAAGGCACACATGAGAAAACCACAGAGCTGTAAGCTACAGTACCTACAGAATGAGGGCCGTTTTGGTTCTATCAGCTTAATGGGACAAACAGTGCCTTCCGACTTTTTAGCTGTTATCGTTTCTCTTCAAATGGCAGAGGAACCGTTTTGAATTGACCTACAGTTGGCACAAGTCTCAGATAGGCCGGACTCTCGAGTACAAGGTGCTAAATCAAGCCGTATTTGGTTCCACGGGGAGGGGGTTACATATGCTAACTTGCATTTGCAGATGCTACACTGCTCCAGAGAACATGCTACATTATTAGACAGATTCAACACACTCGACCTCGTCGCGCAACATTCGTAGCTGCTCATCATCACCGACAGCAGGCGTTTAAGAAGCATGCACCGAGGAAGAATAATTCACGCATGCTTTAGGCTATCTCATGTCAGTAGTAATAAGCAGATAGAAATGTTTCTCCCGGCATAATAAGACGATATGACATCTGTAGTGAGTGTTCCCTCTACGCAATTTAATAGAAGGAAGAACTCTAATGAAAACTCTGCCGTTACAGATAGACAACGTCTTCAGATCGCTCTTAAAGCAAAGGAAACGCTGTGGTATTGAAATGCAACGCACACATCTTTCCTGCGGAAAGGTTACACAGAACGGGGCGAATGAGGCCGATCTGACATTCTGTGGAAATGGACAAAGATTTATGCAACTAGCGTCTCCTTCGTTTTCTCCGTGTGTGAGGGCATGCCAATGACAATCTCAGAGCTCAAACCACATCTTTTTTTCGCTTTAACAAAGGGCTTGTTGCTGAGAGCCAACAGATCTGATACCGCACATCGCATTTTGGGATATGTTTTTGTATTGGCGACAAGGCAAGAACATGTCGGTCAAAGGGCATTTGACATTTCAGACAGGATACAGGTTCACATTAAACAACAACAAACAAGTCAAAGATATTTGATCCCAATTTTGTTGGTTGTCCATTTTTTTCCAAATGAAAACTAATCCACTAACACACACTCGCGCGCGCATAAAGAAAAACCTTTTGGTTGAAAGGTCATTAGTTGGCATTCAAGATTTTTGAAAAGTGCACACATGTTCTGTCCATCACAATATTGCTGCCATAATAGCAAATGAACAACATGACCGCTGTGTACTATTTAACGAAACGACCGGCTGAATAGAGGCACAATGTTCATTTCACAACTCGCTATTATGAGTCATACACGTCATTGCGATGATTGGCATTTTAAACACGTATCTAAGTGTGGCGTGTCCCACCAGAACTGCACAACACCATACAATACTAAAGACAGATCCACCGAGGAGAACTTTCAGCACAGTACAATGCGTCTAAACGATTACAGCCTAAGACTAATCTGTTAACCATTGTCCCATTAATGCGGCTGACTTACATACAGAGGCCCAGCAAGTTTGGACCAGAAAATAGGAAACTCTACAAACATCCTCATTTTCTTCGCTTTAGAAATGTACGTTTACATATTATAAAACACATCGTATCCTGGAACCACAGTAAACTGGGTCTGTCTTTTTTTATATTATTTAGTCTTCTATGGATAGTAGTACTCACAGCTTTTGGAAAGATATTGTTTCTGTTTAGCTATTATAAGAGAAAAAGAGTTAACAATTACACTGTAAAAATATATGTATGTTTATATACTATATATAGTTTTTTTGTCTTCTTTTTTTTTTCTTTTAAATACAGAATGAATATATTGTGTAGGTATGGCCATCATGGCAAAGGAATAAAGGCATCTGTAACAATCCCCACTTATGCCACGGTCACATGACCCGAGGGTAGTGTGGTTGCTGAATGGGCGTAGTCGGTAATGAAAGCACAGGTCAGTGGCACTTTGTGCATCGAAGAAATAAAAATCTAGTATAAGGCTACACGGGTGTATGCTTGTCTGATACTAGTCGAGTAAGGACATTGTGGTTCAAGAGTTTCCGTCAGGATGGTTGGTATTCGTCTTCCGTGCCCCACCTCAAAAACGACCGCCCGCTTCCCATGGTCTGACAAAGATACGTTTAGCAAGAAAGCAAAAATAATCCATTTGCCATTCATTAGGATTGTTTAGGGGAAACAGTTTTTGGCCACTACTGAGAGCTTGAGGAGGTACAAAGAAAAAAAACAAACACAAGAGGATCCAGAGGAACATTTTCTTCTGGGTCGAGACGGACGGGGTAAGAGTCAAAGCTGTAGGTTCCACAGTACTGGAATTGCTTTTTTCCTCTTTACATTCCTATAGGAAGTAATGCTGGTATAAGGAAAACCCTCGGTAATCATCATGGTTTATTCTGTAGTCCAAAACATGTTTTTTGTCTTTATTTTTTTATATATCGCCAAAGTTTCTTCAAGACTACTATGACTTCACAAACACACCGAGACGTTACAAAATAAATATACATTACAACCTTATCACAGTTCATAATTTCATCATAAATATTAAATAAATAATAAATAGAGATGATACTTCTCCTTCAGCTGTGTTGGAAATTCGAAAAAAAAAAAAAATGCAAATAGAGTAAGATAGAGATAGATACACAGGTAGAGAGAAAGAAAATGTACAAAATTATCAAAACATTGTTGGTTAAAAATATTTGCACTTAAAAAATGTTTAAAAACTCTATTTTCAAACGAAAAGAAGTTATAAAAATTAGTGGTACATTTTTTTCTCTTTCCAAATGTTGATGTGATGTCACATTTTCATGACTTTTTATAAACAGAAGGGCTTTGAACATTTAAATAGGTGAATTCAAATAAATAATACAGTTAAAATTAAATTATAACAAAATATAAATAAATTACAGTAGTGTCTGGACAAGTTTAGTATAATTTATAGATCAGTGACAATCCAACATCTTGTCTGATGTTGAATGGACTGAAATGAAGTGCAACTCATTGTTCATATGTAAGAGATATGACTATGCTGGGTAAATATTCCTACAGTGTAAGTACTACAAACAAATGAGAGCAAGCTAATGCTCCTTCCTGTAGCTCTAAAACAAACCAAACCAATAAACAAAAAATGGCTGCCGAGATAAAGGAGTGTTTCAACAGGTGAAATTTACAGAGTCAAACGCATGGCACTGATAAGGTTGCACACGCATTTCGCTCACTTTGTATGCTAGTACAACATTCTCTCATTTCCCCACGACCCAAAAACACTTCGGTTTTCTTCTGGAAAAGCAGGAAAGACGAGCAAACATATGTCTGCATATGTCTGTTCTGCTGGGGCTCACTTAGGGATCACTTGTATTTGGAGCGTTACTTTCGTTGTTTTCGGAGGAGCAAGAGAGCAAGACTCTCTTTCACCTAATGCCTGGGCTGCACATCTTCTGGAAGTTCTACTCCCAGCTTCCTCTTCTTCCAAGACTTCCCACCATTTGAATGTAAAACAACAAAAACTGTAAAGAAAACTATGTTTGTGTCTCTCCTTTCCACTGTAAATAAAGGATTTGGTTCCATCTTCCAATCCAGCAGCTTTTGTGGATTTTGGTCCTCATAGTAATATATATTATATACCTCTTTTTGAACTCACAGAATGCTCCCTGGGATGAAGGTTTAGATTGTTGTTCAAAAAAACCTGAATGCCCTTTTTGTATGTCATTTGTATGCTCTTCCCAATGGCTGCGCGTTTCTATTTCTCTTCCACGCTTCTGTTTCTCATCCTCGTCTTTTGGCTTAGTCAGACCTTAATGCCTTTTACCGCCTTGTTGATGGTCTCCAGAAGGGCCTTGTTCTCTGGGTTCTGGTAGCAGTCCTTATTGGTGTACATGTCAGTCAGGGTGCTCACGTAGCTTTCAAAATTCTGCTCTGTGATTGGCTCCTGCTGCGAAGGAAAACGGGAATGGTGGTTTTAAAAAGGTGTGTCTAATTGATGTAGGAGAGGAAAGTTCTGGAAGAGCTGCAGTAGAAACTCACCATGTGAGGCAGACGGATGTTGGCCAAACTCCGTATAAGAGCTTGACTGAGTCCAGAGAGCTCCATAAACAATGCCTCATTCTGCTCTTCAATCATCTTATTCTCCTGCTCGATGTTCTTCAGGTTCTTCTCCATAGATGTAATCTAAATGACCCAAAAAATGCTGATTATTTAAATTTCCTATGCTTCAAAAAACTTAATATGATGTTAATATGTGGTCTTTACTTTTTCTTCTTTTAGACTGTCAGGAGATGTGTGGCTAACCTGTGTTTGAAGGTTGACCATATCTGCCTCCATTTCATTGTTGGATTCATTGAGCTCGTTGATTTCTTTATTCAGTTGCTTGATGTCTTCATCATTGTCTAACACTGTAAAAAAAATAATGTCTCCTTTAGTGTCTCACAAAATATGACAGAAATGTGGTTGAACGTAAAATGTAGAAAACAATCTTTCACCGTCACTGGCTCTGAACTTAGTGCTGAGATACTCTTCTCCAGGGAACTTGGCTTTCTTCTTGTTGAGGGAGGCTCTGGGGCAGCCTGAGAGACTGGGGCCAAACAAGATTGATTTATTATTATATACAAAACACAACAGCACATTTGCTTCATGAGACGTGGCCGGTACTTTTAAACCTAGAGATAGAGTGTGTAATTTCTGTGCCATTTAACTGTGACCACATTTACATTTTTATGGTGTTATGGTTAAAAAAAAATCAACAAAACCAGGAATTTTCAAGTTTGTTGAACTTTGACATTCACTACATTTACCAATATAAAGCTGTTTGGTTTGGAGGTGACCTTTGAGTAAACAGTGTTTTATGTATCACTGCATTATTGAGAATTCAGATGATATTAGTTTTCTGAACAACGTTTTAGTTACAATTTGTATCAAATCCACATCTGTACATTTTATAAAAGATTCATCTCCATGTTGATAGCAGGAGTGGGAGATGTGAGCGGTACAGAAGCTTGTGTACTGTGGTAGTGAGCATCACATATGACTAAATCTTTTAATTAGTAATTTTAAAAATAAAATTTCAGTTTATTATAAAAACATCGACTCAAGAGTTTAAGTGTCTGCTTATAATAAACCATGCAACTTAGCAAAGGAATCTAGACATGTATCTTGACCCTGATATTACATTTAATAATTTTAGATTTATTCTTTATATATATGTGTGTATTGTCGAATGCCACCCATACTGAAGGGTTTAAAATGCAAAATATTAGTATACCAGTAGGCCAGGTTAGTAAAAAGTAGTGCTGTCAAATCATTAATCACATCCAAAATAAAAGTTTTTGTTTATATAATATATGTGTATTTATTAGGTATATATAAATACAAACACATGCATTTATATATTTAATAAAACCATTGTTTATATATTAAATATAAGAATATAAATATAGAAATGTACATATGTAAATACTTTTCTAAATATATTTTAAAAATATATACTGTATTGTTAGTAAATATACACAGTGCACATACATCTATTAAGGAAACAAAAACGTTAATTGTGGATGGGATTAATCGCCATTAATCATTTGACAGCACTACAAAAAGACATGAAAAGGGACAGGATTACACTTCTCTAAGGACCTACAGTAGGTAAAACAGTAGATAATTTGCTCTGGAATTTTAATAGGGGTTGTGTGAGAAAAACACAGATTCAGACATATCTCTCTAAACTCCTCTTGAAAATCTAATCCCATCCAAACAGGGTCTCATTAATGTGACTGCACTTTTAGTACAAGAATAATGACTGTTTCCAAACAAGTTTCACCACCCAAACTCACTCCAGTGGTTGTAAATTTCAAATAAATACACAAATATAACATAGCTGTCAAAACCAATTTAATCGCCATTCAAGTACCTGCGGTGGGTGAGGAAGCTGCCGTTGGCATGTCCTGATCCGTCACATCCTGGTGTAGGACAGGTTGGGCCTTCTGTCTTAAATGCCTTCCAAGAGAATGGAGACCCATTCAGCAAACCCTCCTTCTGCCGCCTGGCCGCCAACGGGCATCCATACGCACTGCGGTGAGTGGCGTACTTCCCACTGATGTGACCCAGGCTGTCACAACCCGGCACTGGGCATCTGTGAGGGAAGGAAAAAGATGAAGATAGAGGCAATAAAACATATGGGTGTGGTTAGAGTTTGTGAGAGCAGAAATATCACCTTGCTATTGACTTCAGTTACCATCTGTTTACTCTCTGTCTCACTCGAGTCTCTATTCAAGTTTTGTAAAGAGGGCCATATTTAGCTACATACTTTGCTCAACAGTAACTGTGAATATTACAACATTCAAATAAACTGAAAAAAGACATTTTTACACTTTAGGGAGCTTGAGTGCCGCCATATGCCGGCTGCTCATTGACTGGAGTGGAATCATGTGGATAAAAAGCTCCTACGCTTGGCAGTCGCAAAAAAACAAGAAGACAAAAACCCACACATTGCACTGCAGATGACTTACTAACAAAAACATGCGCAATATTTCAATACCCCATGAGCCATCTGTGCTGTAATATATTGTTCACAGTTTTTATTTCCTCGGCAGCGTAACTAGGCATCTTTATCTTCTTGCTTTTAGAAGTTGTACAATGGGATAAAACACACAAGGCCCTCTTCCCAAAATAAGTTGAACATTACTAGCGCTAGTTGGCCATGCGGGGCTCCATGGACTGACTCTTAAGCTCATGTACGAGTGAGTTATTTGGAAGGTTGCCAAGGTGATATTTAACAAAGTTGAACACAAGCAGTATTTTGGGATCACAAGTGGTTCTAGATGGAAATGCTTGATTAAATCACTTCTGTTTGAATAAAGAGGGTTTTTCTAAACTGCTTTACACTGTTGATAAATGACTGTGTGGTTGGACAAACCTATTATCCAACATTTGATCATTCCATTACAATATTCCTGCCTAAATTGTGTCTTTTTTACCGTACAATAAGAAAGGGGGAAAAGCCTTGGGCTTTCTATGCAGTACGAACTTTAAGAGCTCGGAGTCCTCCTTGTCGTCCTTGATGGGAGTTGTTTTTATTCCACCTTTCTTGGCCCGTGGACACCCAGACAAACTGAAAATAGAGAGTATGCAGCTCATGATCAGAGGAGCTAGAAACTCAGAACAATAAGGATCCAGCACTACTATCCCAAAGCAATGCAGGAGAAACCAAACTCAAATACTATTACGGAAGATGCAAGCATACACCGTATCCTAACCAGGCATGATGCAACAAGTTTCCAGCAATTTTTATAATAAAAGTAAAATGCTACATGATGCGACAAAATCGCAGCCAATCGAAACACATTTGATATGTAATATAAGGTGAATTTAGGTAAATTGGGCCACTTTTTTTGTCACTGAGATAGCAAAAGTGGCCAAATTTACCTGAATCTCTCAATAGCTATGTTGAGTTTGGGCCAATGATAATTCAGTGTGGGTGGGGCTACAGAGCACAACATATGCAAAATTCAGTGCTTGATATCGCATGCCTAGTTAGGAAAAAGTGACCTCAGCAAGCTTTTAGATAAACAGAGAAGAAAGAAAACTACACAAGATCTGGGGTCTGTTTCCTATCTAAAATATTATTCAATAATGGGGACGGGTAATAAATGAAGTGTGGCATATACTTGTGTGTGTCTAACATACAGCTATCACTAAACTTCTCTGTCCTGTTTGTGTATTGATATGTATGCGGGAGGGACTGTTCAGTGGGCCATACCTTCTGTGAGACGCGTAGTTACCAGTGATATGGCCTGAACCATCACATCCTGGAGTTGGACATCTGGGAAAGTAAAGTCAAATGTTAAATGTGTTGACCAACTTGACCAAGAGCAGGGCCAATGTTCGCAGTCTTAAGTACTGCAGCATTTTCATATCAAGAAAAGAGTAAAAGCAGCATTAAGCAAGAACAAAGGACAAGATTAGAAGTAGAGCAGACATACTTGAGTTCGGCTGTGTGTGCTGCCATGAGGGAACGAAGACTCTTATCAGCGAGAGGACAACCAGACAGGCTAAAAATGTTGAAAAGAAACAAGAGGGAAAAAAGAGAAGAAGAAGATAAAGCGAAAGAACCCAAAACGTCCCGAGTCAGTGTAAAAAGCAAAGAGCAGGCGAGAGTTAAGCAAGAGAAAGATAACATCTATGTGATGTCTTGTTTTATTTCATATCTCTCCTTTGAAGGAAAATAGGCACAGTGAGGTGACCCCCGAATGCTGTGTACCTGCGATGAGATGCATAGTTTCCGGTGATGTGTCCGCTGCCGTCACAGCCTGGAGTGGGACACCTGAAAGGGACAAAGACAAAAGCCTGACTGAGTGAAATGATTCCATTGTGCTGAATATCAATTTGTGCTTGGAAATGGATGCAAATTAGATGTGACTTACAGTAGGAGTTCTTTCTTGTTGTCCTTAGGCTGGAACCTGACCTTAAAGCTGGGAGTTGTGACCTCTCCGGGGTACTTCCTGTCCTCAAGGCTGTCCTGCATCATGTCGCAATCCTCAGGGTCAGAAGAGGCAAATGACTGAGTGCTGTGGTCCATCTGTGTGAAGATATAATGTATAATTATGCTGTTTTGCACAACAATAGATAGATCAGGCCTCATTTAAATGAAACGGGAAATGGTTGTACCTCTTCTAGCTCCTCTTCTCTCTGCCTATTGGGTTTGGTGTAGTCCAGAGGCCCCTCCCACTCTTCTTGTTTGTAGGTATGTAAAGAGTGGGGCGAGATGCTGTTGTTGCCATGGTGAAGAGATGTGGATGATGAAGATGAAGATGACGACAGATCAGGGGAGCGCACTTCAGGGCTGGCGCAAGACATGCCAGTTTCTCTCTTTATGGGCTTCTTCATGCTTAAGTCCAAGGTGCCATTCTCATCCACCTCAATTTCCATACTCTATAACAGAAAACATCAAATAAAATCACTTATAATTAATAACTGGGTTTAAAAAAAATATTATTTATTATTTGATTTACTGATTATTTAAAAAAAAAATACATATTAGAATTTAAATCATCCCACAGAATATCTGAATGGTACAAAGCTCTTTTGTTTGTTGGGTGTTGCGTATGTCTGTAAATGCTGTGGGTGTTGTGATTGTAAATTGTTTGTGTTTGTAGGGTGTGGTGTTTGTAAATGCTGTCGGGGTTTGTAGGGTGTGGTGAGTGTTTGTAAATGTGGTGCATGTTTTTAGGGTGTTGTGGATGTTTGTAAATGCTGTGGGTGTTTAAACTTGAAGTAAGTTTTTATGGCTGTTTTTAAATATGGCGGTTGTTTATAGGGTGTTTGTAAATGCAGTGTATGTTTGTTAGTGTAAGGTGTTTGTAGGGTGTTGTGGGTGTTTGTAAATGCAGTGTGAGTTTGTGGGTATTTGTAAATGTGGTAGGTATTTGTTAGATGTTGTGGGTGTTTGATTTTGAACCTAACTCAGCAAAATCAGGATGTGCGTGGAGGGTTTGTAGGCCAAGGTAGTGCATATTAAAAAAAAGTACAATTGGAAAGTACAAAAAAAGAACTAAATCTGAGAATAAAAAATAAACACAGATTAAAGCTTAACAAAGTATACGTTAAAACACATCAATTACATATGTTCCTATTGTATGTTGATGGATGATGTGTGGATTAGTGCTAAAACGAACATGTTAACATATTTGTGTGTGAATATGAAGTCAGAGATGTGTACACACAGTAGGCACTGATCCCAGAGCAGTCCCAGTCTGATTAGCATTGAGCCACTGGGCCTTTCTGCCCATTAATCTTCCCCTTTTATCCCCTTCTGCTAAAAACATGTCAGGAAATCGAAAAATGATGAAGTAGTCACTCCCTGGTCTGAGGAGAAAGCTTTTTTTTAAAAAAAATCACAATATCGAGGACAGAGCTTCTCCAATTACAGTATAGATCCCAGAGTTCTCAGATGAAGGAGGTGGGTGTGATGGGCTGATAGATTGTATTTTTGGGTGTGCAAAGGCACAAGGAAAGAAAAGAAAGAAAAAAGGGACAGGAAATTGAGGGAACGAGAAAGAGATGCCCTCATTTGCATTAACCATGGAAATATTGAATAAAAGAACATGGAGCACCTGGTCCTGCCCTATCTAGGGAGCTCACTATCAACTTAATGCAATAACAACATGAAGAGGAGACAAGGATGAAACGAACGGAGGGACAGATGAAAGGGAGGAGAGATGACGCAATAAGATCCCAATAGCAAGAAACGCATTTTCGCTAACGCTACGTTCATCTGATACAAACCCTGCTGAAGATCAATCTCAGACAGACACTGACTTCCGTCAATCGATGGATGCTAACCATTATAAACCACTATTATTAACTATTATACATCTACACATGGTGTGGTATTGTTGTAGAAGCTAGTTTGAAACTGTAGCCTGCTAAGTTACTCATAATTTAAAGTAGTTAAGCCATCTAAAGTAGATGAGAGTAAATCAGAGCAGCATTCATCTGGCACAATAGAAACAATAAGGATCTTAATTAGAGCACCAGCATCACACTTGAACACATACTAAACTAAATGTAGCTAATAAGACTAGAAAACAGCCTAATTTGAATAAATGAATCAAAAACAGCTGCATTAAGCTACATTTTATTTCAGTACAAAAAAAACGTAAAATTCTTTACAGAGACTTCTGAGAAAACTGTTGATCAAAGACTTAGATCAAAAGAATTTGTGGGTTTTTTTTAGGCTGTTTATTGCAATGAAATGAGAATGAATCCAAATGAACAAAATTGCTCAAATGACTTCCTAATGCTACTTTAGAAAAAAAAGTTTGATTATTGCCTCAGCTAGATTCTGTTTTGTCAAAGATACCCAATACTTAATGAAATAATGAAAAATGTGCCTGTTTGCTAATATCTGGTCTTTTACCGAAACAGCTAAGCTACTAAAAATAATTCTGGTTAGTTAAGGGCATCGCTACTTGTTAGTTACTTATTTTTCTTGCACAAATGCATTACTTCACTTCAGAAGGCCTTTATTAGCCCCTGGAGCATTTTAAAATATAACTCTACTCGTCTGTTACACTATGTTCTGTACCTTATCTTGGTGTCTGATGCTGAGGTTCTCTGGTCTCTCCCAGCAGCGTGTGGACAGGTTGAGGATTGCAGTGGCGGCCATATGGGCAGCTTCAGCATCATGGGAGTAATCATAGCCGCTGGAGGAGCTTTTTCCATAACCACTGTGCAAGCTGGGACTTGGGGGGGAGGCCCTGGGGAATGGAGGCTTGGCTATGGGGAAAAGAGAACACTGCTCTAGTTAATAGTAATTTTACTATTATAAATAGCACTTGATCCTTTCATTGAAGAACACACTTCTAAACTCACTTACTGCTAACCTCGATTTCCGACAATAAAGAATCTCAAACCTTAGCCGTACTATTCACAAAGCACAGCATTTACACACATTTCTGCACTGCAAGGAGTGTATTATACATAGTGTTCATAAACCGTGACTAATCCTGCTCACATTTGAAGGCTTTGGGTGAAGTTTCGCTGGTGTGCATCTTTGGGGCGAGCATGCGCTTGCCGAACACCTGCACGTCAAAGCTTGCATAATCGAAGGACACCTTGGAGTACTTCTCCAGCTCCTTGGCCAGATTAGCGCGTGGTGTGGTGGGGACGAGGCTGGGCCCATAGCTGCCATGCGGAGGAATCTCCAACTGCTTCACAAAGCACATGGGCCTGCAAAAAATGGGTAGCGAGATAGAGAGAGAAAGAGTGAGTGAGAGAGAGAGAGAGAGAGAGAGAAGGTTCCATCATTTTTTTCCTCTACAAAAGAATCAATATCCCTGCAGTGAAGAAAAAAGAAGCATAAAAGGATAAGTGTAAGTGAGAATAAAAGATCAAGAGTGAAAGAGTGGGCTGGAATTAGACAGCAGAAGAGAAGCGGAATTGAAAGACTGACAATGAGCCAAAGATACAGAGAAAAAGAAAAAGGAAGGAAAAGTCCCACAGATAAATAGGCGGTAAAAGAGTAAATGGGAGAGAGAGAGAGAGCGTTTTAAAGCAGGGTGACTGAAGGAGAAGAGGATTAAATAGTGTCTTATCAGCACTGAGCACATTAGCATATCGTATAGCATGGAATTGAAGCCCTAAAACCGACTCCTTTTCCTGAAGAACCGTGAGCCCTTGCGGCCTTTTCTCTGTTCTGAAGAAAAATTTTGAAAAGACATTTGCCGTGCTCCAGAAACTAGTGAGCTGCCTACTGAGGCGGCATTTTAAGGCATCATAGATGCGAACACTGTTTAAAAAATGTAAGCAGCTTCCTTATATGCCAAATTCTAAGACTGCAGTGCATGTGTCCTTCACAGAGAAGGCAATCCCTGAAGGAACTGCAATGGCAGATGATGCGAAAAATATTATTCGGTGTAATTAAAATTGATTATTTTACTCAATATGTCTGTGCTATGCAGTTCTGTGCTTATTAGAGTATTGAGCTATTAGCTTAGCAAGACAGTACTTCATAGTACTATGTTTTTAAGGTTTTGTGACTTTTTTTAAGTAGCAAGGAATTGGTCTAGCAATCCTGAATTGGCCTTAATTCGGTCAAACTCTACTGAGGGTTTATTGCTGCTCATGTAGAGCATTCTAAATGCTTGATTGAGTGTTAGGATGTTGTTTTAGAAGTAGGCAATAGGCGGCTTGCTAGGTTTTGGAAACTAGCAAAAGAATGCTAGCATGTGGGTGTGCGTGTCATTGTGGACTGTGACACTGTGTTCTGTATTTAACATCATTAACGGATTTCAGGCGTGAACCAGACATGGTTTGAAGGAAAACACGCACGCACACACCTACGTGCGTTATGATCTGCGTGACAATGGCATGTAAAATATATTAGCCTCTGCTTCCTGTCTCTTCATTAGTCAGCGCATCCTATTAGCAGGGGTGGCATGCGGAGCCGTCAAAGGTCTCTCTGGTGACTTCTCATTGTCGACATCTCCCCTTAATGGGCTTTCTCAGTGAACTGACGCTCATTTAAATCAGAATAACACTAATAAGAGAGGACTGCTTATTATTTTCATAATCCACATTGCTTTGTCTGACCACAGACATGCTTCCTGAAGGAAAGTAATTATTTTTCCAATACTCCATGCCCTGTAAGTCCCATAATTAGCTTATCAGTGGCGTAATTAGACTAGCAGGTTTGAGGCCCGATCTCAGCATGAAATGGCAGGCTGTGCTCTATTAGAAGGGCAAAGGAAAGGGAGGACCGACATTCTGAAACGTCTGACCAATCGTGCTGTGGTAAGTGAGTTTGGTCCTGCGGTGACTGACAGCTGTGCTAACCAACCACAGCAGGTGTGTTTGACGGACACATACTGCTGACATGGAAGCTGAAGGACAGGAGGAGACCAAATGTGGGGTAAGTTTGCTGATGCTGGGAAAAACAGGAACAAACACTGATGTTTTCAGTTCCTGGGTTTGTTTCGGCGGGGTTTAGGCCTCACCTGAGAACACGGTCAGAGTTTGGGCTGCCCTTGATTTGCTCGGCCATGGGCTGAGGCAGGTGTTGCTTATCATGAGTCTTCGAGAGCTTTTCGGCAGCAGCAATGGGACATCCGGACAAACTGAAAATGAAGGAAACGTGAAAAGAATGTGCGAGGAAAATACACTACTCTTGGAGAACCTTTAACATTTTTTAATAATGGAAAATAAACATCCCAAAAAGGACACTCCATACCTGCGGTGTGTGTTTCGGTTGCTGTTGACATGCCCCTGACCAGTGCAGCCTGGAGTTGGGCACTTCAAGACATTCTCGTGCATGGCCAAAACTGCGAACAACCAATCAAAGTGCAGAAAGGAACAAGTCAGCCAATGAAAAGACTACTTGACCCTAAAAAAACTAACTCTACCGGCATGCATCTATTTTGAACTAAGAGGTGAGAGGTTTAGGAAGGGACATGCACAATACTATATGTTGAAAGTGCAGTGTTTTGTCTTTACTGCTGCAGATTATCACACAATCAAAAGATGTGTCTGTAGTTTGATGTTGACTCACTCTCTGGAGGGATCCGATCTTTGTGTGGGCAGCCTGACAGACTGCGGTGGTGGGGATAAAGTCCCGTCACGTGACCCATTCCATCACACCCGGGGGTTGGGCATTTGATCTCTCGCTTCTCTGATCTAGAACTCTCTGTGGGCAGCAAAACACCTGTCAGTCAAACCTTATCTGACGACATTATCACTTCTATCAGGACAGCAACGTACAAAAGACGGGCATATTCACACACACATTGCACACAAACACGCTCTACGGTTTCATACTCTCTGGAAGTTGTTAAAGTTGCCTCTGGACCCATGAGAGGGCACGTTTACGGTGATAATTACGGTCATTATGCGTTTTGGGCAGGTGGATGTTTCCGTACAGGATTATTATCTTCAGTGAGGGTGCACAGGGGTTTATTGGACTATCTACTGAAAAATGGAGCTCATTAAACAGACTTTACCATTGGCAAAGCACATCTCCATATTATACAGGAGGAGAAAGAGCGAAAAAAAAGTATGTGAGGTCCAAGGTAAATGAATGAAGGTGCAAGGACAAAGGCAGAAACGAAAAACATACGGAAGAGAGAAAAAAGAAAAAGGAGAGAAAGTGAGAGACGTAGAGAGAGAAAGAGCTTGCATGTGCGCTCCAGTGGCTCCTTAATTAAATGTTGAAATGTTAACGAGACATGCACCTCCTAATTAAAACTGGTCGGAGCGTGAGGAGGCCAGTTATAGAGGGGGTGTGGAGCCCTACCGAGCGCTCAGCTGAATCCAGCACCACACGGACTGGGCACAGTGCCAACCCAGAGCAGAACAACACCACAAACAAAACCAATAAACAAATAAACACGTGCCAAACCAATCTAATTACACACACCCTCTCTCCCCTTCAACTCTCTCGCTCTCTCTCTCTCTTTCTAAGTGCTTCAGTAATTATAGACTAAGGCTGGAGTTTATCTATGGAAACCAATTCATTTGACCCATTTATACTCTCCAGATTGCTTCCCCCATTATTAATCTTGCAGTTCTTTGCCTGAGCGAGAGCTTGCCATTTTAATCTTCTTTCTGATTAATCATGTGTGGGTGTTTATTTATGAGAATTTGTTGATATTTGAGCTCTTGTGTAGGGTGTGTTGAAAAATGCATATGTGCAAAGTTTAAATAGCACTCTGAGTGCACTTATCAAATGGTTTGTTGCATAGAGTGTGTATAAATTCATTGCACAAACACAAGCAGGAAGAATTCCGGCACACAAAATGAGTATGAGTAATGATGCGAAAACTATATAAAAAAACAGCTTAACAGAAAATGTACTATGTAAAGATATAAACTCAACTGAAAACGACCTAATTCATACAACTATTATTATGCAAGTAGTCTCATTAGGGCAACAATTTCAATGTTTTTTCGTAAAAGCCATGAAGATACCAAGATACCAGTCTATATAAATTACATATGTAGTTTTACATACTATTAATACAATAATATTGCAAAAATAGTTAAGTCGTAACAGTTTGCACCAGTGGTTTATATCATTTGCAGATCAATTCAATTACATTTTTAAGAATGCTTGTGCAAAAAGTTTACATAAAATGGTAATACGTACAGACTGTAAAAACTCATCAAGTCAAGTTTACTTTTTCCCTTTAAAAACTGTGCAAAGGCTTTGCATAAGCATTCTTATATATATTGTATCAGATTATATACAGTAATATACACAAGTCTTTGCATACTTTGCCAATTTCTGAGCAAATTATAAACTTCAACTGAAGTCGTTGGGTAGCATCTTTGCATGATTTTATGTGAAATCGTTTTTATGCAAACTGTTGCATTACTCCAAGAGTTTATGTAAGAACGATTGTGCTTATATTTTTTTAAGTGAAACCATTTTAACATAACGTTATGTAACAACTGATGTAAAATATATAATTTTGCAATTCTGTTAAGACTTAATAAAACTATGCTTGCACAAAAAGTTGCACTGATACGTCAGTTTGATGGTTTCAGACAAAAAAAAAAGATGTGAAGACCGGTGATGGACAGTAATGAAGTACTTTTACTTTGTTACTGTATATTTTTCAAGTACATCTGTACGTTTTCCCAGAGTAGTTTTATTTTTAGCAACTTTTACTTTTACTTTTTACTCCAAAGCATAAGATCATACTTTTTAATTCACTACATTTCATAAAACTCTAAATCATGTGCTTCGAGACACAGCTGTGTGTTTGATGAATTAACAAACTGATTCTTTTTAATGAACCTGTTAAATCGATTCACCAAACGTTTCATTCTCAAATTGGAATGAGCCGATTGCAGCTGTTCTCGATTCGAAAACGTATTTAAATTATTGTGTACTTTGTCCACCTTTGGTAAAGACTATGCACAAACATTATTACTAAAATTGTCACAACTGAATTTTAATAAAACTCTACATAGAAATTAAATAGAGGTTGGTCAGTAAAATGACAAATGTCTGACCTTTTCCGAAGCAGCTCTTGCGGATATGTTCCATGTGTTTGCCGGACCGGTCGTCGAGTGGAAAGAAGCGGTGGTGTTCGGGAATACGGCTGAGCTCACGATGAGCTTTGACCTGTTGGGCTTTCAACGCAATGGCCTGCTCCAGCAACCCCAAGTTCCCCCGCATTATGTCGAACATCTCAGACTCATCCGCCACCGTTGATCTTTGAGACAAGCTGTCGTCGTCCCCATCCTCATCATCATCATCATTAACATCCATGTCAGCATCCCTCTCAGACTCCTCAGACTGCACTTCGATAACCACAGGAGATGATGGGGTGGCCTTACTACTAGAGCTGTAACTTTCTGGCAATGTAAGTTTGTGGGAAACAAAGTCTTCCCTTAAGTGAGATCCCTGAGTGGCAGTGATAACCGAAGGGGTGGTGTTTCTCTCCCCTTCCTCTTCAGACTTAACTTCCTTGTATGTTCCTTCTCTTTTAATCTCAGACCTCAGCACCTCATCATCATCATCATCTTCTTCTTCTTCGTCATCATCATCATCTTCTTCAGCCTGTTGTGTCTCCATCTCCTCAGTAAAATACTGGTGGTCTGACTCCCTCTGGCTCTCAGTGTGCATGTCCTCTTCTTCGTCTTTAACCTCACCTTTCATCACTCCATTCTCTTGAGACATCAGAACTCCTATTTGGTTCCTTGTTTCCTCTGTTTCACTTACTTCTTTCTCTTCTTCTTCTGGTTCCCGGAAAGGGCTTTTATCTTGGGTTTCCACTGTGATGGACTGTTGTTGTTGTTGTTTGGGTGACATAGCACCGTTGTTGAGGGGCGTCATTGAGTTGGCAACTATGTGCTGATAGATCGAGAGATCCTCAGAGGATGAGAACTTGGGCTTCTCTGTGCTGGACGCCTCGATGATGATGCACTCCTCTGTGTGAAAAACACATATTAAAATGAGTAATTTTCTAAAAACATGTTTACAGAGATTTTAGTCTCAAATTGTTCAGGACATACTACACCAAAGTAAAACCTAGACATTATAGGTAAAGTTCACCCCATTATTTTTTTTTTCCCCTTATGTTGTTCTAAACCAGTCTGATTTCTGTGAAGATTTTTTGATGTCTAAAACCCATTCACACCAAGCACAATAACTATAAAGATAATGATAAGTGTATTTATGTCAACACCAGCTAATGATATTGTCTGTTCATCATAAGCTCAAGCACATCTTATTTTATTTCATTTTTCACAGAAAAAAGTTTTTTTACTTTTTTAAAAGACTTTAGTTTAAGAATTTAGTTTTATTTTGAACTGTTTTTGACAACTATCAGGTATTCTGTAAAAGCTCTCCAGGTTCTGTTTTTTCCCTTTCCTTCAACATTTAACAGGAACGCTTTCTTACTGCAAAACATCCCATTTTCTAACATTTATTGTTACCTGAGAGAGTTTGGAGCTTCAACATTGACAGCAAAGAAAAACTTGAAAGGGTGCAATGCTTGTATGTAAATGTTAATGATGTGACAGCCAACTAGTTGTTGAGTACAATTGCTATCAATGAAATTTCCGCTGTAAATCAGGTTGTGACTTCTAAAAATGTATAGCAGTCACTTGGGTTACAGAGCATATGACCAATGCATGTATGAATATAACTGTATTTATCAGGCTATCAATGATACTCAGATTTTATTGATCATTTTCATCACTCACCTTCATCACCATCCTCTTCCTCTGTAATGGTGCTCTCTGTGTTCTGTTTTGCTTGCTCTTCTTCTCCACATTCCTGATCGCAAGCTTTCTGCTTTGCCTGTTCTTCATCCTCCTCCTCTTCTTCCCTCAACTCCGTCTCCTCTCCACTCCCCTCACTCTCTGCATTGAATCCTTCATCCATCGCCAGCTTCAGCGGGTGAGACTTCCTCTTGGAGGCAGGTTGCTCTGACTCTGCTTCCTGTAGGCGCCTTTTTCTGGCCAATGGACAACTCAAAACACTAAGTGAAGAAGATAGATCATTAATTAGACAACTAGAAATGCAACATTAAGGACTTGTACAGTGTAAAAACAATGAAAACATGCAAACTACACACACATGCAAGCCAAGCATGCCATGCTAAACAGTCTATGGAAACTCAGATGAGGAATGAAACAATGTTGGATATTGACCTGTAGGGGGCAGTGAGCTGGCTAAAAGCCTTTATAAATCACAGCCAGTTGACTGAAACACTTAATTATACCACAATAAAATAAGAAACAGAGAGAGAGAGAAAAGAGGGAGAGGTGGAGGGTGGAATTCAATAAAGCCCTCACCTAGAAAGCCTCGCTATCGGACGTGCAGTGGAGATAGATCTATAAACATGAAGCATCTCAAATGGCTTCCTGAATGTATACACGTGTAAATAAACATAACTGTAATATCTTTCCAATAATCAATACCCTGCCTAAAGACCTCTATTAGGGAAAGCGGGAGAAAGAGAGAGAGGTTGTCATTATCAGAGAAAGAGATGAAGATTAAGATGATCTAGTCTACGGGCTAAAGAGCGTTTGGGATCAGGAAAGGCTATGTGGCCGCAGAGGGAGGTGAATCAGGGGCTACGGAGCACCACACGGGCATGTCATCTGTCGTACCTTCTGTGTCGGGCATATTTGCCACTGATATGGCCTGAGCCATTGCATCCTGGAGTAGGGCAGCTGAACAGATAGAGGGGGTCAAATTAGAGATGCTTTGTAGCTTTTGTTATTTCGTGGTGCTTGTGCGCTAACTAGTTCATCAGGAGCCACATTTCCACGGCCAGCACAAAACAAACAAACATAGATTTTTAAATTTAGCTAAATAATTGTTTCATCAATACGATGGAGCTGTGATTGATTTTCGTTTCCTGTGGCGGTCCTTCTTCGTTACATGAAATCCCTTTCGTCTTTTGCAGAAATCCCTAGTATTTTTTACATTTGTTTCATTGGTATTCTCGTTTATTACCTGAACTTGTGTTTGCATGCATTTTAATAAATATATATAGTTAATATTATATATTCTATCATAGATGTACTGTATAGAAAAACACACAAGATCAATAATATAATATTATATACATACAATTATATACATAACACATGTCTTGAAGTATTTATTAGTATGTTCTGCTGCAGTATGAATGCATCTTTTGAGGTCGTCTTTTAAGCTTTTTAAGATCTGTGACAAAAAACGGCCATGAGCAGCATCTGTGACCCTGATGGCTAGCGAGTGTTTTTGATGCTGTTATAAATTCCACTCTTGTAAACTTCATAGCGCAATTGACCATGAGAGGAAAATGTGGAGAATAACTTGACAGGCTGAGAATATGAGGCTTTAATATTTCTCACGCACACAACTAGCAGACACTGGCCATCTGAAACAAATGCTTGTTCAGGCAAAGAAAAAGCACCAGGTGTAAATAACCTGTGGACCCCACAAATATAGAAAATTTCTATCGCTGTGAGTAAATTTGTTGATGATAAGAAGTGTCGAGAATGAGTTGGGTTGTTACATTAAAATGGTTTTTGCTTGAGAAGCGGCGTGCATTGCGAACCAAAACATGATCAAACATGGATTTAAAACATAAAGAAAAAATTGCTGCAGAGGAGGGGTGGGGGGAGAGGCATATTTAACTGTCTTACCTCAGCTCCTGTCCAACAATCTCTGAGGGAACTGCACAGGGAGAGACAATCAAGGGAAAGAAAATTAAGCAGAAAAATCTAAAGCCGTAAATAATTGCACAGAAGCACAATCAATAAATCACAAATATATATAGAGCCCAGGAGGCCCTATGCAGTAAGACTCATGACTGCATTACCAAGAGAAAACACACATATGCCGTATATATATATATATATATACATAGACACAAACACCTGAGTCAGCGGAAACATCAAACCTCGATGATGGAAAAAATGTACAATATGCACAAATCAGCACAAAAATATGATTAATTGTCCCAGTTTAGTTTAGTGGTGAAATCAGAACAAAACTGCAGACGGTTAAAAAAAACAGCCTTTCTCTAATCAATTTATTTTAAAACAATAATAACTGTCAAAGAAAAGTAATGCAGAGAAGAAATACATTATTACTGTAATATATTAGCTATAGAGAGTTATTTTCTAAAACCAGAAAAACTCTATTCATCATTATATAACGTGTCAACATTAACATTATATGCATCAGGATACTAGCAATGAATGTGGCATTGCTATTTTGTAAAGCACTATAGTATGTAACTCTTGTGTTTTGTAATTGAAACTCCACCCTTACAGAAATTAATAATTCATAACCATAAGTTCTGCTGACTATAATGAAAGTGCCTATGCTAAAAGGATGATTTACAGCTCAGATAACACATTTTTGCATGGCAGAATTAAAGTGCTTTAACCTTCCTGGATGGCTTAACCCATAGACTTTTTATTACATGTGTATTATAAACAATTTTTTACATGCAGAGAGATGACTCAGAATTACTGATGGTGATAGATCTGACAGCGTGTTAGAGATGGTTACTGTCTATAGAACTGAACTTTTACTGAACCCAGATCATTCCTCTTAAAAACAAACAGTTGGATAATCTGGTCATGCATATAAAATTGTAACATTTCAAAGCATTTCTTTAACTTTCGACACTGCGTTTGGTTGAATGCTCTTTTTTTTCTCACAAAGCTCCATTTAAACTTACTGGATGCTACTGTACATAGTGAATAAGATTTTCTTGCAAAAGGACCTCTAGAGACTCCAAGAGCAGAATTATTTGAGAGAAGCTAAAATATTAGATATGCCTAGAGCGAACATATAAGACATGCTCAGCTGACCAGTGAAAGAAATGAGTTTTAGAGGTGAGAGAAAAAGAGAAAGACAGAGCAAGAGAAAGAGAGAGGGTTCACTGACCTCTTCCTGCTTTGGACCGTGTGCGAGTGCGCTTGTCATCAGTATCCAAACTCATCTGTCAGACAGAAATGGAGAGAGTCAAGACTAGAGCGATAAATGGAGGAGAAAGAGAGTAAGACAAGTTAACACATGCATGTGCGCGCACACACACACACTCATAGAGTCACACACACACACACACACACACACACACACACCATACATTCAGGTTAATGAAGTCATGAATAATGTATGAGAAACACACTTTCAAACTGTTAATACACTTTTTCTCTTTTATACTGCAAACACTAGTACAGAAAAATAGATGGATAAACAAAGAATGAAAAACAAATGTTTAGACAGACAGAGAATAAAAAACAGACAGATAGAGAAGAAAAGACTGAGGAAAGACAAACAGACATATAGATAGATAGATAGATAGATAGATAGATAGATAGATAGATAGATAGATAGATAGATCTAAATAAAAATAATCTTTAAATCTTAGTACATTTTCAGTGTT
>JAUYWG010000061.1:6715237-6742867 GCA_034779775.1 Enteromius afrohamiltoni
ATAGATAGATAGATAGATAGATAGATAGATAGATCTAAATAAAAATAATCTTTAAATCTTAGTACATTTTCAGTGTTTTCTCCCTCTTAACCCTCTTCTGTACCCCTCATCAGTTTATAATTTAGAGGCCCTGAACAATCAATCTGATTGGACGGACACAGCAGAGCATGGCATCTGCCAGAGGAGCCCATTTGCGTTCACGGCCCCATGGCAAGCTCGAGTGGTAATTACAATAGCAATATTAACCGCAGCGACAGCAATAATACAAACACAGGCACTCCAAATCACTGTAATTCCTCCCGCACAGAATCCCCGATCGCAACACTCGCTGCGCTTTCTGGCACAAAAGGAGCAGGTGTCAATCCTCTCAATCTCGCGCGCGCACACACACACACACACACACAGAGATGCAGGGAAGTCTGCTCACTGTAAAGCCATTGGATCTTTTCTGGAGGCACAATGGCGCCATTAGCTTTGATTACTTTACTGCGATTTAAATGGAACGGAATCCTTGAAAATCCACGAAACTCTCTCCTTTTGACCCTCGGCGAGCGCTGCTCACCCCGCTCCCAGCTGCCGCCTTTAATACAACGCTGGAGCTGGCAAGGGCACACTGCACTTTCACAGAGGAGTTTCTCTTTCACACGCTCTCTTTCTCTTTCTTTTTTATCCCTGCGCACTCTCTCTGGCAGTGCCACTTCCTGTTGATTGCCGACTTTTCAGCACGGGCGGATAATGAGTGTGTTGTGTTCGATTTGAGGGAGTTTGCGTACGGGCCTATGAAAGTTGGCTGTGTGTGTGCGTGTGTGTGTGTGTGTGTATCCGGGCAGACAGGTGCACAGAGAGTCTCTCTTCCTCTCCCAGGGGCGTTTTGATCGCAGGCACACGCGCTCTCGAGCAACAAGCCGGCTTTATGCGCGCCGATACTCGCTTTTCACACTCTGAGCTCGACTCCTGCCGGCCCGAGAGGAAAGTTTTCTCACATTGATGATCAAATAGCCCCCGGGAGACGGCGGACGCAAACACTGAGCGTTGTGTTGTGCGCGGTTCGCCCATCTGCGAGGCTTCTATGCCCTCTCTGTATCTCCGAACAAGCTTTGTGACCGCTCTGACCCCCAGCACAAAAGCCAGGGGCAGATGCGTGTCGTTTCATTCTTTTCCCACTGTAGCTTCGCCACTGCCGTCTCCTTAGTGTCAACACACGAATCAAACAGGGCCCGTGCGGCTTTCATGTTTGCGTAACCATAGCTACGCATCTCTTTCGAATAGGTGAGCGCTTCAGAGTTTGCATTGCTTTTTTATTTCGAATTCCGCCTCATTAAATCTGCATGGAGCTAATGTGTTTGCGACGAGCAAGACAGTGTCATCCTTCTTTCGTAATATCGTTCAAAGGCCTTTTAATGTTTCCAAACCTGTCCTTCTCCGGCGTTTTTAATTACAACCGTTGGCGGAGAAATGAGTGAGTGATTTTTCGAACTAGAGACGTCGGGAAAATTGGCAGTAAGAATGCAAACCCTAAGATAAAGGCAACATTTTTTTTGTTTTTTGCGCGTGAACGTCCGCGCTTTCCTTCGGGCCGCGTGCTACATAATTGTGTCCCTCTCTTCTCCATACAAGCGGACGGAGTCGCTCCTTCGTGCTCTTCTGACAGCTCTATGTAAATTGCTGGCTGGGGGCAATGACTTCACAAAGAAGGTCACCCCTCCTCCTCCGGTGCGCATAAATGAGGCTTTTATTCATTTTCGCATTTACAAGAAAAGGACGCAACCGGGCCTGGCGTGGCAACCGTCACCGGAGTGACAGGACTACTGACATCTCCAAAATTACCTGCGGAAAGCATCGGCCAATTAAAGGAGGCCGATACGGTCACCAAGGAGATCTGAGCCATCCATCAGGGAAGCGGAGTTAACGTTCTGACTGACAACCGAGAGAGCTTTATGTTTGTGCGCGTGTATAAACGCGGGCTGGCTCGTGTGTTTTCTTTTAAGAGCGTGTGGTAGCATGAGAATAAGCTTGGCTCCGATTCCTCTGCACACAGTTGGATGACGCTGATCAGTCGGAGTTTGGTATTATCTAATTGGATGCTCTTAAAAGAGCTGCCTGCAACTGCAACCCTTTAAACATTTCAAATTAGATCGATAAATCAATCGCTTCAGATGAACTCTTTCCATCAGAGTGAAAAAAAATACATTTATGGGCCCACAGGAGACAGCGAGGACTCTCTCTCTCGTGCTTTTTTTTCTCCCCATCCCAGCACCCCATAGAAATCTCTTCCAATAAATTTTCCAATGCAGAAGTGAAAGAGATAGATGGCTGAAAACATGGGGTGTTCCAAATAAAAAGCGTGAAAGAAGAAAGAGTGAAAGAGGAGGAAAAGGGATGCATCCACTTAAAGGCAAAAACACACACCTAAGCAGAAAAAGCGAAAGGGGGAGGCGATGGGATGAGAGAGGGAGAGACTTTCTTTTATGTTGATGAAAGATAGCAAACAAAAGCAGCTCAAGGACATCCCCACTTTCAAACCTCTCCAGTTTTCCTAAATAATGCAAGAAAGCTCTAAAAATGAAATTAGGTTGAGCCGAACAGCCCAATTCTTCATAATTACGGGATGCGGGACACTTTAAAATCTTGGCTCAATCAGAGGGGGGTTAGGTTGCTCTGCCAAAATCCATTCTAGGTCAAGCTGGCATGAACTGCGTACATTGCGGTAATACAATGCTGACTTCCTTTCACAGTGTGCTGACAGACAGAACTGATGAATGTCATAAATGTATAACCCTCTTTTGCCTCAAATTGTGCCAACTTGGCAGGAAGCCCGAGTTTCTGCGTGATGATTGGCCAGGCGGGCCCATGCGACTCACTTTGATTGGTCGGCTCTGCAGTCTGAGAGAGGGCCGGCAGCGGCTGATCTTGTCTCCTCGCGTCCAGCGCTGGTTCAGGAGTTTCCCCCGGTACTCATTTTCTGTTTGAGAGAGAGAGAAGGCAATAAGTGAAAATGAAAATGAGGTGAATAGACAGTCATGTCAGCATCTGTGCTGGCAGTTGGAAGAGTTTTGCGGAGCGAGGGTAAAGGAGCATTCGGTTCGGATGCTGCAATGGACTGATTCAGCAGTGAAACGGCCAGATCATCTCATCACCTGTCCACCTGCATCTGAAAGCAGCAGCCTCAGCACAGGAAACACAACCCCCTCCGTCCCAACAGCAACACACACACAAGTGCACAAACACACACCTGGGTCAGTGATATATAAGAGCCCTCAGGGTATAGAAAAGGAAGAACCTTAAAGCATGTATTTTTTTGTGTCCACATTGGTTTTATGTGTTTTTAAAACTCTTGTGGCAGTTTTAAAAAAAAGTTATATATATATCAAAGTTTTTTTATTAGAAAAAAAGGCTAAGAATTAACATTTTGTCATGTATTGCCCTACTATTTCTGATTTCATGCACCACAAAAAAGCATTTTAATTTAGAAAATTAAGAATGTGATCATGCTCAGAGATGTAAATATATATATATATATATATATATATATAATAAAATAGAAATAAAATACATTAGCACCCTGTCAATGACCAGTTCAACAAAATAAAAAGTGACATTTATCTTTGGGTGTAAATGCATTAACAAATGTATTGACAGTGCATATATATAGCACATTTATGTGTTGACTGAAAGGTGCATAATGTCAAATGTGTGAAGTGACAGTTTGACAGGTCATGATGGGGGCTGGGCTTTTTACACATATGACCTATGCACTTCTAATTAAAGAGAGGCAAGAACTAAAAAACTCACACTTGCACATACGCACATGCATATGCATGCTAAAACGCCCCAGCTGGAAGCTCTGTCAGTCTGCTATTAGAATCAATCACATTTGTGCATTTTTATTGAGCTTTTAGCAGGCAGGAGTGTAAGAGAGGGGAGGGGTCAGAGAGACAGACCCGTGCTGGGGGAGGGAATTTGGTCAGTAAATAATGAATCAACTATAAATCAGATTTTTCCCCTCCTCCTTTCTTTTTTTCATCAGGGTAATAGTCCATCTTTCCATAAACCCGTTCCCCACCTCCTCCGGCACACATATGATAGACATCCATGCTAGAATGATAAAAAAAAGTCAATAAAATCGGATGTAAAAATAACCCCTCCTCTCAAGCGCTAACATTCTCATGGCATCAAGCGCAGAACGCATTAAAATAATCATTACATTCATCAATGAGCACGGATCAGCCATTCTTTGTCAAATCTCTCAGCTGAAACTCCGGTTCATAACTCACTTTTGTTTAGCCGTCAACAATACCGCAGGCAACAAACTCTCAAAAGTTGCGTGAGAAATCCTTCTGAGGATTTCAGCGTTCAAAATGCACAAAAACCTACGCTAACCTGTCAAGCTTTGCCTTTAAAACGATCAGAGAACTTTGTGTTGAATCACAAAGATCCTGAATCTCTCTGTCAAGCATAAAAGCCCATGTAACCTTTTTGTAGTGTTGTGTACAAATAATTTAAGTGAAAGGTTGTTATAAATGTATTATAAAGACTAAAATATAAGACAAAATCATTTATATAAAATCATATATATATATATATATATATATATATATATATATATAGTTGTATACTTTTCATTTATTTTATTTCCAACTTCCATTCTTTTGCTTTTTATCAAAAAGTATATAATAATATTTATATATACTTGAAATTCACTTCATTTGCTCTCAGTCTAAAGACTGTCAATGCTAATCAGTTTAATTGCAGTAGAATCCTGATTTCTGCGAGAACGATTGTTTTCAGTTTTGATATACTGTAGTAAGAGTATGACACATCTGCCATTCTCTTATTGCTTTTCTTTTCCTTTCATTTCCTCTCTTTACCTTTATCTCAATCTGGTGTTGTCTTCCTTTAAAGCAGGCTTCCATCTGTTTCTTACAGGGCACTAAAACTCACCTCACACTCTCAGAGAGAGAGAGAGCCAAAGAGCAGGAGAGTGAAAAAGAAAGAGTTTGCTGTCAGTAAAAGAGAAGCCTTTAAACACGCCTAGCTTCTGACTCGCTTCCCCCTCTAACATCTGCCCTTCTCTCTTAGCAAGCACAAAATAAACAAAGCAGGCAGATCTGATTTGCCTCCTAAAACTCTGTGCAGCAGCAATAACCCAGAAAAAAGACAGGCAGGATGCCAGTCATCAGAGTTAGAAAGCTGTAGGGCATTGTCAGTAAAAGCATTTTCAGTGCCCCTTACACACACACACTCCCACGCCGGGACGGAACAAAACGCTTATTTATCAACTTTCAGCCCTCTTCTAAAAAGTGACTACAACAGCACTACTGTGCATCCTTCCCCCCAACGCTCTCTGGCTTTTTCTTTTTCTCATTCTACAAATTTCAAGCCAAATAAACAGAACTGCGAGACGCAAAGGGCTCTATAAAATCTCACCATAAACCGGGGCCGTATAGCCGACTCCACATTTTCCGGGCCCTCTGAAATGGCATGGTCCCCATAATCCACCTCTATAATCTTGAAAGCTCAGGTGCCACTTATTCTAAAGCGAGAGGGAACATTAATAAAGCTAAACAGGTCATCATTTACAGTTGAGCTGGAGAGACTATTATGCGATTGGCCTCTGTGGATGTTCACTTTAAAGTATTACACTACAGGAGGAACAAGAGATTAATAAATGATCTGTGATGGTTCAGCTGCTGCGAGACAGTCAACGGAGACAGAGATGAGTGTAAACAAATCAAGAAAATCATGTCATGCAGCTGAAATCCATCATAGTGATGCGGAGTTGTTTGAGACAGACATAAATCCATAGTTTAGATTAAACAGGGATGGATGCCTTCACGGTAATCCACGGGTGACACATCTGCACTCTCTGCTCCAGTTAAGCAGATTTCACTTCAACTTTGTGATTAGAGAGAATAAACAGAAAGCTCTTAACAAGAGCAAAGGTCAACGTATAACGCTAGCTTGTGAGATGCACCCAAACCTAATTATTATAAAAACAACAATACCACCAAAATACATTTAATGGTCATGGTGGATTGTAGTTTTCCTTCCAGGATATAAAAAAAAAATAAATCGACTTGTGCCTGAAAGTCAGCAGCGAGTAATAAAATTAGACTCTCCTTCATGTCAAAACGAGTCAAAGTGCCTTTGAGAGCTACGGGCACTCTTTTTTTCTTTATGACGCACCACGGAAAACACCATGACAACCACGAGCAGCAGAAAGAGGCCCACTCAGAGAGTGACTCTGCGTTAAAGGAGCAATGGCAGAATTTCTTAAATAGAAAGAAATGTTCTCAAGGACAAGTAAAGAGGTTAACTATCAATGTACTTTAAAGCTGATGCTCAGGAGTCCTTCCAGTACTGTCTTGGAAATACCTGTTCATAAGTAAGGCAGAAATAGTTGATTCACTGAACAAACTGAATGAATGAAGTAGCCAGTACTGATTCTAAATGCATTCACTCAGATTTGTTCAGTGCCTCTATTTGTGTGTTACACAGATATGCCAGTAGATGGCGGCAAGCTTTTTTGCATATCTTTAGTCATTAAATAATTTACTCAACAGACTCTTTTAAAGTGTTGTTTTTTTAGTTGTATCATCCAAACACATGTAACATAATATCATTATCATATTATTTTAACTAGCATAGTCTACTAATAAATACAGGTTTGTAGAGCAAAAGGTTTATAGCAGCAGCTTATAAATCGAAAGTACATTACTTTGGCGTTGCAAAATAAGATGGTCGTAGCGAAAGTTAAGAGAACCGAAGTCACAAAAAGCCACGAGTACTGACAATAAAGATTCTTAAAAGTTCTTTAAATTAAAAATACATGCAAACATAAAAATGAGCAAATTAGCTTTTTTCCCCCTCTCAGAACAACCAACTTTAAAATGAAGTTAATGTAGCTAGTTGTTTAAAAAGTATAATAAGAAAAGAAAAGAAAATGAGAGAAGGAAAGAAAAGCTTTAGTGAGGTAGGGCGTACATGTGAGTGAACGAGAATGATTCTTGAAAGATTTGTTCAAACACTGAAAACATCACCTGAAACTCTGAGTAAACAAACAATGGCACGCCTGTCACGCGCAAGACTCAAACAGCATAAACATGCATTCTAAATCACCGACCAATTCAACTGCACGCAATTCAGTGTTTCAAGGCTTAAAGGCTGCTCTAAATGGCACCTTTTCTTCACTAATGATAGGGGCGACCCTGACCCTCGGCCCTGGTGGCGTGGCTTTCTGCTGTGCTCTGAATGAGAAGAGCGCAATTTGGCCCAGCTGCTCCATTCCACATGTTTATTACTCTCTTCTCTCTGGGAAACCGGCGGCACCTGCTGCAGTGCTACATCTTTATGTTTTTCCACTTTTATGTCACTATTTTTTCTGTAAAATGGACTGAGCGGTAAACAAGCGCTTATTTCCAGCGTTTAGCGCCTTTGGATAACCCAAATGAGCACTGACGTTGGTATATTGCAAACAGCCCTGCTTGAATATGATCGGAATTAATCTGCGGATAAGATTAAACGGCAATCTGTGAAGACCCAGATTTCATGATTCGGGTGAAAAGAGCTGCATGCACCAGATGATCCGCTATAGTCTCATTTATTTATAAGACAGAGCACATTGTTCGGTTAGAACAGACAGAAATAATTGGGAAAACTTGCAAGGATTCCCCCCACCGCACAGATAGCAGCATCTCCTTTTATTAAACTCTGGAGGTTCCTGATGACTGCGCAATTCTGCGCAATTTCCGCAAACAGATAGGATCTTGTGAAAGTTATTACTAAAACCAGTTTCTAGGCAAGCGAGATAAAACAAACAACTCCATGAATCAATGTTGTGCTCAGGTGACCTTCATTGTACACAGTGCTGAATATCGCTAAAATGCGATAGACTAGCCCAAAACAACATTAGCTGTAGTATTTGTCATAAAATACAGCAGGAGAGCAGTTATCTCAAACTTCTATACATACTTTTATACAGTTGATACAATTGAAAACAACCCTCAGGTTGTAGGATGCCACTTAGACAAAACACTCACATTTTAAATAAGGAGGTAATCAAATGTGCTTGTTAAATAATCATTATGCATAGCACCCGACTCTCCTTTTATTATAAGCATGTTAATTTACAGTGGAAAACTGTAAAGTTTTAATTTAAATCAGCTATTTAAATGGAAAACAAACAGTGAAAAATTTAAAACTGACAACATAGTTTCATAGTCACTCTCAAAACTAAGACTTATTTAACACTTCTATGCATGTCTCATCGAAAGCAATCTTTCAAGTTCAATAGAAGTATGATGGAAAGCCCCCAAGTTTGCGCTGTCGTATGTATATGAAATGAAACAACAGAACTTGCTGACTCAGATAACACCTGAAATCCCTGTGATAAAAAACACAAACACATTATAAAGCAGGATTTTTGGTCCTGTAAATCCTTTATATTTTACATAGAGATTTACAGCTTCTGTCATTACCTCATGAGGGTGGTGCTCATGTATGGTGGTGATTTCACCCCTGTAGCTCATTTGTAATTGGTTAAACTGATGGTGTTACACCTCATCCTGTGTTACAACACTCCCCGCTCTCCTCTACAGCACTGATCTGATCTGGAAGTGCTGGCTGTCACAGAGCCAGAAGCTTCAGACTGTGAGAAGTTAGTCACACACTCACTCAAAGCTCACTAACTCCAGTTACTTTTCTCATGCTATGAGGCTTCTGGCTCTACAACGACTAGATATGATTTTCTTAAAAATAATAATAGGATATATATATATATAGAGAGAGAGAGAGAGAGAGAGAGAGAGCGAGAGAGAGAGAAAGAGAGAGAGAGAGAGAGAGAGTTTACACACAGTATAGCATAGGTCCACTGTGATTTCATGATCACATAACTGACTCTCAGATGAAATAGATTCACGTTCACTTCGTCCACCATCTTGGTTGCAGGTGCTTTGATATTATACTTCATACAATAGTGAATGTCTAACACATTAGCCCCGGAATACTGAGCGATATGAGACACAGACGCACTAATCACTCATTAGAAATGAACAGGGGCGGGGGATGGATGCAGAGGATGGGCGTTATTGCTTCAACTCTCATGACTTTTCTTCTGCGCATCTCACCAGGGGCGGTTGACATTTAAAGAGAGCATCTCTCCACTCTGTTTTCTACTGCAGAAAATCAAATGGCCACCCCTCCTTCTTCTTCCACGCCATTCGTGCACTCGGCCGGGAGTCCTGCGCTACGCCCATTGTTCGACCTTAATTACACTGAGCCATATGGAAGCAACTCCGTATGTGTGCCAAAAAGATGGAGATTATACAACTACATGACAGTGAGCACTTACAGTGCGATCACTCAGAGCCCAGGCGAACGGGTAAATTATAAGCACACAAACACATATACGCTCATAAAGCTCAAAACGCGATGAAGTGGTTTGAGAAACGAACAGTTTTGACTTGCGCACGCCGCGCGCATTTATCAGCATTTATGCGCGAGAATAAGCAAGCGGCGGAGGAATATTGACACGGAATTCCCGATTCATCTCTGGGATCAAACGCGCGCAGGATTTCTGTGGCAAAGTGACAAAACAAATAGGCATCGCTGCGTTCGTACGAGAGCGCCATAGCTGACTGTTTCTCCATCACTTTTTCCATGTCAACTCCACACACTCTCCGCCGGAGCTTCTTCCAGCAGGGAAGCGTGCACTCACACTATCCTCTCCGAAACAGACCCGCTTACTTCAAAGATTATAAAATCAACCATCGATCATACAAGTGCGATAAGGATGGAATTTGAAAATAAAGCGGTACCCTTCAACGCAAAAGCCATTAACCTTGATCTGTAGGGCATCTCTGAGTGGGATGATCTAGATATGTAGACTACATCCTTGGTTAGCAAATGATATAATAACACAGATGCGAAACATTTGGAATATCTTCTAACAACTCAGCCTTTGACTCTAAACCTGGCTAGATATCTCAAAGATCACCCTGAAACATTTTTGGCAATTAACAAAAAGAACCAAAACTATTTATATTTGCTAAATAAAAATCACGATCATGATTACCTGAGTGAAAAATATTAATAATTCCGAAAGCTTCTCCGCCAGACGCTTCTCTCGTCTCCGTCGTGTGTTCAGTAAGATGTGAGACAGTTTGGGGTAAAATATCCCATTTATAGATTTTTCTGAAAGAAAACTAAACTCTACTTCTTCAGTAGTATCCCGATAGATTCAGTGACAGCGGGGAAGAGGATCGGCGCTTCGCTGGTGCTGCTACGTACGAGCGAGGATCCAGAACGGGGCGGTATGAACGCTACTTGTTTGTAAGCAAAAACATGGCTTCATTTGCCTTTGTCAGCGAGAAAACGTAATATTGACTTACCTTTCCCTCATGAGCCATTGTCCCCCACCTCCTCCCTCCGCCCTTTGCCATGACATCACGAAAGCTGTAGTAAAACCTACAACATCGATGGGCTGGGCTTTGAATATCCCCCCGCAATAACTCAGCGGGCATGTGTACAGCCATGCACACTCTATTTCATACTCTGTCTTTCTCAGTGCACACACACACACACATGATCGCTCCCCTCTTCTTCTCTCTATCACCCACACCCACGCACCTACTACAAGCGATTTATACAAGTTCTCCTTTGTGCCAGAAACATGATAAAGGTTCTTCAGGGGCTCAGAAGAGATCCATCTTATTATCCAAGTCCGTGTTGGCTATATATGGTTCTTGGGTTGTTTATATGGTACTTTAGAGATTAAAAGCATTTTGGATATGCAATATCGGTTACTAGGATCAGTACATTGGCTTCTAAATCCCTTGAAGCACCAGTAGAAGGTTTTCAAAAGAACTAGAGAATGAAAAAGTTCTTAAAATGGTTCTTCTATCGCTTAATTTGTTAAAAATTACAGATAAACGCTGGCGGATGACTAATCGAGCAAATGCTGTTTCAAACATCATAGTTCAGAGTGCGCGTCGGGTCGCTGTTACTTTAAATTCTAATAGCGTAAGCTGCTTATTTTACGCCCAGTGATTAATCTTTAATACTGCACAAAAACATGCATATGTCGCCGGTGTTTTTTGAACCCTCCCTCCTGACTCTTTCCGAATGGTACTGTCCAGTGATTCACACACTTTTCATAGGCAATGCTTCACTGGTAAAGTTAGCGTAATATATGATTAGATAGCTGGCATTAGGGTTTATGAATTTAATAAAAAATAATCATCTTTTAATCTTTTAATCATCTGCATTGATATATATATATATATATATATATATATATATACACACACACACACACAGGCATATATAAATACATACATACAAACACATATACACGCGTTTTACAATATGCTGCCAAAAAAGTGGAAGGCAACAAATAAAAGGATTTCAACAACGTGCTGTCTTCTTCACTGAAAACAGACGAATGTAACTTGGAATGACTCCTAAATGTTGCACACACCACTGTTGTGCTTTGTTGTTTTGTAACCATTAGTGAAAATGACAACCATTCATTACAAGCCATTTGAGAATATTCTCCACAAATGCCACTCTTTATCTGCTGTCTCCATGCTGCACACGGGGGGAATTTTCAAAAAGCCAACCTTCGCCTTTCAGAAATTCTATTAAGTTCTTATCTCTTTGCGGCAGGCTCTTTTTTTGCTGTCCCATTGTTATGCATTGGAGCTGAAATCAATCACGAAGTGTCCACGCTGCATCAATATGATTTGAGTTGCCTCACTAACCGAGACACAATCCAATAAACAAAAGACAGAATAGAAACCATACACACCTAAAAAATAAGTTACACTCCCCTGCCCCAAGTACTTAAAATGAGATTCACAGGAGCGGGAATGATTGTTTTTTTCAGTATCTCATTGAGAACTTTGAGAATAAAGGGTAAGAGTAAACACAGAGAGAGCATAAGTTCAGAGTTTACGCTCGACTGCGCTTCAGGACCCCAGACAGCGCTTTGGCCCAGTACCATGGACAGCGACCCGGAGGAAAATCACACCCTGCTGCCTTTCTCTGTGAGACTTCCGTCCTTTCTGATGCGTCTCAATAGAGATGTTAAAACGATAAACAATATAGCATAACATAATCTGAGTTAGGGTAAAATTACACGGAACTTTCAACAGGGTCGATATTATTCCCTTATGACAATTCCGTCAGCAGATTCAGGAAGGAACAACAAAAAAGTAGGCTAATGCAAAAGTTAATTATCGTTGTATTTACATCATTATTTTTTATAGGTTAATGTATTTTTTAAGCTAATATTTTTATATTGGATATATTTTAGATTTAATATACTTACATGCAACATTAAATACCACCACCTACTACTAGCAATAACAACGATAGGTTCGTTAAAAAATAGGGATCTTGACCGAAAGCGATCAAACTGCGTACTGTTGCTATGGTTACCACGACAGGCCATACTATCTTGTTTCGCGAGGGTCTATTTAGCGTACTCTGGCAACTTAAATACTAAAAACATATTTATGTAAAATATTTGCATACACTTAACTTGACACAATCGTTTATGTCACTTGGAATTTACAGAGATGGGGAAAGTTAAACTGTATCGCTGAAGATTTAAACGTTTACGTTTTTTAAAAAATATTTACAAATTTAAGACAATTAGGCTTAACTTTTCAAATAAAGCAGTTGATTTGTTTACAATAGCCAACTTGGTGTAACTGGCAATGGATGTTAGCCAGCTGTTTATCATTCAGTGTCATAAACACATTTGTTTTGATATCCTCAACCGTTAGAACTGTCCAAACTGCAACTCCACTGAAAACAATAGGCTACACATTCTTTACCGCTGCGCCTCTCAGGAGCGCGTTTAGAATACAGTGGCCGTATAAATATTGCATAAGGGAGTCAGCTGAGAGAGCGGGCGCAGGGGCCCCAAACTCCGCGAATGGCCTTGACAGATGGAACAAGCTGACATACAACAACAGAAAGAAAGTTTGAATGCGCCTCTGGGCTGGCATTGTGTCCGCCACGGTCCCCTGGGAAACAATCCGCCCTTTGTCTCAACACTTCAACAGCTCTGAAGTTTAGAAAAGGTCTAGACGAGGTTCCCGAAAGTTAGGATTTGTATTGATTGATGTGCTATATATAGACCACAATATAACAAGCTTAGCACAAAACACCTGCCTAAAGCGACAGAAGAGGATACGCTGAACTATAAAGCATCACTATAGCGAGAGCAGCAAGACGAAATCAGCATATGTATCCCGTTAAACACTATACCGTCTGCTTAAAAAGATCATAATGTTACATAAATAACGAACAAATATATTTTGCTACCGGCTCGTATATAAATAACACAATAAAACAAATGCTTATACACTACCAAAATCTCATATGGGAGAAGTAGGGCAACTTTTTAAACACCTGTTAAGTAAACAATGCTCGTCTTGTACATTTAAATTAGTCAAATAGCAGACGTGAAGTGTAACTGACCTAAAAAAGTCCCACACAGCTTCATGGTTGCGGCTCCGAGTTTCCCATAAAGCGTCTGGCAAGTCCTGAGAAAGTAAACTTGAGTGGAAAAGTTGAGGACAAAATTACTACAACTCTTTGAAAGGAGCGAAGAAGGGGTGCCAGCTGACGTAAAAATCCAGTCCAGCCAATCAGAGACCAGCGTGTGGGTATTCTCAGCCAATCAAAACAATCGTTTTCAGCTCTCGACAACAAAGCCTGTAGAATGCCAACAGAAGGGACTACCGGCAGCTGTGCGCTTTCAGTTTATGAAGTTTCCCAACAATGATGAGGGAGACAATCATGCAGACCAAACTATATCAAACTTTAGAATATTTTTTGTCTATGTGATTTAAGAATAATATCTGACCTTCTATCTATATTCTAAAATGCTTTCTAATGTTTACGTCAACATTTCTTACAGTGATCACTTATTTAAATATTTAAATCAGTGAAATAATTTATCGGACAAATGTGTCATAAACCCACGTACATACACTCAAACACACAAATACCATGTCTCCGTCACATGATTAATAGTTTTTAAGCTTTCTTCCTTCATCCTCTGTAGATGACATTTAATCTGGCATTTAACAATAAAAAATGAACAATTACTCAATGACCCCAGCTGGTTATGTTTTGTAAAAGAACAGTGTTATTCAAGAAATTGCAAATAACGGTACAAGAAATAAATCATGAATTCAGAAATGTGAAACAAGCAGTAAGGCATGTCGTAGTGAACAAACATTTGGATGTGCCTTGAGGCTTTTATGATTGATTTCTTTTAAAACCGCCTTTTTTGTTATATGAAAGTCTCTCTCTCACACACACACACACACACTGAACAAAAAATATGTTTTACATTTCTCAAATCAACACTTCCCAACAATGGACACTACAGTTATCATGAAAACAAATATCAAAATCATGACTTTGCATTATTTCCATCACAATAAAGTTTAATGAGACAACAGAGAGAAAGCAAAAGCTTGAGATCATATATGACATGTAATTAAAATCTATAAATAGTAAATAAATAAATGGATACTATAGAAAAAGTAAACTGTAAATAAGGGCAACATTACATGTGTATTACAGTCATAGAAAACAATACAAAACAATTTCATTTATAAAATAAAACATTTACATTTGTTTGGATACTATAACTTATTAGCTTTGATTCAAAATTAATAAATACATTTCAAAAAAGGAGATCAGTTGATGTTTCCATCACATAATGATATGAAACACAATGAAACGTTTAGTTTGTGCTGAAAATGACACTGGTATAAATGACTCTTAGAAAAACAAAACAAAAAAAAAACAAAAAAAAACAAAACAAAACAAAACAAAACAAAACAAAACAAAACAAAACAAAACAAAACAAAACAAAACAAAACAAAACAAAAAACAAAACAAAAAACAAAACAATGCATGTTAGGAACTTGCTATCATGTGAAAAATGAAAAGTGTGATTGAAGTTCACAAGACCAAAAGTGCTTGCAGAAACACCCACACAAGCCTAAATGTTTTTAAGTGAGCCGTTTACAAAACACAGTCTCTGTGTGGCCCTCTTTGAATTTCTCTCCGAGACTGAATTTCATCTTTATTGGGCATTAAGAGCAAGTAAACCCTATGTGTAAGTTCACAGTCATGTTTTAAACCGCAACAAAACTGTGGGAAACAGCAAGCAGTCCGAGAGCGAGGATTATCTGTTTTTCAATGGAATTACGACTCCTCTGGGGCGAAATTTCTTCATTCCCATTTTGCTCACTTGTTTCTTGCACTCAGTTACATCATTAACACATACCTCTCCTTCAACCTCTTTCGAATGTGAAGCACCCGCACACCCAAAACAAACAAAGTCCGAGAAATCAAGGTCTGAATTGAGCGAGGGGGAAATGAGCAGCGTAAGTGAAGGGTGTGGAAGTCTCCCAGTGGGTTTGGCAGGGTCTGGGCTCTCCTTTAGCAGATGGCTCCTCTGATAATCGTGTCCTCTCTAGGCCCATCTCCATGCCCCAACTCCGCGTTGCCATGGCGAGGGGGCCGGCAGAGAACATGTAATGCATTTGCTGCTTATTAAATTTGCCTTCTGACAAAGAGAGACTCTCACTTAAAAATGAGAGCAGGCCCGAGCAGAGAAGAGCAGGCCCGATTCTCTTTATCACAGACTACCAGACGCCCTGCTGTATTCTTCCACTATGGCATACACTCATTGACCTATTAACTTTACGGTTGCATCCTCCCCCCTTGCTTATGAAGGACCCCCGCCACCCCCCCCCGACTTGTCGACATCATTGCTGCGCATGAGAGAGAGCTGGAGAGGCCACCGCTGAACCGTGATGTGCCCTACAGCTGTCTGCGGCTGTACCGAAAGACAGCAGAAAGAAAAGAAAGAAGTGAACATATGCACAAACGGCCTGGAAAGTGCACAAGTATGAGAGGGGAGTGAGACGCGGAAAGCAGTGCTTTACAGATGACTCAGAGGTGCTGAGGCTAAGAACGGGAAATAATGCTGATTAACTGCAGGCTGAGAAGCGTGACGCTGAACGTGTGGATACACTGAGGGGAAGAATGGGTATGGATCAATTAAAGTACGTTCAGATGTCTGCAGCTTAGCGCGTCTGAAACAAGCCCATATAAATTCACCAATCATTTTAAACAAGCCAATATAAATTTAGAACAAATTTTAATTTCATATAAATGACCATACTGAATTTGATGATACTAACATTTTTTTCATGTGATTTTGATAATTCAGAGGGAAATGAAACACTTTTTGTTCTTTATAAAACTGGCTCAAACTTTAAATTCTCTAAATGCATGCATGGATGAATAAAGCTTATTCCAATAAATAAATTGTAATAAATAATATAAATAATAATAATAATAATATAATAATATTATTAATTAATTAATTAATTAATTAATTAATTAAACATTACTAAAGTGTGGTTTTACTACAGTCAGAGCCTCTTATCACTGAGCAAATAAAAACACAAGTGTTGTGTTATTTTAGTATCATTGATATACTATTATATATATTAATATATTATATATTAATATTTAAATTAGATTTTTATATTTTTTGGTTACATTTAAAACATTTTTTTAAGTTTTAATAGTCTTGTTTAGTGTTTTTATCATTTGTGTTATTTTTTGTATGTATTTTTTAAACATGTCTATATAGTTTTTTGTGAAGTTTTAGTTGATTCCTTCAATTTAGACAAAAATAAGAAATGTTGCTTTAGCAACTACAGTAGATCAAATAAACCCAGCATTTGTATTTTACTATAAATCAGCTAATTTTTTGTTTTATTTCAAGTGTTGATTTTATGGTTTTAGTTTTAGTTAACGATAAGAACCCTGGGAAACATACAGCCACATGCATTCACAGAAATCAACTATTGTCTTATGCTCACAACATAATTATTTATGTTTTTTTTAATTATTTATTATCTATGAGGTTTTTTTTTTTGTTCCATGCTCTATTGTGTATCATTTTCTTATGTTTTGTTAGTTTGCATTCAGTTTCAATTTCAAAATAATTTTCGCTATTCATTCATTTTTTTTGTATTTATTTACACTATTTAGTATCATCATTATTCTATAATTTTTACAGGGCAAAAAAGAAAAATGCTTTTGCAGACTTCTTCCCCCTTCGTATGCAAATCCATATCTGCTCAAAAAACAAGTTTGCCCTTTGTTTAAGTTCCATGTCCATCATTGTCTATTCATGTTTCCCAAAATGCTTACAGAGTAAAAGTGACTTTTTTTAGCTCCAAGCTTTGCAGACTCACCCCTCCTTCGTACACACATTCATTCCCACTCACAAAACCCAGTGTGGTCTGGGTGCCAGCCTACATGATCGTCATCCCGTTTCTCACAGAAGTGGGTTTGGTAGCCCAGCGCCAGTCAAAAGAGGGTCAGAGGTGCCAGAGGGCACAGAGCCACAGTCTGTCTGCCTCCCTCCTCCCTTTCCCTCACTCTCTCGCTAGGACATGTCCTGCCCCGCCACCCCCAAAACCACTCTCCCTCACTCCCTCCCCTCTCTTGCCCCTCCTCTCCCCCCATCCGTCCGCAGCACGCTGAATGGCTGGGTGATGAGTAAACACAGACAGAGCTCCACAAGCACGGCCCGGCTTGCTGCCTCATTACAATCACAAAGAGCTGCCACACTTTTGGGTGGAGCCTGTGGCCGCGGGAGGCTCTGGGGCCTTTAAGTGAGTGGCATACTTAATAGGCTTTGTGTAGGAGAAGAAAAGAGAGTGAAAGGGGAGAGAAAGAGAGCAGGCCCAGCTGTCACGCCACACTAGATATCAGTCTGCCACAGAACCACTCTTCCACTTTTTACCCCTCCTTTTTTGCTTTTGCTGAGGTAAGGTTTTAGACGCACAGGAAACCTAGCGTCTGAGGGGAAAAAAGAATACGTGTTCCCTCACACACACACTAAAAAGCTTTGTGGGCAGTGTATGGATCAAATAATACGTTCCTCGCTGAATTTTCTACATTTTGCTGTTACACATCAGAGACCGAACTCTCTGGGAGAAAATGCTGAACAAATCTCCCAGAAGAACAAGTTTCTCATTCAGTCACTATAACTATAAAGGATTAATACAGCTTAAAAAAAACTCAAAAGTACATTTTTGTTTTCAGAGACATCAATCTTTGGATATAAAGCTTTAAATAAAAAAAAAAATTCTGAAAGTGAGTAGCTGACAAGATATCCTTTTGGGAGGTTGACATGCTTATATTTTTTATGTATACATGTATATATTTACATGTATATATTTATAATCATAATAAATATTTAAAATATAAATGTAACATTTTTCTTATATACATGAATGTGTGTATTTTATAACTGTCTAACATTTACTTGTTAACATTTGTTTATATCTATTTATTTATCTAATTTATACTTAATTTCTATATTAAAAAAATAAAATAAATAAATATATATACATATATATATATATATCCAAAAAATATTCAAATTGAAACAACGATCACCTTATATAATATTAATTTTTATTATTAAATGGACAGACACTGAGACAGAGTAAAGCCGTATTTAGGTGTACATATGCTGGGACACAATAGTCTATGCTTGCGAGCTGCTGCACAAAGCAGGTGGCGAAACCCAGAAATGTGTGCTGTTGTTTGTATAATCTGTGTGATTGTGGTGGGCTGCTGCTAAGCCCTGCTAAATCAGCTTAGCACATGTCCTGCCGTGGAGGAGGCTTGTTTTAAAGATTCCCCTCCTGAACCAGCCGTTCTTTAGAAGCGCGAGCGAGAGGAGGCCAGACACTGAATCAAAGATTATTCTCTGTGGATGACACTCCCCACGTCTCACCGGACTCCCAACATGAACATACGGCCAGACACAGAATACACACAAATTAGGCATATGTGTGTGTACAAACATGCAATAAAAAAAAAAAAAAAGACTGATTTAGTCTTAGATCTTTTTAAGTAAAGTTCTGTTAAAGTTACTTCCATAATTTACATTTTATTTGTTCATTATTATTTTTCATTAATATTTGTTAATTTGTTAATAATAATTGTAGTTGATCTTTGAGATTTATAAAGAGCAAGAATGCCACTAAAGTCTTAATTACATTCATTTAATACAATTTTATATAACTTAATGTTATTCAATATATTTACAATGTATAATTGTTTTCATGGTTTAATACTTTTCTTTTGTTGTTTTGTTTTTCAACAAAAACAGTCTACTCTAGTTTTATTTTCTTTTTATTTAATATTACATTTACATAATCGTGTATATTTTTGTTTTATTTTAATTTTATTTTATTGTATTTTAGTTACAAAGTTTTAAAACAACTATATATATATATACACACATAAACATTAAATATATGAAATATAAAGTATTATATATATATATATATATTTACTTTATTCTACAGCTTATATTTTATTGTATACCTTCAAGATTAAACATGAAGCTTGATTTAAAATAAATGAAAGAATAAAATAATTTAATTAGTTTATTAGTACAATGAATTATTATTGAAGTGTAGATTCCTGTACTTTTTTCTTCAAAAATGATTATATGAATTTAAAAATACATAGAATTAAATATATATATTTTTAATATAGGTCATATTTTAATTGCATGTTATTTTACTTAGTATATATTACTTTTAATTTCAATTTTCATTAAAGATTTTGCGCAATTTCTCATATGCAGCTAAGCCACAATGGCCATACAAATGTAAAATTTTTGTATCACGTCCATGAACCACTTTGCGAGAGATCTGAGAGATTTTAAAAACCATTCAAAAATTCTGAAGTTGTAAATCCCCTTCAACGCAACTCACTCAGAATCACCGGGACCCCTAACCCTAACCACCCCCGCACCCCCCGACTCCACCACCTCCTTCCGCAGCACTCCAGACAGAACAGACGAAGAATTAAGACAAGAGTGAGTGAAAGTGTGAATGAAAGGGGGACACCTGGAGCAGGACCCTGTAGTGCTCTACACTGAGGGGTATTGTAGACTAATAACAGGGCTGCAGTGTGCGTGCGTGAGTGTGTGGTTGCCTTGGTAACAGGACTCAGCTGATTGAGGGTTATGGGGTGCTTGTTTGGAAAGCATCTGTATGCAAATGTCATTATGGTATAGAGATGTTTGGTGAGGCCATGGGGAGAAGAAAGAGGGGGGGTAGTAAGACGAATGGACTGACGGATGGATGTGTAGTATCTACAGAAACACTCCACCGACGGACGCTGCTGGTTGCAATCTGAATCCATCAAGAAAATAAGACACTTCACTAAAAAGGCTTCATACGGCATCATATTAGCAGACTTCTGAAAGGATTCTGTAACAATATACGATCATAATGAACCTGCATTATAAAACGTCATTTATCTTTTAGACACTGCCTCATATAAAGAGATACTGAAACATTGTTAACTTTATATTAGATTAGGTATAAAGCCATAAACCCCTGAAATGAAATATATTTCACATTTTGCTCTGTGTCACATTCACTTGATTTGATTTCCTACAACTACTAAAACCGAATAGGTCTCATTTAATTGGGATGGTTTGGAAACTAAGAAGTAGGGTTTTTTTTGGTTTTTTTTACCTTCAACCACTTATTTAGTGACAATGCATCACTGATACTGAATCTACAGCACAAAATAAACAGTGTGAACTGAGTCTGATATCTGAATAAATGACTTTTTAGTGAATAAAAAACGTAAAGTGTGGCCATTGTAGTTTGATTTATGAATGAAGACATTCATTTCAGTGAATCAAAAACTTATAGTGTAAACAGTTTAGTTTAATTCCTAAACAAATTACTCTAATGAATCAGTTCTTTTCAGTGAATTAAAAATATACAATATGACCAGTGTGGAATGAGTCCTGAACATATGACTCTAATGAGTCAAAAACATACTGCATGACCAGTTTAGTTTCATTTCTCTCCAAATTACTCTAATGAATCAACTCTTTTTAGTGAACCAGAAATATACATGCAGAGCACAGAAATCGGTTAATTTTAGTGCAGTTTAGTTCATTTCCTAAACAAATGACCAGATGTCAGTCAGTTCACTTCAATTAATCAAAAACATACAGAGTGACCAGTTCAGTCTGATTTCTGAACAACTGTCTCAAATGGGTCAGTTGTTTTTAGTGAATCAAAGCGAATGACACTGAATGAACTTTCTGATGAATCAAAATCATACAAAATGATTTGTATAGTCTGATTTCTGAACTTATACCAGAGTAGTTGGTGTGCATAACACACATTATGCATTTGGGCAGTAATATTTGATACATTTCAACAAATTTTTATGTTTTTATGGCCAATTATGCAGCCTCTAAAAAGTCATCATGCACCTTTTGCAAGAATCGTTTCACTAATTTGGTAACAGAATTGCATTTCCAAAGTTCCTAGAGGTACAGAAAGAATAACTGATTCCTGAAGAAATCGTTGCATTGAGAACCAGAACCAGGATTGTTAAAATACGATTCCTGTCTCTATTTATGAAGAGTGTCTAAAATGATCATAACAACATTACCTAATCAATGGCTTTTAATTTAATGCAAAACAGCAACGAACGACTCCCACAAAATTCATCCTGCTTCATGAAGCTTCATGAGGCCTAACGAGGCTTGTTTCTGCAGTACTGTGTAATTTTGCATGCGTGTGCGTGCAGTTTATCCCACCTACGGAAGTAAACTCCGAAATCAAATAAACAGTGTTCCTTTATGACTCTGCTAATCTTTGCCAAAGTAATTTGATTTTCCTACACGCAATAAAAAAGCATGTGATGCAACTAATACATTTCCCACTAATTCAAGCAATGGTAATTTTTTTTTTTTCAGAGCCGCTACAAATGCTAATAACGTGAAGTCTTCGTTCAAGGAGATTTGTATGGAGTGAGTCATTACCTAACAGCTTTTTTTTTTCATCCGCGATAGCTATTTAATGACAGGTAGCCGAAAGAGGCTTTTTCGTTCCTTACGAGGAAAAGAAAGTAGCCGTATGCAATAAAAGCGCTGACGTAAATAGTTTTACACACACTTCTAATGAAATCCTTTAGTGAGATGTATTTCCAGAGAGAATGGGGGAAAGAGAAAGACAGCAGTAGGTTTTTTTATGTGCTGCTTTCACTTAATGTACTCAGTAGCAGTGCCTGATGGGTAATTACAATAGTCACAACACAGATGGGGGGCAGTGTCACCGTAGCCTTAAGCACACGACACACACACACAAACACACGCACACGGCCAGGCGAATAAGCGCTGACACACTCCTGAATGCCTATTTCCTCTTAAAAAAATGGCCAACATCATTAAAATCTACACTTGGAAAACACATCTCGTCCTGTTCCTGCCCTCCATTAACATAGTCTGACTCTTTATACTTCTACTTTCCTCACATTTACCCCTTGTTCGGTTCTCGCTCAAAATAACCTCTTGTTTCTTTTGACGAAATCTCTATCTGACACCGGATGCAGACGGATTTGCCCTCTATCTCCTTTTGTAGGCCTCTCTTCAAAGCTTTTGTCCAGGTTAAGGTCTTAAGACAGATGTAAAAAAGAGTCAGAGAGAGAGAGAGAGAGAGAGAGAGACTTTTGAATAATTCATGGTGGCCTATAATGAAGCGCGGTCCACTCTTTAAAGTGTTTGGTGTGTAATGGAGTTTCAGACACACAGCTATCATTTTCTCTTAATGGCGCTTTCTGGGCTGCTTGCTGTGACCCTCTCTGCACACACACACCAGCAAAGGCGATTACCGACAGCTGCTGGAGTTTCGAAGTGGCCAAAGTGGCCAATTTTCTCAATGCCATTTAAACAACAAACACAGCAGCGTGTTTAAAGAGAAGAGCCGACGGTGGGGGGTGAGAAACGAGGAGGAGTTTGGGAGAGAGAAGGTGATGTTGGCTATTGTGATTCAGGACGAGTGTGTGAGGGTGCGCAACGGGGGGTTCATTAGGAGAACTCCAGGTTGAGTGTGTACATGTTCACATCTGGCCTGAAGTTGACTGCATCCTGTGCACAAGCTGCTCAGAGTTCAGATCTCTGTGATTCATTCTCCACGTACGCATTCTTTCCACATGCAGCGATGATCAGGGAACGTGCGACAGCAACTTGGCAGCGTGCTTTTGGAATAATTACACATCCTGCTGCTTTAAAGTCAACATGAAATGATGTTCGCAACCCATTTTGCTTTTGTAATGTGACATTTCAGAATGCAACAGGGTATTCCAAATATACAGAAACTTCAACATTTTTCAATTAGTTTTGGTATTTTTCAAGACATAAAGTCAAAATTAACAAAACTCTTGAAAAACACCAACAAAGTACTAAGCAGTTATAATTCTGGACACCAAATGAAAGTCATTTGTTGCGAAAGGCAAGTCATTGTACCCCTGCCAAATTATGACTTTAATTATGACATAATAAACGATACACATACATATATTACATATGCCATGTTTTTATTGTGTTAGCTGATTTAAGAGAATTTTTAATCGCATCCAAAGTTTGTCTACATATTATGTGTGTATATTTATTATTTATAATTTAAATACACATGCATGTATATAAATAAAAAATAAAAAAAATTATATGTTAAATTATTTATATGATATAGATTATCGCAATATAAACATACACATGTAAATACATGTATATTTTCGAAATATATGCTGTATGTGTTTGCCTTTATATATACATAATAGATATACATAGTACATACACATATATTATGTAAACAAAAACATTTATTTTGGCTTTGAATAACTAAGAGTAATTCTTTGACAGCACTAATATATAAACACAAAAATATATATATTTTTTTATTTTTTTTAAACTAGAAATGAATACATAACTTTATTATGTTAATGTGTCCTGTTACTATGTAAAAAAGTAAGTAATGAGTGTTACTATTTACCTAAATATAAGTTCACAGTTAGGTTTAGGGTTTTGTTAGCTGCTTATTACACAACAATGACATAATGGGTGCTCTTATACATCATTGACCCAGATGCAACCCTTTTTCTTAAATTTGAAACAACATGGGCTGCATGAATAATGCACAATAAAACCAGGGATGTGCATTAAGAAAGCAAATAAGGTCAAATCTGATCTCATGTTGACTTTAAACTACAGGCTTTTTGGTATCTAAAGATCAGCATCAGGGAAATGCAGGCTATAAATCCCCCAGCATGACCCTCCTGGTTGAAATAACAGCTTTGTTTGGTCAGAGAAGGGGCAGCAGATTGTGTGGAGACTTCCAAACTAAACTAATCCCATTCTAGAACACCGAACAGCTGTTCTGGTGCTGTGGTCAACACCAAATTGCACACACACCTCGCAAGGCTAATATTTGCTCTATTGATGCTGCTGCTGTGGCCAACGCAAAGTACAAAAACAAAGGATCATTAAAAATGCCCCACCGCTCTCATCCTTCTAAAAGGCCAGTTATAAATTTTAAATCAGCAATGAGGGAATTTAGCTGTATTTTTCATTTCTTTTAGGCTTTTATTAGAGTACAGAAGAATGATCAAAGTATTTTCCCCTCATCTCTCTCACTTTTCCCTCTATTTTATTGACAACTCAGGTTGTTTTTCATCTTTTGCTGCCTGTTTGTTCCTCCTGTAGTTCCACATGGCTGCCTCTGATTGAACAGAAACTATCAAACCATCATGGGTCTCTCTTCCCACCTACACACACACACACACTTTCGAAGCTATATTAGTAAAAACCACTTAGTAAAAATCACACTAAGATAATAATATTTACAATAATCTACAATATACGTTTTTTAAAATACTGGTTCCATATTGGTATCAGTGGTTCACTGAAGAAATGTTAACATCCATGGAAACTTTCCTTTCTTTGAAATAGAAAAGGTTATTTCTTATAGCAAAAAATGTTTCTTATAGCATCAATGTAAAAAAAAAAAGAAAAATCTTCTGGAACCTTTATTTTTCTGCATATCAGTGAATTACATTTAAAAGCATTTTAAATAGTGAGTGAAATAAACACTTCAAATGCTCTCTCAAGTTTTAACTTGTTTTAGTATGAAAACAAAAAGTGAACTTTACCCCCTGATTTAATTTGCCAGGTGAGCGTGCAAGATTTTGTGAGCTGTGTGTGTGTGTGTGCGTAAGCGTGGCGCACCTGTAATTTGAGGCTATAACTTCCTTTTGTGTCCGCAAAAGTTTGTGTTCTCTCTCTGGTCTTTTGTGCTGAGGAGTTGAGTGTAAGTAAATAGCACTTGCGTGGAGGAGACAAAGACTTCAACCTGCACCTGCCGCACAGGGTTTACAGAAGAGAATACTGTCCTCTTTTAAAACCATTAACCCTTGCTCACCTCTTTGTGCCTCTTTTCTATTTTTCACTTCGCACACACTGCAGGACTCCAAACCGAAAAGCAGTACAACTACACGCGAGCTAGGTTTTTCCTCTTTCCATTAACTCGCTGAGTATTTTCAATTTCACTTCAAAACCAACGAATACAAAGACTTTATAATGAAAGTCTCCACTATATTTGAGACTTTCAGTAGCGGAATAAGATAATAATGAGGCAGCCACTAGGTGTCAGTAAAAAGTGTCAGCTGTACTTGCGTGAGGTGCAAGAAAAAATCTCATTGGTTGAGCTTCCACTGACCATAACCCGTTTGAATAATATGTATTACTTTAATGATGTCTTTATGAACCTTTTGAAGCATGAATGTTTTGGTTGAATGGACAGTGGAGGGAAAGAAATCTCTCGAGTATTTATAAAAATATCTTAATTTATGTTTTGAAGATGAACCAAAGTCAGCCAAAAACAACAAAATGGTGAGAAAATGACAAAATTTTAATTTTTTGGGTGAACTTTCTCATTAAGGGATAATATACACTCATACAATTTAAATGATTTTTAGAACATTTAATTAAAATAAACATTTTCGTTTTGGGATGGAGTAACCAATTAAGCAAGACTTGCAAAAACCACTGCACCACAACTCTGACCCTGTTAATTTACTCCTTACAATATTCCTAGAAGTCTCTGTAAAGACATAATATCAATATGTTTTGGACAGCATGGTGCTGCATTGTGACTGAACATTTATATTGTGTATATCTTTAAATAACCCATAACAGTACGGCTCCTTATCATGTGTGTTTTCAAGGATGAAATTACCGAGTCAAAACAAGTGCTGTCAAATCACTCTGAATATTACTGCACTGCAGGCTACTCATATAAATATTATAGGCATAATAACTGTTAGTGTGATTCCTCCTATTGCTTTATATGAAAACACATTATTTTGGTTTAGTCATCAGTGTTCCTGCAATGTATGCGCCCAAAGCACAATGGTTCAAGTTTGTTTCTTTTCAATATTATTATAATCATATACTACACTACTGTTAAAAAGTCTGGGGACAGTAATTGTTTATTTTTATTTTGAAAGAATGTGATATTTTTTACTGAGAAACAATTAACGTTATTAAAATGACAGTAAATACATTCAAAATGTTAGAAAATATGTTTATTTCAAATAAATGTTGATCTTTTGAACTTTCTAAGAATCCTGAAAAAATATATCACAGTTTACATGAAAATTCATATTTTGCAGCACTACTGATTTTAACACTGATAATAATAATACATGTTTCTTGATTTTGAAAAGGATCATGTGACAGTGAAGACTGGAGTGATAATGCTGAAAATATAGCTTTGGATCACAGAAATAAATTGCATTTTTTGTAAATGTATTCAAACAGAAAACAGTTGTAGTAAATTGTAGTAAATAGTTAATAATAATACAGGCATTCTGATTAAATAAATGTCTTGGTGAGCATGTGACTTATGACTTATTAGATCTTACAGATGGCAGGCTTTTGAATGTAATGATACACTTCAGAATTACGATTATAATAAGTATAAAATATTCACTGTGCAAATTTATAAAAGCAACACTTTTGTTTTTTGCCCCCATTTTTCATGAGCTAAACTCAACTATCTAAGACATTTTCTATATACACAGAAGGCCTTTTTCTCAAATATTGTTCACAAATCTGTCTAAATCTGTGTTAGTGAGCACTTCTCCATAGCAGAGATAATCCATCCGCCTCACAGGTGTGGCATATCAAGATGCTGATTAGACAGCATGATTATTGCACAGCAGTTTTAATGTATTGGGGTAGGGGACTGGTCTCAGATGATCTTGTAGGTGAAGATGCTGGATATGGATGTCCTGGGCTGGTGTGGTTACACGTGGTCTGCGGTTGTGAGGCCGGTTGGAACTACTGCCAAGTTCACTGAAATGCATTTGGAGACGGCTTATCGTAAAAAATGAACATTCAATTCGCTACAGCTCTGGTGGGCATTCCTGCAGTCAGCATGCCAATTGCATGCTCCCTCAAAACTTGCAACATCTGTGGCATTGTGCTGTGTGATAAAACTGCACATTTTAGAGTGGCCTTTTTTTTGTATCCAGCCTGAAGCACACCTGTGCAATAATCATGCTGTCAAATTAGCATCATGCCAGGATGAATTATCTGTGTACATAGAAAAAGTTCAGCTTATGAAAAATAGGGGCAAAAACAAGTGTTGTGTTTATAGTTTTGCTCAGTGTAAATAG
>JAUYWG010000061.1:6750759-6770638 GCA_034779775.1 Enteromius afrohamiltoni
AGCATTCGGATTTAAGTGCAAGCTGTTTTATTTACACACAGAGCGTAGACAGACAGTAAGGGTCATCACCAGTTAACATCGATGGCAGAGGCAGAGCAAAAGAGTAGTCAAAGTCCAGGCGAGGGTCGGTTACAACAAATACAATCAAAAAGGGCAAAACAGAGACGGTAGTCGAAAAACAGGCGAGGTCGGTAACAAACAAATACAGCGCCAGCTTCTCAGTGATCTACAGCTCTGTTCATAAGCTGGCGTTCCTTTTAAAAACAGCTGACGAAAATTTAGCGCTAATCAAAGAACCGGCTTTACTGATGAGATGCGCATAACATATCATTTGATATATTGCCCAGCCCTACCCACAAACTTCACAGTTAATTTGGAAGACGTTCGGCAAGGCGGAAGTGGATCTTTCTGCTTCAGACATCAACACTCGCTGCCCAGTTTATTTCACGAGGGAAATGGACACGCTGGAGATCTCAGAGAATTGGAAATCTCGGAGAATGTAAAATTGGAGTCAGATTTAAACAAGGTAGAAGTACAAAGTAAACTAGAAACCAAAGTTGGAAGAACCGGAGTGTTTTTACAGGAGTGCAGGAAAAGCCATACATGCAGAATCCGGGCTAGTAACCTGGACCATTCGCAAAGGACTGTTTTGATACTGAGTAACTACAGATAAAAGAAACTAAAAGCTAAAACTAAAAGATTTAAAAGAAAGCTCATAAATGAAACATTAGCGCAACAGACTTTACATGACCAGCTTAACTTTAGCTTTGACTAAAGCTTTGAAGAATAGTCACTATGGATTGTTTATTAAAACAGGAAGTCTATAACAGCAGCACAACACAATAACGGAGGAATAACGTGCCATGATCTGCCACATAGGCAAGATGTGATCACAGCATGAGGGGGAGTGCAGAACAGAGACAAGGAAAGGCTCGAAGGTCTTGTCTAATCGGTGTGACTAAAATCACGCTTTCATTTCATGGAAGAAACTAGGAACTCACTTCCATCTCCACGAGGCTTGCAATCACTACCACAGGAGGCAACAACTTAACAAGAAGAAAAGTAAGATGAGAAGAGGATGCCGATTACTCACAAAGCAGTGAATGTCAAAGGACCCATTAAAAGCTCTGCTGAAAATGTTTGAAGAGTAAAAACGTGAAGGATGGATAATTTTTGGCAAATATTAAAGCAGGAAACTCTCTGTGGCTCTTTTGTCAAGTCACTGACAGTGTGGTATTGATTTCTCGCGTAGCTTGATGTTTTCCAATAAGATCTTGAAATGAAGCCATGCTAGAAAGGAAAAGCACTTATATTCTGAGTCCAAAACCATTCAGCTGACTGCGTTTTGTAATATTATATCGATTTGCAAAGATGTAAAGCAGAACACCAAGCATTTAGTTGTTTGTAACTTCATATCGCAGACATACTGATCAACACAAAAATCTTTTATGTCTCTCATTCCTGACTGTAAGGTGATAAACTATCCTGTCATCAACAACAGCACAGATGCAATTAAAATATTGGCATTCATGATTATGGTTAATGCCAAACTGCTGTGGCAATGACTGCAGGAGAGACTCTTGTATTCTCTAAGCTTGAGATTCAATATTACATTGCAATGCCTGCAGCTTGAACAAGGCTAAAGCTCATTGCATACTGAGTCCAAAAAGTTCCAGTCTTTGGTTTTAAATCCCAAACCAATCAAACAATGATTAATGCAATTTAATATTTTTCATTGAAAAACAAATACTTTTTCTTAATTCTATAATCTAAACACATGGTTTTTATTATTATGTAAAAAATAAAAAAGAAAGCATAGGGTAGAAAAAGAATAGAGCAAGCCAGTGTTAAATGCCTACAGTATTTTTGCTAATTGTATAATAAATAAAAAGAAAATAAATAAATAGAACAGAAAAAGAATAAAGAAACTAGAGTTAGTTTTTTTAAAAGAATAGAATTAGAATAAAGATTGCTAGAGTTAGAAGGTCAAATAAAAATGGAAGAGATGTGTTTTAGTTTAGTTTAGATGTGTTTATATTGAATGCATTTTGAAACAGAAAACAAATATTTTAAATTCTAAATTTCACAATATTAAAAAAAAAAATATATATATATATATATTAACTTAATCACTACTTTTATAATGGTTATTGCAAAATAAGTTTAAGATAGGTTCCATTATGTGTCACTAACTTATAATAAAGCTTCCCTGTCTTGTTAAGAATCATCTTCAGAGCAGTATGGTGCTGAACAGAATAAATGATCTTTCATTCTGACTGACAGGACACAGGTAGTCTGTCATAAATATGGGATAAAAGGGAGTGATAAAAGAATCTAATTACAGCAAGCTGCAGATGGATATCTGTGGACCTCATTTGTTCATTTTGCTTTCAAACAAAGGCAAACAAAACACTTCTGTTCCCAAATTCTGTTGTTTCAAAAAGATTATTATACATTTAATTTAATTTTATTTATTTATTCTCAGAATTTAATCAAAATCACTGCAAGTTTAAATACAGATCTTCATTTTTGTGATGTTGCATGTGAAGTTTTAGTCATTCATCACTTAGCTCACGTGTCTGGACTTTTTTTGCGTTCTATGAAAGACAGGGTTTACTATTTATGATCATGACAGGAGTTACACAGACAAAGTAAGCTGGGATTTCTATCACACTAACCTCATGTTAATATGTCTTGTCACTAATATGCTCAAAATGTCACTGTTTACTGTGATGTTATATTTCTTATGGTTTATTTTTGAATGTCAGTTTCTGCATAAACCAACCCAAGTTTAAAGTAAAATCGTGTCTGTAGTGACATTTCTGCAAATTACATAAAGTTGTTGCTTCTTGCATGTTTTGTGACACTTTCAAAGTGAACTTTCCAATGAGTGATTGTGAGTAAAAGTGAGTAAAAGTGCTTTTATTTTTATCTGAAAGAGAAATGTGAAGGAATGTTATATTATTCTTTTAAAAGAAATAGTTCACTGAAGCCACATTAACCTTCTGTGACATGCCCCGTTTGCTTGGAAATGCTGTCACAAAACATATGCTAAGTTTTCAATATAAAACCTGCCATTGCTCAGCCTTAAAAAAAAAAAAAAAAAGGAAAGGAAAGGACGTGACAAGTGGCCAGGTGGTTTCCCATACTAGGAATTGGTGCTCTGCATTTAACCCATCCAAGTGCACACACACAGCAGTGAGAAGTGATCAACCACGCACACACACACTGTGAACACACACCCGGAGCAGTGGGTGTAAATAGCCTGTGTAAAGGCTATTGTAATTGGCATTAAGCTACAGATACTGTCAATAGAGATTAAACTGTATCAGAACAGTTTGAAGTAAATCAGACAGTGAGAGAGCGAGGAAAAACTATCAGTAAGTTTTCTTTGAAGAGCTTTTTGTTTGCACTCTGAACTCAACCCCAAATCGACAAAAGCAACTCGGTCTGTTTCACAAGTTAATTAACTTCAGTAGAGCATTATAGACATTTTTCACTTTCAATCATAATAGAGATGCAAACAGCAATTGCCATGCAAATGAAGGTCAACAGAGTAAAAAACAATTTAACTATGACTGTAAGAGAAGGGAATGCAATGAGAAAAGGTTTTTGTGTGCTAATGAGTTTTCAGTGCGCTCATATGTGGGATGTAAGGTAAAGAATTAAGACCTACTGTTGGTAAAATTGCTGGCAAAGAGATTGTATTCACGGCAGAACTGGGAATAGTGAACAGTGAATCACTTAAGACCACAAATCATGGGAAGCAGAGATACAGAAACTGACCAAAATCTATAAATTTTTTTTAACGGAGCAAGGCAGCAGAAATTGATATCCATTTCAAGAGTCTACAGGTCAGATTTCCTTCTAAATATTACCCTAATGAAATCAATCATTATACGAAGGGCAGGGCTACAGTGGGTATTTTAGGATATTTTACATACATGCATTTTTTGGAACATATTTTATAGTAAAAAATACCAATAACAGTATCTCCACAGTATTGTGGAGATTCTGTTATTAAGCTCCTTATATTTAGCTGCTTCCACTTGTAGGCTTTGCGTCTTTTCTCACGTAGCTGCTCTGCACTCCCCTTGCTCTTTTCCGGTTTTATCCATTGTTATAGACAAACTCATCTCAACTCCGGACTAAAGATTTTGTCAAGGGGAGATGAGGGCTGGCCAGGAGGGAGGCGGGGAGTAGCCTGAGATTTCATTGGACTAACTCAATGTCCTTTAAGACAGTCAACCAATGGGCTGCGATTCGTGTCTCAGAAACTCTACGGTTACGGTAATAAATAAAATGGCCTAATAAACTAATAAAAAATAAAAAAATATTAAATTATTACTGACAGCCCCAGCTCAAAAATGTGCGTCGGCCCAGCGGGCATTGCCCGGTATGCCCTATGGTCAGTCCAGGCCTGGTCCAGTGTGACAGGAGAAGCAGAGAAGCAAGAAAAAAACATGACTTGCCTGCAAGAACGTGAAGGGGAGAATATGTCAGACAATTAATATACCCTCTAAACTAGTTTATAATGAACTCCCTCTATAGCTGAAATCTGAGCGCTCATGTCACGGTACAGTAAGTCTCTGCCCTCTAAGTTCCTCCGATTTTATGCACCACAATCTATTTCATGATCTCCCGGCTAGCAGATGTCACTGGGGGGGGGGATTATTTACATTTAGCATAAACAAACAAAAACTCACAAACAATTATTACACATACATTTTTGTTTATTGCTTTTATTTGCGGTTTGTACTTCTGTCTTCCTCACACATTTCTTCTCTCATTCATGTGGGTATTGCGACTTGAACCCAAGATGTTTGATTGATGAGCTCCATTTATTTCTCCGCAATTGCAAAGCAGGACAATAGTGTTCAATTTTCTTTTCTTGCCAAACTCTTGTGCCAGACTCATTTGGGGTTTTTACCTGTGAGTCACAGATGAGATTTTCATGTAGCTTCTGCCAAATGAGGTGGAGTGTCTGACCAACACCAATATGGCACGCATTCAACTAGAGACATCAGTTTCCTGATGGATCCTCTCACTCTGAAATACTACATGAGAGTTTAACTGTTTGACAGCTTACCAGTGGATGAAAACTGAAATGACCTCTTCAGGGCAGATAATGGAAATTCAGGTTTGAAGTAAATTGTCATATTTGATGTTTAGCTCTTCAAAGACAGAGAGCAATACCTAGTTTATGGATTCAATTACCAGAGAATCCATGAACTGAGAAAATGTACCTTAAATGCATTGTAAATTGCTTTGGATAAATGTGACTATGCCATTGGCATAAATGAGGTACAGTACAGTACCAGGTGAGCCTACATTACTCCAGATTTTCCCAGTAATTGTCCCTGTTTTGACTGCGAGACTGCATTTGAGCATCTCTCTGCCTCCTCTTGCTGCTGAGCCTCAGCTACTACAAGCTTTCTTCTGGCTGCTTTGTACCATATGTTACAGTTTCTGCCATGGTACACCTATTCCTAATTTAATGTATTAATTCTGCTTAAAAAGATGCAGTCTAATCTTCCTGTGCAGGTTTAAGATTACAGTAGCAAATGTAGGATGAGATTTAATTTACATATTTAAGCATACAATAAATATTTTATTAAGTCATGTATAAAACAGCATCTGTAAAAACCCTGCAATCTGAGTTTGCGTCTCAGGATATGAAAGTAAGATCTTTCTCATGCAAAATATAATTTATGCCACCAGACCAACAAACAAAGCCAAAGAAAACATAATATCTGATTCTAGCCTTAGTGAATAGATAAAAAAAAACCTGTCATTTGATGTGGCAGAAAAGCATCATGAGTCATGCTGCTGGAGGTACGTCATGTTTTCATTGACTGCTCACAGATTGCTGGTTCTAAACCGACTGTATCACAGCGTTTCTGTGTGGTTAGAGTCACATAGTCAGATCAAGCGATCGGATCAATCAATACGCTGTCATGGCCACTAACAGTAACACACACAAACAAAAGCATTTTATTAAGTACAAGCCTTAAGCTTTCACTCCACTAGATTCCTGTGGGAATTCTCGAGGCCTTGCTTGACAGTTTGACTGCGGTAAATGTCTCTTTGAATGAAATCTTTCATTATCGCTGACTCTTTTCGATACAACAAAAAAAATGAGAATTTCTTAGATTTTTTCCCCATTTTTATTTATAAAATTTCCTTATGAAAAAAATGAAATGTAATATTGTAGTATTTATAAACTAATAGAAATTTTTTTTTTGTTGTTGTTGTTTTTAAATGGAATTCTTCGACGGACCTTTAGAGCCACCAAAAAAAATAAAATAAATCTAAAACTACAAGATTAAAGTCGTAATAGTACAAGATTAAAGTTGAAACTACGAGAATAAAGTCGTAATATGGAATTCTACGACGGAATTTTAGAGCCACCAAAAAAATAATAATTTTATCTAAAACTACGAGATTAAAGTCGAAACTACGAGAATAAAGTCGTAATATTACGAGAGTAAAAGTCGAAATACTACGAGAATAAAGTCAAAACTACGAGATTAAGGTAGAAATATAATATTTATATAGTGCACTTGTAAATGACCCGGATTGAGAGAAGGCCACCGGATATAGGCATATTTGAATATTGTTGCAGTGAAGTGTTGTCAGAACCCGTCACTAGTGTTTAGGAGATCGCTAGGACGGGTGACAGCTCCAACATGATAGCGCATGAACGTTTAGCAACAGTCCACAGATATTTCAATTATGAACCACCGCAATACATACCTATATCAACATAATAAAATGTGCCAGGGTTCACATATTAACCTTTAACTGTCTATACAGAGTCAAAGCTGAATGAGGGTCTTATATGTGTTTGATGCAACATGAGGGTGAGTAATTAATGGCAAAACTTTAATTTTTGGTTAAACTATCCCTTTATAGTTTCTTCTTGAACCATAGATGCCAATGAAGAACCTTTAAAAATCTAGATGAAATACTGATCAAACAGCCTCCCAATTCTGATCAAGCACTGAAGGCTCATTTCGTGGCCATACTATTTGAAGCTCTCTAAGAAAACAACCGAATGATTTTCATTAATCTTGTTGATTTTAACCTGCATGCATCAGAGAGGCTTAATGGATATGCCATTATGAAGAAAAGCAGAAGGAGAGTAAACAGAATACAGTGCTGGTTGCTGGCGTGTTAATACAATTTTCCGCACAAATCACATTTTAACTCATTAATTCTGTGGTTGGAGCTGTGGTGCAGCGGTAACGTACATACTTACTGCGCATAATGGGGCGTTAACTCTGACAGGCATCAAGCAACAGGGAGTCTATTTATTTCCATGAGAACTGAGATTTGCAGCAAAAGAAGAGTGCAATGTCTTAACCTTAGCTTTAGAAACAACTAATGTTGATAAATAGGCTTTTCAAGAAGACTGTCAATTCATGTTTGTTTTTCTCTCTCTATACATAATGTGATTTCGGGGGATAAATAAATGCCACATCCCCTCCTCCTTCACTTGCTCTGCTGTAAAGCACACACATGTAAACAAGCAGAAATGTAATGTGCTTCTGATGTGTGTGTGATTCTCTTCTATGGAAGCCTAAATCAATAAAGCCATTAGTGCCCAGACAAACCTTTGGCATGCATATAGACACAGATAGTCATCTTTCACCTGATGAAACCTCTATTCTATGTTGACATTTTATATGCAACATGAAATTGGTCTTTTACTCTGCACATCAAGTCCACCTTTGTTTTCATCCTTTATGCATCAACAACGGTGTGTGGGCAGAGAGAGATAAGGCTTGAAAGGAATAAGAGATATTAGGATGAAAGAGAAAAAGTGTGTGGGGATGACAAAGAAACTCAAAATTAGCTTTTCCTTCTTATTTTCTCTTATTTCTTTCAGTGCCTCTCCTTTTTCTCTCAGTGATTGCTCTCTTCTTATCCGCACTCATTTTACAAGGGCCATTCTCTTTGGACAATGCTAACATCTTCGGTTCTGCACTTCTAAAAAGACTGAAAATCTGAACAGAATTAATTATTCAAAAGCTTTTTAAAACAGCTCTTTCACCCAGGGTTAAGGATCTCTTTATGAAACTTCAAAGTCACACAATTGCCACTCGAATACAGGACCCATTAATTTAACCCCCCTTTTATTATTTATAGTTCTTATGAGGGTTGGAAGTAGAGTACACAGTAAGTGTACTGTAACAACTAGGGGTGTGACGAGATAGCCTCTCAACAGTGGTATGATGTGGCACAACAAATCTCCGACAGAAAACTGCTGCTGCGTTCTATTTATGACATGCTGACATGAATTCCAAATGGTTTTCTATGGGTGCTTTTTTTTTTTTTGCATGTCTTTGCACTAAAAAAACCCCAGCAGAAAACAGCAAAAGAAAGTTCAGCCTTGTATGGATTGTGTAAGAGAGATTTCTGCTGTTAAGGGTAACCTTTTGTGATCTTCGCAAATTGTTGAGCTCTTAAGGGACAAATATGCATGCTTCAGTTATGTGGTTTTATCTTTAAAGACCATCTTATTTCATTTGTCATTACTGTACATGCAAATGTTTTTATCATAAAATACACCAGCTCATATTACATCATCTCTGCACTCACTTCTCCAGTTCTCATTCAAAAATGATGTGTGATGGAATACAGGGACATGAAAGAGCAGGCTGGGAAATTATGATAATTTTGACAGTAGCATTGCAAAATTTGTAATCTTCATAAGAGGGAGAGAGCTGTGTTAAAGATAAGCAGGAGCCCCAAATTCTAAGACCAATAGTGAAAATGCAGCTATTTTGCATTTAATTGAATTGAGATGTTATAACTGAATAAAAATGACAATTTTAGCATATTAGTGTGAGGGAAAATTAATTTGGTAACTAAAAACATGAGTCATAAAGGGATAGTACACCCAAGAATAAAAATTCTGTCATCTTTTATGCATCCTCATGTTGTTCCAAACCTATGACTTTATATATCAGTATATATCTGAAGTACATTCCCATTCAAATTCACAATTTTGAGCACTCTGGGGTGATTATGAGCATGAAATTATCCACCATGGCTTATTGTTTCACAGACATAAATCAGAGGGAAAACAAAGCCAAATTTCCTTAATAATCCAACACAATGATAAAAAATCTAATTATATATTTCTGATGTGCAACAAAAGATAATTGAGATAATTGAGATAATTTTTACCATCAGTGTAATAATTAACCATTTCCATTTAGCATAAAATGTTACGAAACTGCCTGGGAGAGGACAGCCATATCATCCTAATGCATGGTGAGAAGGAGAGTTTGAATAGCCAAAGACTTTCCTAGGACCACAGCTGATGAACTGCAGAGAATAGTTTAGTCTCGGGGTCAAAAAAAACTAAAATAACAAAAGGTCAAACGGCCCCTACATCACCACATGTTGTTTGTTAGGTTTTATTAAAAACTCCAGCGTGTTCAGTTATCAGACACGACTGGAACTTCAAATGGGTGAAACAAAAAAATTAGCTTTTTAACCACAAACACTCAAGATAAATATGGTGAACGCAGGGACAAAAAGTACCAGATGTTTACAATGAAATAAACTGCTTTTTGATGTTGTGGGCCTATATTTCTGCTGGAGGTCCTGGATATCTTGATTAGATATCATAGATTCTATTAAATACCAACAGATCAATAGGTGTGACTCTGTTAGAAATCTTATATCCATGTTTGGATCTACTTACTTTACAACAATTCAAACACAAAACTTAAAAACAACACAAAAAGGGTTCTGCTTCTGCTATAGCCATTCCATTCCTCTGACCTGAACACTGTAGAAAATAAGTAAGGTAAACTAAAGAGAAGAAGCACCAACATAGAGCTGCAATCTAAAGGGTCTGGGGTGATTCTAGATGAAGGAAAGGTCTATGATCTCTGGTCAGGTGTTTTCCAACCTCATCAGGAATATTACAGGAGATAATGTAGAGCAGTTAAACTGTCAAAAGGAGGTTTTAAAAAGTAAAAGGGTGCCATTAATTGTGACCAATGTCAATTACAGAAAAACATTTATTTCATATAGATATTTACCCCACTTTAAATTCTTATCAAATGAAAGGTTACATGTGTCACAGTTAATGAACTGTTACAACATTATTGTGATTTAAAAAAAAAATAGAATAAATATTAAAAGGATTAACAATGCAGATTAATTTTTTACAACCCTTCTAGCACCCTTCAAACACTTAAATTATAAACTTAGCTTTTCTCAGCTTTTAGCTTCCCATTTATAGATTTTCCACTGTAAATGCGCAGCTTGACTGACAGGAAGAAATTATTTTAGTTTGATTTGCTAAATAAACAAATTGATAGTGGCTTCCACTTTTTGATTTTTTTTTTTGTTTATAGTGTTGGCACAGATATCCCTGATCTCTCGATACAGTTATTTGTGAGGTTTCTTTCTCAGAGTATGATTTTTTTTCTGCATATACTATTCCAAATTGCTTTCAGCTGTGTGAAGAATGCTGCCATAGAATACTTCCTACGCTAAAATAGATTTTTACTTCCTTCTAACAGCAGCATTTTGTACACATTTTGTGATCCATCTGTGCAAATAAGTTTTCCAATTCATTCATATGATTTTGTGTTTGATCAATAGAATGGTTTGTTTTTTTATCAGTCCACACAAAGGAGATTTTCAAATCTGATCTAAGCATAATGAGAGGGATGGTTACGTAACTGCAATAATTGAGGAGGCTCTGTAGCTGAATAGAAAGAGGATGTTTGTTTCTGATTTATGGACAAGTGCGTTACAGGCTACCTCACAAGGGAGAGGTCCTAAGCTGCAATTAGCTAATGATGCTCACCCAGAGCATCTAATGCAGTATTTAGATGCTGGTGGAAAAATTAATTTCAATTACCAAAATGTAATGTGATTATATTTTTTTATTTGAGTGCATACGTAACTGAAAATTACCAGTCTTGTCATCCAGTCAATGACCAGATAACAGCAGACTTGTGATTAACTTGTCAGACTTGTTCTATATAACCATCCACAGTGATCACAAACCAAACCTGGATCATTCTGCTGTAAGCAAAGTAACATATCTGGGCATTTTAGAGACATTTTATTTCCCAGCTTTTCTGTAATTTAATAATTATATTTGTTTTAAATGAGTTATCCATAATGCACTACATTAAGATAATTATATTTTGACAATTCATGTTTAACTTTTAATTTAAATTAATATGGATACATAAATAAAAATACAAACTTAAAAATATAAAATAAATATAAAAATATTTGGAGCTTTTAAAAATGCTAAAATTATGTTTTCTTCTAGTCTCTATAAATTATTAATTTAATAAATTCAATCTACTGTATACAATAATATTTATAGTTTCTTTCAGCTGCATTCTCAAACTTCTGTGGCACCTGCAGTGTTTTTTGTGCTTAAATGTATTACATTTTTCATAATGATATCTTAATATTTAGCACACAAGTGAATTGTGCGCACATTCTTAAGAGTGAAAAGCCTCTCTCTATGTTTCCTGTGATTGTATATTTGTTGCAGATGCCATATTGTCAAGTTCAGATGCTCCAGAGTAAATATTAAACTCTGGAACAAAAAACTGACAGAGCATTTATAGTAAGGGTTGTGAACCCACTGAACTCGTTTGGGTTAGAATTCTTCAGTTTTGTCAACTAGAAACCTACTCTGAAATTCAACTTTGTGTAACAGACCACCTAGTCCACCTTATCTATACATACCCTGCACCCAAATGATCAAAATGAAAATTCTGTCATTAAATCCTTTCATTACTCACCCTTGTGTTGTTCCAAACCCATAAGACCTTTGTTCAGCTTTGGAACACAATTTTTTGATGAAATCAGAGAGCCATTTGACCCTCCATAGTCTGAATGATCCAAGTCGAGAATAGTAAAAACATCAATAAAGCAGTCAATGTGACATCAGTCACTCAATTTCAGTTTCAGTTCAGTTTCAATTTCAATTTCAGCATGAACATAATCTGCGGTTCTTTACACCTAGTGGAAATTGTAGTACTCTCTAAAATAGCGGAAGATGTAAGGCAGGGGAAAAGAATGGTAAATTCTGAGTAAATTATGTTATTTTTGTTTTCTTAGTGCATAAATGTACTCTCCTAGCATCACAAAGTTGATCCAATGATGTCACATGGACTGTTTTACCAATGTTTTTACTAGGTTTCTATACCTGGGATCATTTCAGTTGTATTCCTGTCTATAAAGGGGCAGATGGCTCTCTGATCTTATCAAAAATATCTTAATTTGCCTTTCAAAAATGAACAAAGGTCTTATGGGTTTGGAACAACATGAGGGGGAGTAATGAGAGGATTTAATGACAGAATTTTCATTTTTGGGTGAACTTACCCTTTAACTGTGGTTGATCGTTTTATATGCCACATAGTGGAAATACAGATGACCTTATCAGGTATTGATTTTTTCTTATAAAATTAGTCTCCTCATTCAAGTTTCCCTTTCAAGACATAATCACAGCTGCCTTATTTTTTCCCCATCAAACAATGACGAAAACAAAAGAGTGAAACACCTGTGAAACTGCAGCATTTTTCTTTTGTCACCTGCAGAGTAATTGAAGGGAAGGCCTACTGTTTCCAAATGCGATGTGCCCTTTAAATGTCAAAAATTATTAATAAAATGCAGCATACAATCTAAAAATATCTAGAAAGAGTCAACAGCTATAAAAATGCTTAATTGCGATAAAACACTTCACCAAATAAATACATGTCACTGATAAGTACTCATACAGCAAGTATTCAACATTAAGTGCTATAGATGCATGAGCGTTGAACCACAGACTTTTAACATCTGTCTTTCTAAACAACCACCTTTCTGTCTTCTCTATATACCTTTTTACACCAGCAGAAAAGACCCTTAAAGCAAATTAACAGGTAATAGAGCAGGGCATCTCACAGCTTAATGGTTCAATTGTGTGGGCAAATGAAAAAGAAATTCACAATCCACCAAATGTAACCAAAATGAATTATTCATGTCACCAGTAAAGCATTCGGGAGAGGAAATACCAAATGCCATTGTGGAGGCATTCAGACAAAGAGAGTCAAAGAGCAAAGGCAAACCACGGCTAATGTCTCTCTGGGGGACTTTTATTCAGAGGAAGGGACAGAGAACATCCAGGAAAGACAGACAAAAGATTTCAAATTTGTAATCCTTTATGTTGTGGTATTTAACACGTGTGACCATGAAAACGAATTCTAAAGCCAGTGGTACATCTAAATCCTCTAAACCAGTTTTTCATACCATTCATTAAATTCAACCCAGGCTCATTCAAAATACTGGCCTCTAAATACATTTCTGCTGCACCACTATTATGTAAATTACTGCATGTTTCACCGCAGTTTTACAGTGAAACGTATACGTGAACCTACCCAATAGTGTTAACAAATGCAAAACTGATATAAAAAAAGATTTGATACAGCTATTTCTATGGCAAGTTGTTTTAACATTTAATCTACAAACTAGTATCTATTTCCATGTATTCTAGTATCAATTTCCATGCTACTAGTACTTATTTTTAGATACTAGTATATTTTCCATCAAGTACTAGAGCTTATTCATTGGCTACTAGTGCTTATTCTTTAGGTACTAGAATATTTTCTTAAGTTACTAGTACTTATTCATTAGAAACTAGTACTTAATCATGAGATACTAGTGCTTATTTATTAGGCACTAGTACTTATTTATTAGATACTAGTACTTATTTCAATAATGACTAGTAGCTATTATGTTATTACTAGTAACAAACAAAAATATTTTGCCATTGACTTCTATGGAGATCTATCATTGAAATATCAGCTATTCAGATTTGATTAGTATGTATTCCACTTGCTAGTACTAGTAAATATTTTTTAGATACTAGTATCTATTAAATAGACAATAGTTCTTATTTAGTAGATACTGTTACACCCAATACTCCTAGACTCCTAGTCTTATGTTATGACTCCAATATAAAAGCAGATTTGACTAGTAAGAAAAGAATTGTCAATAGCAGTAAATACAAAAGACACTAGCATCTAATAAATAAGTATTAGTACCTATTAAATAACTACTAGTATCTATTAAATGGGTATTGGTACCTATTGCTTGATGACCAACAAGAACATTAGTCTAGCATGTTTAGGAAATTAGTTTACAAAACTGACAAAAATAAGTTTTCCATGTGTTTATGTACAAATGAATTTTTCTTCTCTATGCTGTCTCGTCCAAAAAAGAAAAAAAAAGAAATTACATCCATCTCTTGGTTTCTGTTTCCTGTCTAATCTTTCTACTATGTTGCTGGTTCATCAAAATATTCAACATACAATTAGCCTACTGGGCAGATGAAAAAGTAGTATCTATTAAGTTCAGGATATCTCTGGTCTACAAGCTTACTAGTATCTAAAAAAAAAAAAAAAATTTCATCTAGTCTAGTACTAGATGAACTAGTCACTATTGGAATAAGTAGTTTCTAATGAAAACACTATTATCTAATGATCAAGTACTAATATCTAATTAATAAGTACTAGTAACTTAAAAGACACTTGTACTTAAAGAATAAGCTCTATTAGCTAATGAATAAGCACTAGTACTTAATGGAAAATATACTTGTATCTAAAAAATAAGTACTAGTAACATGTAAATAAATACTAGTGCGTTTTATAGATTAAATGTTAAAATGGCTTGCCATACTGTTTCTACACTAGTGTGAGCTACTGAGTAAACTTACTAAACCAGAAAGTGCATATGAAGCTGATATGTGATGCTAGTGTTTAAATGCATGTTTTCAGAAACGGTGAACCTGCAAATCATAATTTGTGTAAAAAGGAATAGACGTTGTGGGAGTTATACTGCCTCTAGTGTTCATTTCAACTGGAAACTGCAGCCATTTGTATGTATTAGTATGTTTTTGTAGGTAGAGGCACATGTTTCTAATGAGTCTATGTTGCCTATGCATGTATGTATGTATTTAGTAATAGTATTAGCAGTAGTAATACTACTGCTAAAAACATTACCTTTACACCTGCCAGAGGACTTGTTGTCTAAGTTCATCTTCTAAAAATAACAATTGTTCACATCATCTGCATTAATATCCCCAAATATATTTGCAGGGTAGTTTAGAAAGGATTGTGCTTTTTTAGCTATATTTCTATTGCTTTATGTACCTTGCTTTGTGAGTGCTGGTAAGTGAAAATGTGTTTAGTGCAAGGAAATGTCATTTACTTAACGAGTGTGAGTTTAAAAACAGACTCAGTGGTGCATCAATGGGAATTTTGTGGCAATTAAAATTCTATACCAATGTAATCATTTATCATTCACAAATGGCAGATCATTCGACCTTCGCCGATAATGAATTTCTTGTTAATTTCCTGTTCAAAGAATGTACTTACAAGAGAGCAAGTTATTTATAGCAGAAAATCTCAGTCTTAAATATTTCTTATCTTCCTGCCATTACTTTGAGCTATTGATGAATGACACACAGAAATAGGCTTGTTTTTATCTCTGTGACCCTTGCTTCTCTTAAATTAGATTTATTTTGGCAGTACCAGGAGGTCAAGGCTGACTGCCCCAGCGAACCCCTGCTGGTAGATGATGCTACTACACCATTTGGGCCTCATTCATCAATTGAAGTCCATTCAGAAATATTTGATTATTATTGATTAGATAAAATATTAAGCAACATGTTTCTGCTGATGTCTTACCAGTGCAGTGGCCTTTTCTAAAGGGTTCTGAAAGCAAAACAAAATATAGAGAGAAAGCCTTCAGGATGTCCTTTGGTACAAAATGGAAATATGTAAACATTGTTGCTCACAAAATGAAGTGCATACGAACAGTCATACAGTGCATAACACTCTTGTTCACAGATCAATAATAAGATCCCATATGCCTGCCACATCAGTAAGAAGAAAATTGCAAGGGTGCACGACACTTCAGGAGGAAATTACAGAGCTCCCATTGGGAAAGTTCCTTTCAACCAATAAAATAGCATGCTGGTGACACAGTGACAAATGTTCAAGCAATCAACAGTTCTCAAGATGATGTTGATGGGATTTGAATATTAATGATGGGTTGCATTGTGAGAACACTTGACTGCAGGACTTTTAAATTGAGAAAGACTTTTGTAATCTTCTTGAGAGGTGGCTAATTATGAGAATATTTTTTGACACCTATGTTTTCCCATCTACATCAAGAAGACCACGCACTTATGTGAAGCTGAGTAGAATGCGCTATTTGTTTTATAATGTTTTCATTATGCACATGCAAAGGAGCAAGTGAGCATTAGCTTCGGCAGACTCACATTACACATGCACAACAATGAGTTTCTGCCATGTAAAAGAACTGCAGTGCTTTAGAGAAAATAAAGTGAGTGCTAGGATGTGCCACTTTTAATAATGGCCATAAATTACAAAATGATTATCATGAGTGGGCCACTGAGAATTATTACAAACTTGATCACTGTGAAATCTAATTAACATGAGAAAAGGGGTCACATTTACATCGAAATGGTAATTAATCTACATGGAACTGAGCTGAAGCACAAAGTGTAACTATAGACTGGATAAAACACCTGGATTCACATTTAGCGAACTGCTGTAGACATTCTCCTGTAATATGATGGATGGAATGAATGGGACATTAACCGACACTCTGAAATGAATGTGGTATTTTCTTTTATAATCTGCTTTTATCAACTCATAAATTTTTGAAATATGTTTGGTTTGGTTTGTTCTTCTGCCTCTGTTCTTTTTCTGCTTCTGCATGATTTATGATTGTGGGAAACAAAAGTTATTACCAAAAAGGAGAGGAAGCGGAAGGAGAGAGAGTTAACCTCGGGAGTCATGATTTTATGGAAAGCCATAACGAGGGCATGCAAGCGTAAGGAATAACAAAATTTAGCATCCTTTCAGATAGCATCCAACGAAGAGTCTATTAAGATTATAACTCTGTAACTCTGACTCCAGATTTATGATTTTTGGTTGTAATTATATTGTAATTATAGCCATACTTTCTGACTGTTCCATTAATTCGTTAGTTAGCAGAATGGATTTTTTACCTATAAATTTAATTACAAAATGCAATTTGTAGTGATATAATACTTAATTACCACATGACTTACTACATTAATTACACAACAATACACAATATAAAGTTTGCATTCATATGTTTTGTATGTTAAGATAAGTCAAGCTTTTCAATTAACACAAACTGCTATGACATAGCGTTTTGAAAAACGGCCAAATGTAAATGCATGATTTACATAATGTCATAATTAATAAAGATGGGACAGAGCACATTAGAAAGGGGCTCATTTTCATCCTCCTTGTGACAGCCAGAATTAAGGGCAGGTGGCGAAGAGATTTATTAATCAAAGGACATTCAGAGACCATTATTCTTGAGACAGGAGAAACTGTAGAGCTGACGAAAGAGATCACAACACTGAGACCAGACCGAGCGCCTGCTCATTCCCATCCATCACCCTCTGTCCACCTCATTACTGACAGGCCTGACTCATAATAGCATTACATCTTCATTACACTGAGTGATGGACAGTTGTTGTATAGAATTATACACCATTGACCTTTGAACATTTTCACTGTTCATATGTGTGGGTAATTTATTTATACTGGCACTTGCTGACATATCTCAAAATATTAAATTAATACGTATTTTAATTTAATACTACTCAAATTATTTTTAGACAAGCAAAACACACCAGTCATGTTGTCTGAGAGGAAAGCCACAAAATAATAAAAGCTGCCACCCAGAACATAATCTGTATGATCTGCTCATCTTGATCCTCTGCATGCCCATTGAGTTGTACAACTTCATCTGGGTTCATCATCCGTGGGCTTATTTTAGCACTCCGACAGATGATGCTGGGGATCTAGGCATGAAAGTATACATTAAAAAACAGTTTCTACTATATGAGCTGTCATGCTTCTGCACTGCTCTCTTTACTTAATACCTTTTCATATTACACTGCTCTCTGCTTGATTCTGATTGGTCAGTCAGAGTCAAATACAATATTCCTGAATAATTACCTTTGACTACTCATCTGAGAAAGCTGTTTCCTGCATAGATGGGCTATTTCATGCTCGATTTTATGTCATTTCAACAACTGCATATTAAGTTAGGGTACACTATTATCCCAGTAAAACCTGACTAGGACTGACCTGATAAAACGCTGAAAATACTTTTTGGCTATTTTGCAGTGTACTCAAAATAATAGTAATAATAATAATAACAACGTTAAAAATAAAGATTATATCTTCCAGTAATGTTAATAAAATGTTTGTTTTAAAGTTTTCTGGTCTTTAATAACATTTTTAAACATTGCTCATAATGTTTTTCTCAGACATTTTTGTTCACCAATTTATAAAAATGTTAGCAAAACATTCATACATTTGTTAACTTGCACATTTCACCATTTTTTAATACATTTATAAAAAAAAAAGAAATGTAAAAAGTACAGCAGACATTATTGTTATAATTTGGAACAGATGGAAACAGATGTGCAAGAAAATGATGAGAAAACGTTATACCTCAGCTAACAAAAAATAAAAATCTAGCTTCAACATCCAGTATGTTTCTAAACATTATATCCAGGACATTTCAATAAACCACTCAGAACTGAGACGCTCTTTCATATATTCAAGGTTATCGCGCAGTCTCAGAAAAAAAAATACATCCAATCGTTGAATGGCACTGCGTCATTGCTCAAGGTTTGCGTTCGTACGCCTCCTCATCATATAAAATCCCCTGAACGTCTCGCTTACGCAGACCTGAGAGTAAGTTTAGAGAAGTGGCTCCAGTTCACCACAGCTTTACGCACGGCTCGTCAGATGTACAAATGTAAAAAACATAGCAGGGACACGTTATTTTGTTTTACCCTCTTTATGTGTTGATATTTAAAAACTAACATGGAGGTTAACACGACTCTATCAGGACGCAACTTCATAGACTTGCGCATTTTAACGCAGAAACTTCTCTCTTCTGCGAACCGGTCCCAGCTATTTCTGGACAACGAAACGGAAAGCGTCTCCGAAGAGGATTTGGACGTGAATACAGACATCTATTCTAAAGTTTTTGTTACTGTGATTTATGTGGTGTTGTTCGTAATCGGGTGTTTGGGGAACTCGATCACCCTGTACGCACTTCTCACGAAGAAATCTCTTCAAAACCTCCAGAGCACGGTGCACTATCACCTGGCGAGTCTGGCCATCTCCGATCTGCTCATCTTGATCCTCTGCATGCCCATTGAGTTGTACAACTTCATCTGGGTTCATCATCCGTGGGCTTTTGGCGAGGTTGTTTGTAAAGGATACTACTTTCTGCGGGACGGCTGCTCGTATGCGACGGCGTTCAACATCGCCAGCCTGAGCGTGGAGCGCTTCATGGCCATCTGCCACCCGTTCAAGGCGAAGAGCATTATGTCGCGGAGCCGCACCAAGAAACTCATCAGCGCCATGTGGGTCGCGTCTTTTCTCCTGGCCACTCCGATGCTTTTCACCATGGGACAGCGACTGATGAAAGACGAATTTATATGCACCACTATCGTGTCCTCGATAACTGCTAAAACCGTTCTACAGGTGAGCGCGCACAGCACTTTTTTCATGAATGGGACGAATAGGGCATTTTCTTACATTTCTGTGTATAGTCGTGGTTATACCTGCGTTGGGTTCTGTCTTATGCACATGTAGGCTAGACCTGTTGCGCATTAGCTTATCTCCCAACACCTGATCATTTTAAAAACAAACGTTGTTTAAATATCCATACATTGTCACGGATTTCAACGATTTAAACAGTATAAATAGATAAACGTGCGACCAGTAATTTGTTTCCACCTAATGAATAA
>JAUYWG010000061.1:6812926-6826597 GCA_034779775.1 Enteromius afrohamiltoni
TTTTCTTTTGCTCACTCTGGATAAGTACAGATCTTGAAGAGTGGGGAAGGATGATCCAATGATTCACTCAGCACTAAGGTCTGCAGTCTTCTAAGGTCAGATTTGGTAGCTGAGCCGAACCAGGCCGTTATAGAAGTGCAGAGGATAGATTCAATGATTACTTTGTAGAACTGTATCAGCAGCTCCTGTGGCAGGTAAAACTTCTTCGGCTGGCGAAGAAAGTATAACCTCTGTTGGGCCTTTTTCACAGTGGAGTCAATGTGAGTGTCCCACTTCAGGTCCTGGGAGATCGTGGTGCCCAGGAACCTGAATGACTCTACTGTGGCCACAGTGCTGTCCATGATGGGGAGTGAGGGTAGAGCAGTGGGGTTCCTCCTGAAGTCCACAATTATCTCCACTGTTTTGAGCATGTTGAGCTCCAGGTTGTTAAGACTGCACCAGTCAGCCAGCTCTTTAACCTCCTGTCTGTAAGCAGACTCGTCACTGTCCTGAATGAGGCCGTTGAGTGTGGTGTCGTCTGCAAACTTCAGGAGCTTGACAGAGGGGTGTTTAGAGGTGCAGTCATTGGTGTACAGGGAGAAGAGCAGTGGGGAGAGAATACAGCCCTGAGGAGCTCCAGTGCTGGTCATACAGGTGCTAGATGTGATTTTACCCATTCTCACTGCCTGTCTGTCAGAAAGCTGGTGATCCATTGACAGACAGAGCTAGGGACAGAGAGCTGGGTTAATTTGAGCTGGAGGAGTGATGGGATGATGGTGTTAAAATCAGAGCTGAAGACATCTTGTGTTGGGGGAAGCCGCGTCTACTCTGCATCAGTTAATATTGGCAGAGAACTATCAACTATTAAAAGTGCTATTGCCCATGACTGACGCCTCTGTTTATCACTTGGGAATCTACAAACAAAACAAATCCAAAAGTCCATAGCATTTTTGTAGTGTAGTTCAAGGGACATAGCCACGCGAGAGCAGTGTAAATGGGCATTAACTAACTTATAGCACTAAAAGCGTCCACACTGACCATTGACAAGCAAAGTCTCTCCAAGTGTTAAATAATGTATGGCTAAAATGTGATGGGTTCTGATTGACAATTAGCTTCTAGCTTTTTATCGTCCTCAAATCGCTCTGAAAGATCGGAACAGCACCTCTTCTTTAAATCAGATACATCTGTACACCACCTTTCGTTGATGTAGAAGCACGTCCTACTGCCACGCAATTTCCCCATTGATTCTGCGTTGCGATCCGCTCTAAACAGCTGAAAGCCTGGCAGGCTTTACACACTGTCTGGAATGGCGTCATTCAGCCAAGTTTCCATGAAACACAGAGCAGCAGAGTTTGAAAAATCCTTTTTGATTCGGGTGAGCAGAAGTTGTTTGTCCGTTTTGTTGGGAAGAGAGCAGAGGTTCACTAGATGGATGCTAGTCAACAGTGTTTTCGATATCCGCATAGTCTGAGATTCTGCGAGTTCTGAATCGCTTGAACAGCACTGCGGCTCTTCTAGCTTCAATGTGAATAATGAAAATCCGGTAAAAGATTTTGTGGCATGTTCTGCCAAATGATCAGCAGTTTCTCCCTGGTAAAACTCATGGTGCTTGAGAATCAAATAACAGGAAAAATTGACAAAAACAAGACAAACACTTGAGCTGAGCACAGAGGCTGCCATCTGTGGCGCCATCTTGATCTCCATCCATCCATAATTAGAGATGGTGTTAATATATACATATAATCCACAGCTGGATTAGAACTGACTCTTTCTTCCTCTGTCAGCGCCCGGGTCTACAGCCATATGTTCCTCCAGCTGCGGTTGAGGAGATCCTCCTGAATCTGCCTGCTCATCGGGTGGTCCGAGTCTGTCGTCTGGTGTGTCATGAGTGGAAGGAGCTGGTGGACAGTGCTGCACACTGGAAAGAGCGCTGCCGGAGAGAGGGGATCAAGCCGCTTGATGCTTCCAGACCACCAGATGACTGGCGCTCGTTTTACTTCTTAACTAAGAAACAACGTAACTTGATCAAGAATCCCAAAGCAGAAGGTGAGCTACAAAATATAAATTATTAATATTTTAAAGAACCAGTACACTTCATATTCTGGACGGCATTGCCCTCGAATCATCGCCAGCCTAAGTTGATCATTGAATTTTGATGATCTTGATCATTTTGGGATTCATAGTGGTAGAATGTGTTGCAGCACTGTATTGATATTCCTCTAACGTTTTATTTTTGTCTTCACATGTTCTAGTTATTTGTAGTTTTAGCTGTAAGTTTTGCTTGCATGCTATACTTATTATTTATGACAGAGACTCAAATCCTTCCCATCGTATCTTGACCCTAAATGTTGAACCCTGAGCAATACTGATCATTACATTTGACCTTAAATTATAAGTCTGAAGAACAACAGCAATCAGCAAATGTTGTGGGCCATAATGACCAATGCTGTTAAACTACATCAAATAAAATATGCTGTATGCTGTATCTATGTAAATTGATCTAATTGCTTGATCAGAAGATGGAACCCATCAATGTGTTTGAGCTTGAACCAGTTTTTTTCCTCAGGGGAATGATACGCAGTGGCGTGAAGTGAGTAGAAGAAAAGAAAATCATCAATGAAACCTCATAAAATAACTAGTTCTCACCATATAAATACATATATTTATTATATATATTTTAGTATATTTTAAAGTGTTGCAATAAGATTACATGTTTAAAGTATATGATTAAAAAATGTATTATTTTTTTAAACTTAACTGCTGTACTAAATTTTTGTTACAGTTGTAAATGAATATAAAGACTGTATAAAGTGGAAAGTGAATGAAACTGTATAGACCTTTGTGATCTTTGGAAGCATTTCCTATCACTGAAGCCATAATAATAAATCCCATATTTACAGAAATGCTTGTGACGTGTTTCGTATGTTCTGCAGCCAGTGTCTGATAACATTGTGTCTCCATGAAATAAACTTCTATATAAGAGCTCACCTCTACAGACTTCTCCAAAACATATTTACTAATTTTACTAATTGATCATGCAAGGATAAAAGAAAAAAATCAGAAAAAAGGCATAATTCTTTAGCAAATTATACATTACAAACAAATCAAGCTGTTCTGATAATTGCTTATTAAAATGACTAATTAATTTCCAGACATGCGATTTCAGGAACTTAAATTTTCTAAAACAAAATGTTTATATAATATTTTTCGTAAAGCGAGTATCTCTTGATATCAGTTGAAAAACCATTCGCTTAAAATGTATCTTCTCAAAACAGGTATATCATGGTATGCATTCGTCAGAGTTGGGGGCGGGGCCATACCGCTTCCGGTAACAGTACTTCGCTTTCAGTTTGGGATGTCGACAAAACGTGACTATCAACGCTGAGAATAACGTGATTTATAATATTACTGATGTGAAGGTATCTACCGTTATTAGCGTTTCAGTTTTTTACTACAACATCGTCAGACTATGACACATAATTTCAGGGTTACCACACGCCCAAAAGTGACATATGAGTCAAATATCCCATTAAAAAAAACAAGTAACGTTATGGGCCAGTCAGAGAGCGGACACAAGCATGTTGCTTCGGAGGGCTTTAACCCCAGATTTTATTTGGTAAGTTGTTTCTTATGTTTATATAAGGAGTCAATATAGAAATCCTGACCAGGCCGCGTCTGGGAAAAAACATCCATGTTCCACAGCTGGATTAATCTGACTCTTCCTCTGTCAGCGCCCGGGTCTGAAGGCAAATATTCCACTAGTTGTGGTTGAGGAGATCCTCCTGAATCTGCCTGCTCATCAGGTGGTCCGAGTCTGTCGTCTGGTGTGTCATGAGTGGAAGGAGCTGGTGGACAGTGCTGCACACTGGAAAGAGCGCTGCCGGAGAGAGGGGATCAAGCCGCTTGATGCTTCCAGACCACCAGATGACTGGCGCTCGTTTTACTTCTTAACTAAGAAACAACGTAACCTGATCAAGAATCCCAAAGCAGAAGGTGAGCTACAACATTTAAGATGTGTAATATTTTAAATAACCAGTACACTTCTGAACGGCATTTCCCAGAAGCATCACCAGCCTAAGTTGATCATTGAATGCTTTTGAGATTCATAGTGGTAGAATGTGTTTCAGCACTGTGTTGATATTCCTCTAACATTCCTCAACATAAGCACAGGGACCATGAAGTAAATTGGCCCACAACTATTTGGTTACACAGACATTTACAAAAAAAACGTAGTATCTTAGCTCTGGATTGTAATTCATTAGTACTTAAACAGATCTTTGCAGCACATTATAAGAATACAGAAAAATACAGGAAAAGGTGGGAGAAAGTGCTATTTCATTAAAAAAAAAAAAATCAATTTTAGAGTTGATTATTTCTGGTGGGGAACCAAATTGGACTGTTAACAGAGCAGGAGCTAGTAGAAATCTGGGCTAAAGCCTACCGGAGTCATGAATGTTTAGATATGAACATAACAATTATTTAAATTTAAATGTTAAATTTAAGTTCATGATTGGCATAACATAGCTTTTGTTTGTTACTGAGATCTGAAACAGTGGCTTTGCTTGCAGGCTATACTTATTATTTATCACAGAGACTCAAATCCTTCCCATTGTATCTTGACCCTAAATGTTGAACCCTGAGCAATACTGATCATTACATTTGACCTTAAATTATAAGTCTGAAGAACAACAGCAATCAGCAAATGTTGTGGGCCATAATGACCAATGCTGTTAAACTACATCAAATAAAAAAATGCTGGTTTGTAATAATAATATAACAAGGTAATGGTAAAGCATGACATCTCTAAATTCATTTAATATTTAAATGATTCATTTACACGATTCATTTGCCAAATGTTAATTTCTGAAAATGCAATGTTAGTTTCACTCCATTTATATGATGTGCTCCTCTCTTCTGGTCTGATTAGAGAAGTTCAATGGTTGGAATATTGTACAGAATGGAGGTGACTGCTGGGCAGTAGAAGATAATCATACAGAAATCCCTAATTGCACAGTCACAAAGTACTTTGTCACCTCTTACTGGTAAGTTTGATATGACCTATTCTTCTAAAATAAATGCATTTATCCAAAGAGATAAAAGCTGATACCTTCTTTGTCCCTCTTAAACAATGTCCTCAGGTTGTGTTTAAAGGAACAGCTGATTGATTTGAAGAAAGCAGGTTACAACGCTGCTTTCATGGATCAGCTGCAACCTCATATCAGAATATCAGACTGGTTAGTGTTCACTCAAACTGTAATTTCATGATACAGTATCAGTGGTTTATATATCACAGCAGTTAATAAAGTTTAATAAGCGAATGTTTTTTCTGGGGCAGGTATTCACCACGCTGTGATTGTGGAAGTGTGTATCAGATCAGAGTAGAGCTGCTTGATCAGAAGAAGAACCCCATCAATGTTTTTGAGCCTGAACCAGTTTTTTTTCCACAGTGGAATGATCAGCAGTGGTGTGAAGTGAGTAGAAGAAAAGAAAGTCAACAATGAAATTCTAACCATATATATATATATATATATAATTATTATTTTTTTTTTATTAATTTCAGATGACACATGTCTTTAAGGATTATGGACCTGGGGTTAGGTTTATACGTTTCACCCATGGAGGAAAGGATACACAGTTTTGGGCAGGCTGGTATGGGATTCGGGTCACTAACAGTACTGTGGAGATCTGTTCAGCAGAATCAATCAATCAGTCAGTCAATCACTTTTGTTCTCCTCTTGCCGGACACCCAGCACCCAATCCCCAGTCAAATTTTAGGTCCATGTCAGATTGAACTTATAGTATAACAAAGAACTTATAGTGTGTGTTTGTGTGCATTTGGTTCCGGTGATCTGTCCATGGAGCTTGTGTCCAATGAAGATAATCTCTTATCTCCTGAACAGACTGGGGAACAGAATAAGAGAGAAATGAGTACACCGTGTGTTATGGGGAGTGTTCCTGCTTCCGGCTGATCTATTTAATACTGCATAACAATCCTTTAACAGATTTGATTAATAAATGTATAATAAATAAATGCTCTCTTTTCTAATGTATCAGTGATTTATTATGTTTCAAACACTGTTTCACCCCAAAATATACATTCTGTCTTAAGTTTTGTTTCGAAGATGAACAAAGGTCTTACAGGTTTGGAACGAGAAGAGGGTGAATAATTATTGACAGAATTTATTTTTTTGGGTTGAACTATGACCTTAAAATACAGTCATTCATGTTTTGTTTTAATAAGGAGTTACAATTAAGAACTTGTGTTTCAGACATGTTCCACTAACATGAACCTATCTCTATCTACTGCATATATGCAACTGCTATTGTTTTAAAGGATTGCTTAAAACTGAAGTATTGAGGGAGGGAGCTAAAATGTAGCAGCGGGGAAGACATGTAACCAAATATTTCAAATTGATCTTATACAGTTGCACTTTTTAGAGAAATAGCGTGACGCAAACTCACTTTGATCATTTTTTTTCACTTTTTATCCTAGTCTAAAAATGCATTTGGTGTATACTTTTTGCTGAAGTGGCAGCGTATAAAACCACATTTCTGTCACCACGTTGAAATAATATTAAAGTAAGAGAGTTTCTGAATAAATATTCTTTCATACTTTTATTCAAAATACAAAACTCTTAGATACTCCCCGGTGATTCAACTTGGCACAAGACATGTGGCTCTTTAAAGTCTTCTAAATTAAGCTTATGACAGATATTAGCACATTTATTATTTTACTTCCTTATTAGACAAATTCGAAACTGGCACAACTTCCCCTATCCTACAATATCTTGTATGTTGTGAAGCATCGTTCAAGTCTTAAAGGCACAATGGTAAAATTTGCACACATATCATCTCACTGTGATAAGAGTACCAAGACAAATGATGAGGAAAACAAGTGTCGAGTAAAAGATACAGTTACTTTCCTGATTAAAAACCAAAATAAAATGTCAGATTCATCTTTGTTGATTCTTCTGTGTCCAGTTCATAAAATCACACATTTACATGTCTTCTGGGATCCCGGGGGCTCTAGAGCTGCTAATATTGCCTCATCAAACACGTTCTTGAGTCCTTTCTGTAACAAAGTAAAATTGTTTGTTATGCAAAAATGTAAAACTTGTCTTCATAAACAGAAAAGCACTGACATACCCACCTGCGTTAGAGCAGAGCATTCAACATATTTCACTGCCTTTAAATCTCTGGCTAGTTTCTCAGCTGTCTCTGGTTGGATTGGCTTTTGTTTGTTTTTTGCAAGCCTTGCAATAGTTACAGGATCATCTCGAAGGTCAATCTGAGTTCCAACCAGCAGAAAGGGGGTTTTCGGAGAGTGATAAGTTATTTCTGGCACCCACTGCATTACAAATGAACCATTGTTAGCAACAAACACATTATTTCACAACTGACAGACCACTGAAAGACTCACCTTTTCTTTTACATTTTCAAAGGAGGGCAGAGAAACTACAGAGAAACAAACTAGAAAGACATCTGTTTGGGGATAGTATAAGGGTCGTAATTGATCCTGACCTAAAAAATATTAAATATTCAGATTTGTCAGGATCAGTTCTTGTGCCAAATGTTGAAACACTTTGAAGATTAAGAAGTTGACAATGCTTTAAATAAAGTTATTATACCTGCAGCATCAAGTAATCTAATGGTATAAGATTCACCATCAGTCATTACATTCACAGCTTGGTTATCAAACATCTGAGAGAGAGAAAACAAAGTCAAATATGACAAAGCAATCGAATTAACACAACAGGGATGATTTTTTTCATTATTTGTTATGCGTGTCTCTATCACTGATAGTAGTTTGTATTTTTTTCTTTCTTGAGCCAATCAAAATACCAAAGAGCGCAATAGCATTGCATGCATAAATGTAAATAAATCTTACTGTTGGTTCTGATGGGAACTTGTTTGTAAAAGCAACCAAAAGGCAGGTTTTACCCACAGCTCCATCTCCAACTACCACACATTTAATTGTGGACATTGCTGTAGTCACAAGTGGTTTTCCAGCGTCTGGCATCAAAGTATCTGTAATTGTTAATAAATACTATTACGTTTTCAGTTGGGATTAGTCGGCACACATGCAAAAATATGGTGGCAAACATACACACCAATAAATAAAATAATAAATCCCCCGAAAATACTTTCCAAAGGGACACAGCCTGAAAATCCTTTTTTCTTTTTTTAGACGCTTATGTCATAATCTTACAAAATTCATATTTTATGATAATGTGTCACTTTTTGTGAAATACTGCAAATAACCACTTTTGCTAATGACCCACGTTACGGCATGAAATACGAAGAAAAGCGTGACTTTATAAGAACTCTTGAAGCACAGCACATAACACACAAGTGCCCAGATTGTGTTGACTGACCGAATTTTGACATTATGATACCTAGTTTCTTAACAGCTCGACGAAACATCTTTAAACATCGGTTAAACGGTCTACTGTTAACTATGTAAAGGGCTCACAAATACAGATACGTTTAACTTTTACTCCAAACATTGTAAACTTAGAATTAACTGTTTACACCGGGTAAAACTTTGCCATGGCTGTGGTTGTCCAACCAGAACATGCTTCTGCCAATCACACTTCAAAACAAAAGTCCTCGTTCTCGTTTAATTTAAGGCCCCAGTAAAGACTCTCAAATAACCCCCCAAATAAATTTATTTTTTATTGAAAATAAAAACCAAAATATTATTAATATCATTGTGAACTAATTAACAGCCGTGTAAAAAAATAGCTTCTTACCAAAAACATTTAACCTTAAGTAAAACAAAAACATTCAGTGGTGAACTTTTTTTTTTATTCTCATATCTAACATTTGATACAAATAGACACTTGTTTTAAATAAGTAATAAACTATGCAGGGAGCTATAATTTTATGTTTGTTGCATTGTTTGTTAAAGTGCCTGAATTAACCTAAATTCTTCATTTCAGATGCCGGTCAACAAACATTTCGTTCTTAAATCAAGACAAAGCTAAACAGGATTGATTATCTTGGCACTTCACAGAGCTCAACACACATTTACCAGGTTTCTAAAACGTAGCTAAAACAATGACAAACTGTTGGGTCCCCGAGTGCTTTTCTCATAAAGTAAAGGATTAGAAATGCACAATTATCTTCTGTTCATTTCAAGGGGATCTAGTCGCAAGTAAAGTAATCCTTCAGAGGTGCTAGAAGATGCCTTATGACAGGAACGCTCCAGGACTTCCCCAATACCCTCTGTCTCTGCAAACGCCCCAAATTTTTCACATCCGTGTAATGCTTCGGAAATCCAAATATTCTGACAAAGACAAGCGAGAGAGTCAGCATATGTCAACATATTTGAGAATGACTTTTGATAAGACTGTAATAGCAGAAAAAGTAAAAGTTACTTCTCCAATTCAGTGATCCAGAGACTATCAGCTTCCCCATTCATAATGATGGGGTAATGCCGGTCATCAGTTCCTGGTTTTAGTATGTTTGGCCGTGTGGTGATAGTGCGAACCTTTTCATACTGCACAATGGTAAATTACATGGTGTCAACACTAACAATCAAATTTAACACTGTCATTGGAATTATTATGTCGAGCATGTCTTTGGTTAGAAGCTCATGAGAAAACCTTTGCAGTGCGGCCAGGGTCCAGACATTCCTGAAGACTCAGTTTATCTTTCTGAGATGCTACGATTCGTCTGGTCAAAATAGAATACAACCAGATCAGGAATTCACATTTATTTAATGGTTAAGTGTGATAGTCATATGAAATGTTTAATGCACCTGTTCATGCCTGGTATGTTCCCCCAGAAGTATCTTGCTCTGCGAGCTGGACTCACTTTCAAAGCATCAATGAGCACAGGGTTACACTAAAAACAAAATCACACATGCTTTTAAAATCTGATGCCAAGATTCAAGACAACTCTCACAGACTTAATGTGCAAGCTTTATAAATGTGTAATTGCTGAGAGCCAAATCTCTATCCAACATAAAGTAAAAAAAAAAAAACTTACTTCCAGAAAGCGGCTAATGTCAGCTTTAACCTTGTTTTCCATTAACACCACATTCTCAAAAAGCCAGAAGAACGGCCGTGGGTCATCCTCCTCTGGCTTCAAAATATTCAGAATCCGGTAATATTCAAAAAAAAGCCGCCCTGTGCCCTCTGCAGAGAGTAAAGAGTACTTCAGATGCAACAAATTATGTTGCAACGTGAGATTGAATATTTAGTCTTCTCAGTAATTCAACAAAATCCTTATATAGTGAAGTGATGTGTGAACCATCCAAGAATTTATAAAGGCAGATTACTTCGCCAGACAACAAGGTGCCTGTTTTGTGCAACATGGATCACATTGATCTTACCAAACAAGCCCTTTCTGTGGGGATTGGCCGTGCACAGGTCATTACAAGGACTTCCTCCAATGAGAAGATCAAATGGGCCCCATTTGTCAATCTGAACAAGACAGGGAATACACTCAGTAGTGCCAAGTCACACCGAGATTTTATTATTTCACAACAGACAACAAACAAGAGAATGTAAACCTTACATGCTTCTTCGTAATGTTCTTAACATCCTTCACGTAAGTGATTTGTCCCTCATGGTTGACCATGGAAATGGTAAGAGACTCTTGATCAACTTCAGAGGCCACATATTTTGCCACATTAAAGCCAAGATCCCTCAGAACAAGGTATCCTAAAACAAAAATGTATTTGAATGTACAAGAACACCCTACAAATGTGTGCTACACTACCATTAGTCAAATAATTTGGCAAGTTTTACCTGTGGCTATACCATCAAATAAAGAAAGCACTCTGATTGGACGTCGCTGCTTAGCAGGGATTGATGGGTAAACTCGATGGGGCTCCTGAGGAGAACAGATGTCAATGGTGGAGCCAATACAAATACAAATCAGGAAGATCATGCAATATTTGTATAAGATGATGAAGTATATGAAGCAAACACTAACAAACTCCATAGCACTGTTGTTGGCAAAGAATTCCTGCACACAGATGCTCCAGTTATGCCTGGGCTTCAAAGCTCCAGAGCTGCTCTCAGGTGCACACAGGTAACAGGTCCATGGATCCACATTTTTCAGCCGGTTAAATGTCCCTTCACCCACTAGAATATCCAGACAGTCCACACAGTAGCAGCTAGACAATGAGATCAAATTAGATTGGGGTCAAAACGATAACAATGTGTATTTCTAAATCAATACTTGGCTAAGTTTGTTGTCGACTGTGTCCAGTTTGAAATTAACCTGCATCAGCACCATTTAACATGCAGAAATTTACTTTTCGGATTGGGGGCAGGGAAATAATGCTAAATCTCCAAATTATAATGATTCTTATCAAACAAAAAACCTTTAAGTCTATAGACTGACAAACTCACCGACAACAGCTTTCATGACCACACAGAATGACCTCCATGCCAGTACAACACACGGTGCAGTAAGACTGATATCCATCTTCATCGTACCTGTACAGTGTCTCCGTGAAATTAACCTGACAAACAAACAAAGTTTTGTTGAAGATCCAATGAATGGGCTCACCGGTGGTTAAAGTCCCACTTCACTAAATTATTGCTGTTCACATCAGAATCAGAATCATACACCCATTTGCCGATTTGTTAACTCTTAATTCAAGCATTAGTTAAACTAGCTTTTTTTAACTTAAGTAGTTATGATTTCAATTGGAGCTGTACCTTAAAAAGGACTTTAACTTTATACAGACTGCTAGTTTTATACAGATAATTTATCACATCGGTTACTAGCCAAACCCTTTAAACAAGAGCAGGCCTCTGATCATCAGAAAGAAACGTGACAGTCCTATATTCACTAACTGGATCACTGAAAACTACAACAGTGCAATCACTGTACCTTGCATTTTAGGCACAGGCTGCCTTCGAAAAGTGGGTGGACGGTGTCAACAAATGTACTTCCACATGATAAGCAGAACTCTGAAAGTGAAGAGAAACTAAATTATGATGAACTCATTATTAATAGATACTGTAATGTTTATGAACGGGTTTCTTACTTTCAATGTCGATCCTGTTTTCAAGAAATGTATGCACCATTTCATCTGTGACAAAGTCAAATAATGTAAAAATTTTTTTACGTTTATATAACATTGCTTAAATAAATATCAAAGGTGCACATACATCTTTTTTGGCTGTTCTGTCTGGACTCAACCTGCATACTTTCGCAGTGAGTTAGACGCTTTTCACTGTAATTTTGTTTCCGTTCTCGACAAGTCCTTAAAGTCTGCAAAGATCTCCGATTCCATTTCGGATGCATGAATTTTCTGTAAACATGAGTTTTCCCAAGGTTTATCGAACCTTTGTGCAGGTCCAGAGATTCAGGGAGCTTATTCAGCGATATGGTTAAGTTAAATAATTTTTCTCGATGGTCTTTGTAGTTTGGAGAGGATGCAATGTTCCCATTCACTGATCGTTGCATAAAAACCTGTTCTAATAAACGAAGAAAGACAGTAAATGTACAACAAATCTAATGTTTATTACTACAGTTCTTGTACTGAAATACAGCACTGTGGTCAAAAGTGTTAAACTGTTGCATACCATTGTTTTCTGATCGAGGTCGAAGTCCATCTGGACCTGATGGCTTAAAACCTCCAAAGGCCCAGTCCAACATGACTCTAAACAATTCATCCAAAGAGTGCGTCTCAGGAGAAAAAAACATTCTACTGCGTCTGGAAGCCACCTAGACCATCACATTTATAAAACAAAAAATGTATGTTTATGTTTGTGTTCACATACTTGCATGGAGAATTATAAGGTCTCAGGTGTTTTAGAAACAGACATTAAGATCTTGGAAAGAGTAAACAAAAACATCATATCTGTGAAATTACAGCTAAATGCTGTTTTCCAGACTGTAATACTAAACTGCACCCTGTTAAATGCATCTCAGAGCACCAAAAACACTGTACAAGCAAAATATCATTTGCATTACCTGCAGAGAATTGAAGATTGCATCTTTATATGTCGCTACTGTAGCGAAGGAATTAGAACAGAAGCATTTAGCAAAGGAAAAAAAGGGTAGGAGATCGTCCACTTGAACCTACAAAAAAACCAAATCATCACATGATCTTTATTACTGAGTAAATAAAAGAAAACTCAAAAATCACACCAAAGATTCTGCATCCTCATTTTTACCTCTGACAGCATCCTGTTCCCGAAGAAAAGCACTTTACGCATAGAACCACAAGGCGCCTTGCTGTCCCAGATCTGAACCAGTCCAGGAAAAAGACCAAAGCCCTCAATCGGCCCCCAAACCATCTCACCCACTGTGTAACCCCCCTAAAAAAAGAAATTGTTATTTTAAAGTAATATTTATCGTGCAGAAATCCATTGCACTGAAGTCTTTCATTTTAGAAATGCTGACGTTACCTGGTATGGAATGTATGTTTTCTCATTGTTATGCGAGATAATTCCTTTTCTTTTCTGGCAGAGAAAAAGGTGTTCAATCATGATATTCAAAAGAAAACACCCTTTTTTGCAAATAACAATTGGCATATTTACCTCGGTCGAAATGACATCATCATCACTACTGCTGCAATCACCATCGCCATCACTGCTGCTGTACTTGTCGTCATCAATGGACACATTTGGATGATGCCCTGGCAACAAAGACCAAGCAAAGACAAAGAGTTTGATTTGGGTCATGTGAGTTTCGGAATAGACAAAATCCTAATAGCTGGTA
>JAUYWG010000061.1:6844278-6907288 GCA_034779775.1 Enteromius afrohamiltoni
GCATCTCCACAATGCAGGTACAGATAGCGTCAGCAGTCTCTTCCTCTGGATGAAGAACATCAAGCAATCTGATTTTGTTTTCCGCAGTAGCTTTGTCAAAAAAGCCCAACAGCAACACACAGGCCCTGTTCTCGTCCTCAAGCTTCACTCCATGGAATAAATAAAGGCAGTATGGAGTCTGAATGAAGGGGGCTGTAATGTCTTTCTCACATTTCTGGCCTATTACTAGACTATCCTTGCTACTGGCAAAGCTTGATTCAGCATCAGATGAGGTAGATGAGCCATACTTTCTGATAAAAGACATTATGGCCGGAGTCCAGAAGATGCACTCATGTGATCTCTTCTTAAAACTTAGCTTTTTCTGGTTTAGATCCTTTGTCTGTACCGGACTGTAGAGTCTTGAAGATTGTTTTACCTGCTTAGCTATCAATAAAAAGAGAGAGAGGGGGAAATATCATAAAAATGACACAAGATCACAATACCAACCATAAAAACTTGAAACATAAACACTTACAGACTTCAAACTCCCCGCTGGATTTCAGTGACACCACTTCCCGTTCAACAAAATGTGTGAGTTGAGTGTTGTGCTTCTGCTTTGCAACATTGTGATCATAAAGATCTTTGAACCATGACAGCAAATCTAATGTTTTCAGGGTGTCTCCATTCACCAACAATTTCAGATCCAGTTTCTATAAAAAAAAAAAGCAAACAATACTGCATCATTGCATAACCATATAAATAAAACGCATTTTATCTGATGCATTAATTTACCCACATAATCTGTATTTTAATTTAATTGCTTCAAACTTTTTCAAAGTCATTTTATTATTCAATTGCTCACTTTCTTGATTTGAGACCGGTTGAAAGCGTCCTGTAGCAGATTGTAATTATCCAAGATATCTGCATTCTCGTTGGCTATGAACTTTACTTTATCCATGTCAACAGATCCAGGGTGAATGATGTCCATTAACTGACAAAAGGCGGCACCTGGAACAACACACCATAAAAGTGTTAGTGAAAAATATCTAACGTTCAACATTTTTAATTAACCCGGTAACCAAAATACCTGAACAGGTGTGCTCCACCTGGCTGAAAGTGGCTTGCAGTATGTCATTGAGCCAGTCCAGCACCTCACTGAGATTATGTGTCTCATCTTCAATCTTCTCTTTCACCACCATTTTTCCATAACCTGTGGAGAAATTATAATCTAAAAACGTTGACAATCATTTACAGATACCATAACAATCATACACAAAAAGAGAATTAAGTATGCAATTACTTCAACATCATAATAATAAGTAACTTTCGAGGCCACATAGTAATAATAACATTTTAACATAGTAATAATAACAACATTTGAATGTACCTGTAGAGCACTATATATATGGGTTTGTGCAATCAAATCATCAATTAAAAAATAAAAATAAATGGACGAAACATATTCTTCTTGACAGAAAAGGCATAATACGCTATATTAAACCTAAAGGAAAATGCTGTTTGGAAAGCACTCCCTGAATTAGTAATAGAACATATCCGTGCATGCGCACGCGGACAGCTCCATTTGCCGCGAAATCTTAAAGGGAGGAAACAGCTGCAGAGGCCAATGAAGCAGGAAACAAAGAGGCGGAAAATCATGTCCTACAAACACGTTACTGTTCGGTAATAACACGCTCTGCAAAAATTACTGCTGTATGTAAACAATTGTTCATTTATCATGTTATACGTTCAAGCACTGTATTAAGATGGTTAGAAATTAGAATCGTAAGTGATAGTTGTGATATGTAAACATTTATTGTGGGGGCCACATACTTTGGCAAAACATGACTATATCATCAACGTTAAGTTTATTTTTGAATACAATATATATATTATGCCGCTTGCAAACTTTTAACATGCATATTAAAACTTCACTAAGCATTTGGGTTCGTGTGCTTGCAACTAAATGTTAAAGGTTGATTACCGCAAACGATATTTAAAAATGCAACCATCTAACGTTATAGCGATACGTAAACTTCCAGATCGCGTGCACAGGTCTTTCCGCTTTTACACGTCGCGCCACCAGCTATTCGGATGCCCAAAAAGTAATATTATATTTAATACTAACTTTACTTACCACCACCCTGTCCCTTTTGATGATTGGTGATCTGACCTCCTTCATGCGATGCCGTGAATCGTCAGATTGGTCGGTTTGACGTAATTTCGGGGAGTCGATCGTGTTTGAATCCAAGATGGTTCTGCAACGTGGAAACACTGTAGCGTCAGGTCAATGGTGGTAAATTGGATTCGTCCTAGTGAGTCGAATCTTTTGAATCAAAAAGATTCGTTCATGGAAACTGCAGTTTTCGTTACTCCAGTAGATGGCGATCAATGCGCGTTATAAGTGAGTCTTCAATTTACTCAACCGAATCACTACAAAACGAGTCATTCGCAATAGATACAATTACCCGGTATATCTGTGTGTCTGCAAATATACTCAGCGGTCTTTAAAACATTGAAGTATCATATGCGTTTGTGCTGTTGTGGACGATACTTCAAATCACACGACGAGCCTCTGTCGTGTTGTCGGTCTTTGTTCAGTTTCCTTCAGATTCAAAACAATGAGTCGTTTAGTGATGGGGCGTGGTCGCTCAACTCAATCCAACCAATGAGATGCTTCTTACAAGCCGCTTTGAAAACTTATTTGGTCTTGTCTTTAAAAGCAGAAAAGCGGTTCAAAAAAGGCGAAACGAAAAGAGAAACGGCTTGATGCGATTATATCGACACGACAGCCTAACGCGTTATTTATGTGGCAGGAGTAAAAGTATATTACGAATTTAGAATTAAAAATGGAAGCGAATGAAAAAGTTCGTAATCTGTATGCATTAAAAAGTTAAATGGTTAAAACGTAAGAGAAGCAGGTAGATGTATGTTCGAGTTGCATGTTTAAATAGAATTGTTGCAGTGTATACAGTCATACAAAACTGGCCTAGCGGGTTTTTTATTAATTAATTTATTTATTTTTTGCAAACACGGTAACGGTGCATTGAACACTTAATATTTTGGCTTTTACCTGGCCTAACCTTTGCGTGTAATGGCGGATAGGAATGCATGAACCGGAAGTGATATTCCTTTGGTCATTTACGCATTACGCATTACGCAACTGTTGAAAGAATTTGAATGTTTATCAAAATGTGACTTTAATGTTGACTCTCCGATTTCCATTCGGAGAGTCAAACCTTAAACGTAACAAGCTCATATGACAACAATATCTCATTTATTTCACCCATCTGGTTTTTAACTGTAAGTACAAACGCCAGGTGTAGCTTGAATGTGCAAATTGTGCGTCAGTCGATTCGTTATTGTTAGCTGTACCCCATGATGCCCCATGATGCTTTGCGCCGATCCAAAGGTTCAGCGAGTGCTAAAAACTGAATTTTATGGTTCGCATGCACTAATATTCATTTACAGCTAGGTGAAATTCCCCTAACTTCTTAAATAGTGAAACTGCAAAAGCAAATCATTTGTGCAATTAGTAGTAATATATTCCTATAAGAAGTGATTTTGACAGCAGCACTTTAACGTTAATAGGCGTGTTAAATTATGTAAAGTTCAAATGGCTTTCTTAACTTTTACAGATAAATGTTTTGTTTTCTAGGTTGAGAACCAGGATGGATACACTTATGGAAACACTTACTACGAAGCCCGTATTTATAATAAGGGCATTCTTAAGGCATTATAATAAATGCATAATTCATTATTTAAAAAAAAACTTGCATATATATGAGATGATATATTGCATCATCTCATATATATTTATAAAAACATTGAATGTGTTGTAATATTTACTTATTTGTGGTTATAGCTTTTAAAGAGTGTGATAATCTAGAACATAAAATGAACACAATTCATTCACTTAAGTCACAATGGAAAATTTTTCTCGTAGTTATAATGCATTATTAGTCCCGTTTCAATTATCTTACTTTACCTAAAGCTGACAAATACCATTTATAAGTAATAATAATAACAATGCTATGTTTTTTCTTAAACAGCCATAAGATATCAAAATCAGATGAACATAAAATATGACACATTTGCTTTGAACCTTAAATACAACCTTAAAGTGTGATTATTTCGATGGTACCGTTAAGACAGCTGTTAATCATAAACTCTGCAACTTCATTAGAGTATTAGTGTGTGCTAAATATATGTTAACTCTTTATTTTGATGGATCCTCAGCAGACTTACTGAGTATAGGATACTTTACAAGTATGTCAACGTTCTACCTACTTTTAGCTTTATATAGTAAACATTGCATTATTTTAATTATTTTTTTCAATGAAAAGTATTAGCTAGCTCACATTAGCCTCGCAGCAGACACTCTGCACCTAACCACTTACAAAATGTTGAGCTTAAGCAAGCAATGTCAAGATGTGATATAATCCATTATTAAATAATGTACTGTAGATTTAATATGGTGTTGATTGTGTATTATAAATAATCATTCTCTTGAAAGTTATAATCGCATATGCATAAGTATTATAATGTATTAGAATTGTTTTTCTAATTATTTATGAATTGTTAAGCACTGAATTGTTAAGACTAATGAGTAGGATAAGAGACAACCCTTGTGAGGAATGATGTACTTTATTTTGTAAAATGTAAGTAAGTGCTTTTTGTGTGTGAGGGTTCTAATTCATTAGCTGCTATAGGTGAATATGTAAAATAATAACTAAGACCATTAAATGGTAAAGTCAATTCTATTTGTGCCAGAACCAGGATGTTAATAACTGTGACAATTAATTAAAATAATATGATAGTAAAAAAAACAATTTGCAGTATCAAGCAGCATAACGGACTGTACAGTTTTAATAACTGGAAGTGTGACATTTTAGTTTAGCGACCAATTTTTTGTATTAATAATTACTTGCTTATTAACATGCTTAGTAATAACATATTGGGTGTTAATTAGTACTTCTAAAACATAGAAATGGCTTATTCTGCAGACTAACAAAAATTATGAAGATAACCTTTCATTTCAATAATTTTTCTTTTTTGTTTATTTTATCATCTTGTCTGAGATCCGTTTTTGAGCAAACAATTTCATGAATGTATGTATATGATAAGTACGATTAACCCAGACCTAGAAGCACTTTTTTTTATTAGCTCCCTAGTTTTTCATGTTTTGCTTTTGGATTTATTAAATCTTATTTAAAAAAAAAAAAATGGATTAAATTGATTTAAAAAACTATTTTAAAAAGCTCATTTTAGTACTTTACTGTATTGAAGTCAAAGTAAGTGCAGGAAGTCACGAAGACTCATGTCATTTAGAAATATTTGGACAAAATGCAAAACATTTTTGTTCAAGTATTGCATAATACTGAAAATATATATATATTTTTGTTTGCAGATTGATGTCAGATTTCAGATCTGAAATGAACAAAATCCTTGAAAGTAATGTCTGGGTCATGGACATAGTTTAGCGGTACATCAACAAGATAAATATGGCCAGCTCATATGCTAACTATTTGCCTTTGGTCATTCCTTATACACTTGAAGTTATTTTACATATTTTATAAAAAGTATTAAAAAATCACTTTCATTTGTGTTTTAGTTATTGCTGGATACTTTTTGTTTCTGGATTCTTTGGTTTTGAAGATTTCAATTTCAGTAGTGGAATATCTCCATTGTTTAGGTGCAACAGCATCTTTATATTAAATTGTACAAGCTGTTCATGTCAACTGTTTAGTCTGCTAGCCTTTGACCTGTTACAATGTGTTAATGGTTCATTCTTCATACATACAGCACAATTATTTTACGCGTATACATAAAGTAAAACAGTCACTTTAATTTGCTCATAAAGTTATTGCTGGTTACGTTGAATCCTGAAAAACCTTTTTCTTTTTGTATTACTTCAGTTTTGAAATACCTCTTCATTGTTTTTAGCCATGCATACTGTTTACATTAAATGAGAACAATAAGCCAATAATTATGCTCAAAGTCTGCTGTTTTTACAAAGGCACAACATACAGTACGTACCACAAGGTTGCACAATTCATTAACAAAATACCATAAAAAAAATCCAGTTCCAATTAAAATTTTATTTCAGGAATAATACAGAAATACAGAAAACATGCAGTTTACCTAGAAAACCAAAAGCCTTTTAAAAAAATATAACAGGAGAAGTCTATCAATTGTGCAAAGTTCCAATACATACCTTCTTATGACAACTAAAACAGGCTTGTACTTCATTTGCTTTCAGGTTAGGCATGAAAGTGATGTGTATCTCACAAATGTTTGCCAAAAAAAAAATTACTGTAGCCAGAAAAATGTAAAACATACTCACAAAACTGTTTTTAAAGTTGTTTTTTTCATAACATCTAGGCGCTTGAGCATTTTTTCCTCTTATTCTAATGGGTGAGCTTTTTTCCATGATATACCACTGAAAACACAGATAACAAGATCTCAGTTTGACAGCATGCTGGCCTCCTTTTCACATGATAGATACTGTATTAAGATGTTATGGAACTAATAATTTCGGCCTTCTGAAAACACAAAGCAACATCAGTGTGATTTCGTTTTTATCATCATGCACAGGGAATTATAATGGAGATTATTTACTGTACCTTGAGTAATGTGTTTAATAGGCAAGGTAATCTGATGTGGTGTATAAAATGATGAGATGTAAATGTTTTTCCATCTGGATACTTTGAGTAGGCTCATGGAGTCTGAACCTAAGACACAATTGGGCTGTTAGCAATTAAATGCAATCAGTATCAACAGAATCACTAAGGTGGCACAGAGGCTGTGCCAGAAGTGGCATATATGCACCTAGTCTGTTAAATGTAAATGTAAGCATCAATAAGGTTAATGCTTTAATTATAGATATTCAAATATAGAAATATGACATGTCAGCCACTGTCCATTATTACACACAATGCACTTAAATTATGCACTGTTTCTAATGTATGACATTTAGACAACTTGCTTGTCATTAGTTTCATTAAAGGTGCAATGACTACATGAATTACTAGACATTCTGTTTTATTGGTTAATTATGTGCACAGTGTGATTATTTGAAATACACTCCTTCTTGTTGTATTTATATTATTATATTTGCATAGAATAGTACATAAGTTTATGAATTGGGATGCACATACTGAATCATTAATTAATTCACTTTAGGTTGCATCATCAGTGGTTTTCCTGGCAGTGCTTCTCAGCCACCAAAGAGGGTGCTTTAAAGGTAGCATTGCTTTATATAATATATAATGGTTATTTCTGTCAGCAGTAAGCAATATGCAAAGTTAAGGGGTCTATAAGTTTTACCAAGATTTTATTAACAACATTTATTACTATAAAGGGTCTGGTCCATATTAGTAAAAAGAAATAATTAAATAAAAAAACTTACTATTTTAAGTAAAATAGTATCAGTTATGGGTTATGTGGGCCATGAGTTGGCCGTATCCTGTGGCAATTCCAGGCACTGACTATTTCATCAAGCTCTTCCTTCATAAAAAAAAGAAAAGAAATGGAACATATATTCTACATTGTCTTGCAAAAAGAATTAAAACATGCATATCGTAGGCTATATCACTAAATATTAAGTCATAATTAAACTCTCAAGGAAGCTATCAAATCTGATAAAATCTCTGATAGTGAATAAAATGAGTTACCTGTATAAAATGTTGGAAGCAAAACTGAATAAGAGATTTGTCAATGAAAGTATCACAAAGGGTCCATCTTCTTCAAATTGTTCAAAATGATCCATCCAAAATTGTGTGCACTGGCTTCTCAATGTGGACCACCATCGTTCAATTCTCTGGTTCCCAGTGCTTGGACCAAGAGTAACACATTCTGCACTCGCAGTGTCTCTGAAGAATGTCTGCATATCTGCTAAATGCATATTTTCAGTTCCATGGTCCATGCGAATTCTTTGTGGAAATCCGTTATTCTCAGCAACAGCTTGTAAGCTGCAATTACTCGTGGGTCATTGTTCGTTTTATAAGCTTCAAGCCAGATAATTTTTCTGAAGAACCCATCAATGCATCCATTAATATATATGCCACGCATAGTTATACGTGCTTTTCCGTAGACGACCGCGAGCACGCAGATCAGCTCCTCGTCCGTCCATCAAGCGCATCAACCGACGGACAGTTTCTCTGTCTGTAATAATTCCGGACAGCCAACATTTCTGGTGCATCCAGCGCTATCCATGTTGTCGTCCCGATGTCAGAATTACGATGTTTTATTACGTCTTCTCCACAAATGATCCCGGCATAATGTTTTCTCAAGAGTCTGTAAACTAAGCTTTATGTTGTGTGACTTTTCTAATAAAATTAAGATCTCTCTATTAGTGAAACCGCGCCGAAAATAATCTTCTGTTATCTGTCCCATAGTTACAGGCTATTACACATCCTACAGTCCGGGGACACGTCTCGTCTTTCGCGAGTACATCTCAGTAATAACTTAATAACTCGCAATTGCGTCAACTCAGATGTTGTCAGAGTTTTTGGCTGTAAATAAATATTTAAAACTTATGCTGCCGACAGAAGTGTCATAATATAAAGTCTTGACGGTAGAGCTTTTTAAAATGTCTGAAGAAGAATGTCAAAAAGATTTATGGGAGTAGGTGAAAGTAAGTGTTGCAGCATAAACAGGATGTGCAAGAAAAATGATTTGGAACGTTGACTACTACGTAATGGGGTTTTTTTTCTCCATTTGGAACATATTTTGCTTTAAATTTCGCTGACATAATCATTTAATCACCCATTTAAAAATGATGTGGAGGTGGTATTGGACCTATTAATTTTAGAGAGCATTTAATTTAACAACATATTTATTTTCCTGGACATTTAAATACATTTAGATGCATTTAAATAAATATAATAAAAGAGAATTGTCAGAATTTAAATGTATAAGCTTTGTTATTATATTTAGTGTTGTCAAAAGATTAATCACATCCAAAATATATTTTTGTTTACATAATATTTGCACACATACAGCATATATTTTGAAAACATATTTATAATATAAATTATATTTACATGTGTATATTTATATTCATATATATTTGTTTTTTTTTTTCTTAAATAGACAGTAGTCACGGAAAGTATTCAGACGTCCTTAAATTTTTCACTCTGTTATATTGAAAAAAACTGAAATAATACATGGTCCTAAGTATTCAGAACCTTTGCTCAGTATTTAGTAGAAGCACCCTTTTGATCTAATACAGCCAGGAGTCTTTTTGGGAAAGTTGCTGTGAGACTCATATATTTAACTCAGTTGCTGTCCATTTCTTCTGATCATTTTTGAGATCCTTGAATTGTGGAAAGGCACAGATCTGGCCAAGGTTACAAAAAAAATTCTGCTGCACTTAAGGTTTCTAAGAGCACAGTGGCCTCCATAATCCTTAAATGGAAGACATTTGGGACGACCAAAAGATCACTGTGGCTGAGCTCCAGAGATGCAGTCGGGAGATGGGAGAAAGTTGTAGAAAGTCAACCCTCACTGCCGCCCTCCACCAGTCGAGGCTTTGTGGCCCGACGGAAGCCTCTTCTCAGTGAAAGACACATGAAAGCCTGCATGGAGTTTGCTAAAAAAAAAACACCTGACTCCAAGATGGTGAGAAACAAGATTATCTGGTCTGATTAAACCAAGATAGAACTTCTTGGCCTTAATTCTAAGCGGTATGTGTGGAGAAAACCAGGCACTGCTCATCACCTTCACAGTGAAGCATGGTGGCATCATCATGCTGTGGGGGTGTTTTTCAGCTGCAGGGACAGGACGACTAGCTGCAATCAAGGGAAAGATGAATGCGACCAAGTACAGGGATATCCTGGAAGAAAACCTTCTCCAGAGTGCTCAGGACCTCAGACAGGGCCGAAGGTTTACCTTCCAACAAGACAATGACCCTAAGCACACAGCTAAAATAATGAGTGGCTTCACAACAACTCTGTGACTGTTCTTGATTGGCCCAGCCAGAGCCCTGGCTTAAATCAAATTGAGCATCTCTGGAGAGACCTAAAATGGCTGTCCACCAATGTTTACCATCCAACCTGACAGAACTGGAGAGGATCTGCAACGAGGAATGGCTTTGAGGATCCCCAAATCCAGGTGTGAAAAACTTGTTGCATATTTGCCAAAAAGACTCTTGACTGTATTCGATCAAAAGGGTGCTTCTACTAAATACTGAGCAAAGGGTCTGAATACTTAGGACCATGTGATATTTAAAATTTTCTTTTTTAATAAATTTGAAAAAATGTCAACAATTCTGTGTTTTTCTGTCAATATGGGGTGCTGTGTGTACATTAATGAGGAAAAAACCCTTAATTGATTTAAGCAAATGGCTGGAATATAACAAAGAGTGAAAAATGTAAAGGGGTCTTTCTGTACCCACTGTATACATAATAAATATACACAGTACACACACACAGTAGTAATAGTTTAAGTAATAACCACACAATTAAATGCAAACACAAGCTCAAACAGCTTTGGAGTCTGTCTTTATTGGTTTTGCTCAGGATACTAACATTTTTTTTTTTTTTGGTTAAAGTTTGAGTTTTATACCATAAGTCCCAGAAGAAAAATAAACTGTATACAAAAAAAAAACTATAAGAAAAAAGTATAAAAATAAAGTAAATATAAATGGACTGTATAAACGCACTGTTAATGTTCAAAGGTATAGACTAACATGTTCATTATGTTATCAAACAAGCAAAAAGACAGCTTTTTATATCAAATTTAAAGATCTACTAAACAAAATATTAAGGCTACAATATGAAAATTGTGTTCACACTACAGTAAAAAACCTTTAAGAAAATAAAATGACGGTGTTTTACATACATTTTTGCCTGTCAAGCTGTGTACAGGACAAATGAGTGTAATTTACATGCAGTATCCTGCATGTAATTATGATAATTATGTATTATGAAGTATTAAAGTTACTTTATGGTCTTCAAGCTTTAAGTTTGGACAGTAGTTTACATTAAGCATACAATTAGACGTATAAAACAGCTTGTGTTACAGCATCAGGTCTAAAGTTTCTTCGCAACCCCCCGTATGGCAGGCTGAATCTGTTCTCTTCAAAAGGCACAACAAATTATGCGTTTCAGACAGATGAGGCAGCACTTTTAAGCTACAATGCGCGTGATACAATGCGTTATTGTGTGTAGCAACAGTAAGCATGAAACAAAAAATGAAAGCATCTATCTGAGAGAACCCCATATAGAGCTAACATTTTACATCTACACTAAAACAAAAATTCAAGGTATAATAAGAAAGCTTTTAAAACATGTTGAAATGTGTTAAAGTTTGTAAACATTAAGTTCAAGGTTAAAATACAGTACACTGATCTCTATCTTGAGTAATTATTTGACACAAATTACCTGTCAAGAAAACAACCGTGTAATGTTGAGCAGGCTAATGCCCTCGAGTTCTGCTAATAAACACACCTTCTGGTTATACTGTTATTGTGCAATGTTAAAGAGGGAATGGAGGCTGTATAAAACACGAACGGGGCATCGATAATTTTTTGAAATGCTTTTTTCGAAGGGCTCACAGCTTGGTGTTTGTACTTTTGCATTGATAGATTTCAAGTATTTTTCCCATGCAAGTATACTGATTCTTTTACCAAATAAAATCCGTACATTCATTAGCCAGATAAGCTGTAAAATGTTTGAGCTTTAAAAAAATAAAAAGATTTTAAGCCAACATGGACAATTTTTTTTACCATTATAAAAAAGGATAAAATCTACCTGCATGTGTCGAGATGAACCCTGGCAGTTTCACAGCCCTAGACAGGCACATCGATTTGAAAAATGGCTAGTACAAAAGCTAACTGTGTTTTTACTAAGCGACGCTCTAAGCATCACAACACAGCATCTACCTTGAGTTTGGTCAAGACTACCCACGTCCACATCTCAGCTTGTCTTTGCAAAGCTGAAATCGTCTTGTAAATGTGGAGGTTATCTGGTCTCTGGGAGCTCCTTATTAAGGTCATTTGGTTTTGTACTTTACGATGTTTGTTGTGAGACTTTGGACTAACTGATCGCGGACTACATGTGTTATTCACAGGCAAAGTAGTCCTTCAGTGGGGCGAACAGGTGCCGGATTACAGGAACACTCCAAGACCGTCCCAGTAGCTTCTGCCTGGCGCCACGACCCATGTTGGACACATCAGTGTAGTGGACAGGAAAGCCAAAAATCCTGTGGAGGAGATAATAATAGCGTTTTTGATCCTTTATGTCAATTATTATTATTATTTATTAATTAAATTAAAAAATACAAAAAAATAGCAATTTATGATATTAATGGATTTCAATATACAATGACTTGAATAATGCATTTAAGACATTTTGAATAATTTTTTTTTTTTTTACTGATATCAAAATTAATGGAAATGACTAAATAAAATAAAACCAAACAGGCTAATTATGTTACTAGTGAAGCAGTTAAGTAAATATTAAAATTATTTTTTAAAAACCTTTTTCCAACTCTGAAAACTGGTTCAGCAGACCTTCGTGACTGTTTGTAGGTCAATAAATCTCAAACTATCAAACCACTTTTGGTTTTTTTTTTTTTTTTTAATTTTTATGAAATGACAATGTAGTAGACAATTAATAGTGTTATTTGTACCTTGAAAAAAAATTACATGATATATGTGTGTGTTCTATGTTTATTATTTTGTATAAATAAATACAAACACATATACACCATATATTTTAAAAATATATACTAGTATTTACATTACATTTATATTCTAAATATATTTATTATATAAAAATATTTTTCTTAAATATATACATGCATGTGCATGTATTAATATTTACATAATACATAGGCATAGTACTCACACATATATCATGTAAACAAACTTTTTATTTTGGATGCGATTAATTGTGATGAATCACTTGACAGCACTGATTTTGATGTTACATTTTACTTGATGGTTATACCTGACATTTTCAGTCATTAAATTTAACTGGTTGTTAAAGGGTTTTCAAAATCAGTACACAAGCACTCGACTTTTAATATAATCAAGAAATCCAACAGTTGTTGTGAACTCACCTCTCGAGCTCAGTGCACCACAGGATGTCCTCTTTGCCGTTCATCATGACAGGGAAGTGTTGGTCTTTGCCCTGTTTGATTGAGTTGGACCGTGTTGTGATGGTGCGTACCTTACCAAACTAAAGACACAGAGTTAGATTTAAAGTATTTCTCCTGGTACATCCTGCTCAACGTCATGAACTGAACAAACAGAGTAAGTTGGCTTTACACATAACTTACCTTGGCAACGCGGCCATGTTCCAAACAGTCCTGAAGCTCTAATTTATCCATCCCAGATGCACAAAGCCGTCTGAAAGAAAGCGAAAGAATTCGTTTCAAACGGGTGTTCAGTTTTATTGTGGTGCTGGTTAAGAGATGGTGTCTGCCTGGAGATTATTTATTAGTAACTGTGTGTGGAAGAGGAGATAAATGATGCAAATACCTCTTCATTCCCGGCAAGTTTCCCCAGAAATACCGTGCCCTGTGTGCAGCTGATACCTCAATGGCATCAATCATCACTGGATTACACTACAGATACACAAAAACAAAGTGAGATCAGAATCAACCAGATCAATCCATTTCTACAAACAGCAACCACTGATGAATTCAGACCTCCAGGAATCGTGAGATGTCTCTCTTATCATTGACGCTCATGGCCACCACATTCTCAAACATCCAGAAGAAAGGCCGGTCTTCCCCTTCCTTCGGTTTCGCTTCACTCAAGAGGCGGTAGAACTCAAAAAACAGCCGTCCAGTCCCCTCTGAACACAAAAACGCATATTTGTATATGTTTTATATTCTGAGTGGTTTCTAAAGGACTCTGGTTGTTACTGAACTGGCTGTTTGCATCTTGCTATGTGGTTGGTAGGGTGTTCTGGGTGATAATTGGATTTAGATATGGTTTGGAAACAATATATCGAATGTAACTAAAACTAAAAAGATATGGCATGTAAAATATTAATAGAAAATATTCATGAAAAATAGATAAATGTTTATATTTTTCTCTGTAAAGCAGTGGTTCGCAGCTTTTTTGACTCCAAGACCTCCAATTTAAGGTAAGGACATTTCCTTTGTTATTGCTGCTTTATTTATGAAAGAGCCACTTGCTTCTTTATTAACGTAAAGTAGGAATGTTTATATATTACCATGCATTCTGTGAGTAATGCTAAAAAACGAGGAAAAAAAACATTGTTAAAAAAAGAGCAATTAAATTAAGTTAGAATATATTCATATATTATTAACAATATTGATATACATTCATGTTAAATTACTTAAGTCATCCTGTGGCCTCTTTAAAGTTTGCTGAGGCCCTCTAGTGGGCTTTACTATTTGCTTTGTAAGTAAAGCCTTACTTACTGTCTTAGTAATTAAAATTGAGACTAAAATTGTATGTGTCATGGTACAAATCCAATTAAGAAGCTACAAAGCTATTGAGCTATTATTCATGTCTGTCATGCAACCCTATAGAGGATAAGTAGTTTTGGATGGATGAATAGATAAACTTTTATTAAAAAACACCCTGCCATAGAGCAGATTGTAAACACATCACCATAATAATTCAAGTGTTTTGAAACGGCATGCAATTATAACAAATTATACAATCTACAAGGGGTTTGTGTAGGAGAATGAAATATTCCCCTTAATAAGATTCATAAGAGTTATAATGTCTTACCGTACAGGCCTTTCCTGGCAGGGTTGACAATCGAAAGGTCATTACAGGGACTTCCACCGATCACCAAGTCAAACGGCCCCCATTCACCAATCTGAGCAACAAAACAGCACCATCTAGTGTTAGCACAGCAGCACCACACACCTCACCAAAATCCTTTACTTGTTTCCAAATGTTTACAGAGCAACAGTGACCACCACCCATTTTGTCAGCTGCCTGTATTAATTACCTTAATTGACCTACCTGTATTGAAAGTATTTTTTCATGAAGTACACACAAGACTGTGTACTTCATGACTTTAATGATGGAAATACTTACAATCCCATAAAGCACTGCTAATGACATCATGACACAACTTGATTACTATGATTACACACACACACACACACATATATATATATATATATATATATAGAGAGAGAGAGAGAGAGAGTGCATTCTGGTAAGATAAGCTTGTCATGATTCTCTGACTGGAGATTTCTTCATAGACTCATAGGAAATGTAATTTCACCAGGAATTCCATTGTATGTTAAAAGCTGAGAAATGCTGGCTGATGTGTTCAGCATGACCATATATCATCCGTTAACAAGCCCTGTAGCTCACCGTACGTCTTTCCTCAATGATTTGTAAGTTATTAATAATTAATACCCCTATGGAGAAAATGAATGGTATTTTAACTTTTAACTATTGCACTCTATTTTGAATTTATACTTTTTTGAAAGCATTTAAGGTTCCAACTTGAAGTGCAACCTCTTATGTCTGACACTGTTTTAAAGTCACTGAGGTCAAACTTTCCAGATGTTCTGCTGAAGGAAGCCTCACGACATCTGTGGGATCATCCTGTGTACATCTTTACCCTTGGCACATCTGCGTGTGCCAATGTGAGAGCATGTCTGCAGCTGGACTCTTTTCAAGCCTTCTCATTCTTTCAGCGTTTCATAAATAACCCAACCCAGGGCCCCAAAACCCCCTCCAATATATTCCTTCTCTCTTTTCTTCCACGACAAGAGTCCTTTCATGCTTCCCTCTCTGCGCTCCCACCCAATCCAGCTTGGCAACAACAATGGGTGAGTGAATGAGTGATTGAATGGGAGGGTGAGGCGGTGAATGGATGAGTTGAGGAGAGGGGATTTAGAAAGGGAGAAAGTGCTTTTGTGTTCCGTCACTAAGGCTTAAGACAGCTTGCTGCTCCCTGTGTGTGCCTGAACGTTTGAATGTGAGCTGGAGAGATAATGGAAGCCAAACAGAAACTTGGAGGTGACACGACAAAGGCCAGACTCAGGTGAGGCCATTAGCCTTATCAAGCACTGTTGGGACAAGCAATGCACTACTAAACAAATAACTTTGCGGCCAGGTGTGTCTGGCCTGTGAGGTGAAGGCGCCAATCAGTCTCTTTCAGTCTTTTATCAAATGAAACAGATGAGAGAACAGAGTTACTCGGTTAATATAAACCCTGATTATGCAAAAACAGCAGTAAAACTGACCTCACGGACCTGAACAATCATTAAATTGTCTTCAGTGAAAACATCAAATAGAGAGTGGCACCGAAAAGAGTTTTCTTGAGTTTTAAGACAAAACTATAAAATCAAGAGCTCAGAATGCTGAAATATTTTTAAGACCCTAATATTGCACAACACAACTTTACATTTACATATCTATATCAGAGATATAACAGATAACTGTTAACTCACGTTTTTTCTGGTGATGTTGCGAACGTCGTGCACATACTGGATTTTTCCTTCATGCCGGACAACTCCAACTGAAATGGAGTCTTCACATACTTCTGATGCGATGTACAGGTCAACCTTAAAGCCCAAGTCTCTAAGCACCAGATAACCTAAATTGAAAAAAAAAAAAAAAAATATATATATATATATATATATATATATATATATGAGATTACCATTCAAAATCACTAGTGTCCCATACATATGCATATATATTAGTACTGTCAGTCGGTATTCTTTTATAATGCAATAATTTAACATGCAAAATTCAAATGAATGTACAAACAACATACATTTTGTTTTACTAGGCACGTTTCCATTAAAGATTGGAAATTTGGTGATATTTTTTAAATGTCGATAATAAAGTATTGCGAAATAACGGAGTTTCCTTTAAAGGATGTTATGAGACTAAAATGTACATTTTTCCTCTTGAGATAAGTCAAAGCAACAGAACTGACCATTATAGCCAATCAACTTCTCATTATAAATGAGAGCTATCAATTTTATTGTTTATTAGATTTTAAACAATAACTTAAAATTTACCTCAAAATAATCTTCATAAAAACCTGTTATAATAAATGTCATATTTAGCTACCTGTGTCTTTCAACAAGTAGGAAATACACAGAAATATAATAAAATTATCAAACACTAAATTGTAAATTAAATATAGATGAATCTTTAAAACTAAAAACACTTTTTTCTTTTGGTATTTGATTAACAGACATCACAGCAGCTTGGTTATTAGGTTTCTGGCTGCTATTTCTTTAAGAGCTGCCTTTGCTAAACATCTGAAATGCATTACGTTTTTTCTCACAACCTTATATATATAATTGCACTTTAATTGCATTTACGGTATATATTTAACTTTTATTTTATTTTGTTTGTATCTTAATTTTATATGTTACTACATAAAATACCAATGGTGCAATGGGGGTCTGGGGCCCACTAGAGGGCCTCACCAAATGTCCCTGAAGACTGAAGACGAAATTAGTCAAAACAAGCATTAAAATAAACAAAATATAACAGCCTATAACAGGATATTATTTATTATTTAATTATTATTTGAAATCACCCACTTTTACATTTTTTTTTTTTTTTAATATTTACAGACTCAGAAAAGTCATGTAATCTGAGAGAAACGCATTGCCCATTTTTATACATTTTATGTATGCATTTATCTATTTTAATATCCTATTCTGTTATATAATATCAAGTCACATATTATACCTGTGGCAATGCCATCAAACAGTGAAAGGACTCTGATTGGACGTCTCTGCTCTGCTGGGACCGCAGGGTAAATCTTTGGGCTTTCCTGAAAGAAAATGAAAGTTAATATTATGTATACTAAACTAAAAAAAAATCTAGTTTGCAAACAGTATTTCTCTCTGTGCAAAGGTTAATGTGAGACTCACAAACTCCTGTCCATTGTCATTGACGAAAAACTCTTGTAGTTTCAGGCTCCAGTCATGGCGTTTCTTTAACACGCCGTACTGCTGCAGAGGCTGACACATGTAGCAGCGCCATGGGTCCAGATCACGAGCGCTGTTAGCCGCTCCTGCTCCCACTAATATATCCAGACAGTCCACACAGAAACACCTACGAGCAGAGACACTGATCAAAGACGGGCTTTAAAAAGGCAAACAAAATGGGTGGTGTTAAAGGAGGGAGTGTACTTCCACCTTTTTGTAGATCTGTAAGCTATTTATAAGGTGACACTATGGGGTGACACTTCTAAAACAATTCATTTTGTTTGAGCAGCCTGATATGAGTCTGAAAAAAAAAGAATCTAATCCAGCAATCCTTAAAAGCGATGCCACACATCTGTCTGTCTGTCTCCCGTTTATCCCTCTGATTTAGCATTCATTCCTATTATAATTAGATTATGAATAAATACTGTACAATACTGTAAGTTTAATTCTTTATTGTCAAGACAACGGTACTCAAATGTTTAAATAATAATAAAGAGTACAACTGTCAAATAAACCATTAACGTTAAGCTTAATTTACAAATGTGATAAAAGTCATTTAAAATCATGTTTAATCATGTTTCATGATTTCACACATAAATTTTACTAAGAGTTTTTTTAGTAAGAACAAATAAATGCTGTTTGAATGGCAGTGATTATTTGATGTTAATTATGATATCCCAAATAAACAGTAAATACCTCACTGTTCCTATGGCTATATTATGCAGTTACATAAAACAGCTGCTTGAAATGTTACTATCAGTGTAACCAGTTGAATTGATTTATCAAAACTGGCAGCCCTCCATTGAAATAATTAAAGGGAAATTTTGATAATGCTACTATTCTAAATTGTCAGAATTGGCAGCGGTTTGTGGCGAATGTTAAATAAAGTACACACTATGCCTTCAATATGTCAATGCTAAGGAAGAGAATAAGAGAAATATCTGAACGCCTCTTGGGGGGGGTGTTTGGGCGGTTATAGAAGTGAAGTGTGACTAGTGAAATGAAATGCAAGATTGAATAAGAGATTGTGGAACAAGAACGAGTTTGTGAAAAGCATGCATTATGTTTTGTACCTGCAGCAGTTGGCATTTCCACAGAGCAGCACCTCTCTGCCGCCACAGCACACGGTGCAGTACGACTGGTAGCCGTCGTCATCGTACATGTAGGAGATTTCCAAATAAACATCCTGACACATGCACAAATTAAAAAACACGTGTTAATAACTTGCATAGCTAAGAGTTCTACCAACCAGAATTCCAAAGCAATGTATCGTGTTGCTGCAAACAGAGTGTAACAGGATAACGCAGCGATGATGGAAATGATCTATGGTGAAATCAATACACGCATGGTACTTCCTTTGTCCCCTCAAGGTAATCAATAGATACAATGCGGGTGTCCAGGTGAAAGGATCGAGTGCTGTTGTTTGACATGTTTATGAGCAATCATGTCAGCACGTGTTGGCCAAACACGTTCCCAGACTCTCGAGTTGTGTTGTGTTTTGAGAACGTGGAGGATAAGGTTAGTTCTTACCTTGCATGTTAGGCAAAGGCCTCCTTCAAACAGCGGGTGGAAGGTCGCCACTCTTGTCTTTCCACAAGAGAGGCAGAACTCTGAAACAGGAAAAAATCAAGCATGTTGACAGATATACAAGAGTAATACAAGAGTATAATGCATTATAAATAACTTTATAATATGTTGTATTATCTCATGAATATCCGTAACAGTTTTAATGTGTATCTACTTTGGTTATAGCTTTTAAGAGTATGATAATGTATAATACAATGAACATGATTCTTCCAGTTAAATTATAAATTGATATTTCTCATAGTTATAATGCATTATAAGTCTCATATATTGCAATTTTACCAATGTTACTATACTAAAAGCGGAAAAGCACCACATATAAGTAATATTTTTAGACAGCTGTTGATAAGAAACTCTGCAACCATGTCACCTAGCCTTCATTAGAGTATTAGTGTGTGCTAAACATATGTTAACATTTTATTTTGATGATTCCTCAACAGACATACTGAGTATAGGACACGTTGCAAGTATGTGACCATTCTACCTACCCTACCTAAGTCTAGTAATACTCTTAGGTTTATATAATAAACACTGCATTTTTTCAGTTGAAAGTATTAGGTAGCTCACATTAGCCTCAATATTAGCCTCACAGGAAACACTCAAGTAACACCTAACCACACGCAAGATGTTGCAAGTGTCACAATCACCAGCTGGAATACCCACGAACTCCCTAAAGGGAAATCTCCTCCAGACTATATTATGTGCTACCCCTGTCTGTGTTTGTGTTATGCTTCAAGGACTCTTATTGTGAAGTGTGTTCCCCAGTTCAGTTCAGTGATCCCCTGTTCAGCCTCTGCACCCTTGTTAGTTGCCAAGACAATTGATCAGCTCCAACCCCTTGTTAACCCTCTTGTCTCCAATTTTTAAAAGCAGTTTGTGTGCCTTAGCCTGATTCAAATTTTTATCCCTGTGTGCACCAAACCCATCTTAAGTGTTTGCTGCTAAAAAGCTATTTTTTAAAGTTTTATCTAACATATAAGCCAGTGCTTATTGAAGGTCCAGTCATGTCTGACAAGTCAATATGCTAAAGTTGTTTTTGGATGAGCGAGGAGAATTTTTCTCGAGACCCTTTTTTTAGGTCTTCTGATCCCTAGATTCAACTAATCTCTGCAAGAGAGTCTTTTGGCCACTCATGCTCTCCTTCTCACCATGTATTAGGATGATATAGACACACGTCCTCTCTCAGATTCGTGTCCTTAGTTAATTAGAACCTCTTAATTATTGTCCTGATGGTGGAAATGGGGATTTTAAATGCTTTAGCTATTTCTATTTTTAGAAAGACATTCTTTGGTTTTAATCCTTGTGATCAATGATTAATGGAATTTGGCATGTTCCTCATATTTATGATCCTGTGAAACAGGAAGTCAAGGCTGGACAATTTCACATTCCTAGTCAAGCTGGTTTAATAAAATATTTCCCTCAAATGGACAAACAATCACTTACTTTCACAGCCTCCTTTGATCATATTTACCAAGGATGATCAATGGATAATTCTGAGCACAACTGTATATGCGTATATATATATATATATATATACTCTGAAAATTGTAGAACCCTCTCTAAGTAAGAGAACTTGCAAAATCACAGGGTGATCAAATACTTTTTGACCTCACTGTATATATATATATATATATATATTGCAAGCAAAGACTTTTTAAACATTTTTTTAACTAACGGGAGAATGGCATATCAGTAGAAGGCAGAGGAGAACAACGAAGTGAAGGGGCCTGGGCCAGTACTCAAACTTGGATCACCTGAGATGCAAAGGCAGTATAACGGAGTACTGTTAAGAGCCATGTTTTTGCATTCAATTGGACTGCTTTTTTATTGTTCTTTGTAAACATGCTAAATGGGCAAACCAAATGTAGGCTACTTCAAAAAACCTTTCTTAACACCTTGCCGTTTTCATTCCACTGCCCTACACCTCAATTATTTTATTTTAAAGTTCTGTGTGAATCGCTCCTAATGTGTTTTTTAATAAAATGATGTTTCAATACCTTCTATACTTCTGTGATTCTTCAAAACTTCATGGACCATTTGTTCTGAAAAGCAGAGGAATTGCCAGTCATGAGGAACACATTATAAGATCTCAATGCAGTCCAATACTACTTAATTACAGTATTTAGCCAATTTTGTTGACAAAATACATGTTTAGACATCAGTTAATGATGTCTAAATGTGAACATGTGAACTTTGCATTTACATGTGTCAAAAAAAAAAAAAATCTTCCAAACCTAAAACATTTTAAAGACTTTAAATGGATGCACATAAATCTCTCTGGTTTCAATAAAAATATCTTCATGTGTGTTCTGAAAAATGAGCGAAAGTCTTATGGGGTGAGTAAATTTAAATTTTTGGGTAAATCCTTTAAAATCACATTTGGAGTGCAGCAGTCACACATAACAGTAGTGTAACAGTGTAAACGTAAACAATAGTACGTGTGAGCTCTAACCTTTGCTGTAGACGTCCTCAGTGCCAGGTTTGGCCTTACAGAGACTGAGCCGAGGTCTCTTGGCAGAGGGGGGAAACTCCGGAGGGCTGGAGTCCAGAAGCGCTGAGCTCTCAGAGGCCAGGGGAAAAACACAATACTCAGCTGGAAGAGACACAAGAAGAGAGTGATATTACTCACTGTAAGAATTAAACATGCTCACACATGAACTGTAAATAATAACAGTTACATTTCATCAATCAGGCATTTAGATAAAGCAACTGCATTGTGAGAACTACTTCTACTATAGGTAGCTGTAGCATTACTACATCAAATAAATGAGAAAACATTTAAAGTCATACTTTACTGGTCACAGTGACTTTTAAACTCCTATTTTCTAGCACAGAAAAAAAGAAAATATATTTTGCATGAAGAAAACATAGGCCAGTATGATTTATAGGATTGCGACATTCATTTTATGACAATTAAAGGCCCATTTACGTAATGCAATTTTAAAATTATTCATTTTGCTATATATATATATATATATATATATATATATATATATGCATATAAATCATTATAATTATATATAAGTGCTGTAAATCTATAAAAAACAACAACGAAATAATCAAATGTTTTCTGGAAATAAACATGTGTACTTCACATGTCTTGGTAACCGGCTAACTTACGTTTCTGTAGTACTGTTGTTCAGCTGTGGGCCTAATGCAGTCTAACCATTGTGATTGATGCAGCTTGACTGTCTGTCTGTCCCATTAGTTTAAGTAATGATAAACGATGTTTAACGCAGTGTTATGCATTATACAGTGTTGAAGTTCACAACGTAGAGGTGTGCCCGATTCGTTTACAAAAGCAAATTGCGAGCACTTTCCATGGTAGTCCTTGCTAACTAAAGTAGTTGACGTATTCTCTCAGAAAGCACCTCTAGTAATGTCAGAAGTTTTGGTACAAGCTCTGTGTACCGCTGTAGCGGTAGACCAATCATACAGGACTGTGCCATCTGACCAATCACAGTGAGGGCTCATGGGAAGGAGGGGTTTAGACAGACTGGTTCTTCGAACAGCTTCACACGAGTCGTTTACAAATTATTTAGAAATGGGGTAAAATTAAATCTATCTTTAGAGAAAACTAAAGTGTTTTTTTGGTTTTGCACATGTGTAAACCTGTTTTAAAAGATTCATAAAACAATATTAGCAACCTTTAAAATGGCATGATAGCGGCACTTTAAAGACAGTAGACAGTACAATTTTACATTTGTTTAATGCCATCTTTTTTCATAACTGAAGGCCAGGAACACTGATACCTATACTAATAATAAAGAATAGTTCCCCCCCCTTATATTTAACCTTTGACTATAGCCATTCAGCATTACAGTATTTAAGAGATAACAATTTTAACATTTATTAGATTTTTTTAAATAACTTCTAATTTAAGTGAATTTAAAACAATCTCCACATACATTTGTCATCATTTTATATATATATATATATATATATATATATACATACACACACACACACACACAGGTATTTATTTTATATTATTAATACTAGTAATTATTTTTTTCTACAATTACGGTCATGCAAAATTTCCCACTGTGAACATAAAGCCACATTACAAAAAAAATGTATAATCTAAAAAATAAGCTTAATTTTCTTTGACCATAATGTATAGGCAGCTGTTAGACAAAGCACATCTGTAATCTCTGTGGGAAAAAGCCAGGTTAAAAGTTATAAAGTTGTAATGTAATTAGATATGCTATTTCCTCTTACTGATAACACTGTAAGACCACACCACCAGAGACGAGCATTTCTGCTTGCTCATCCGCAGTGATTACTTTCAGTGTCTTGATGTTAAACTGAAACATCTCAAAATACCCCTAGGTTTTTTAAGTATTGACTATATGTAAGCACTCACTCTTGGCACGGTTTTCAAAAATAGTTGATGGATAAGTTTCAAGCAGAAAGCTTTAGAAAGACACTTAAGGCCTGACTTGTTTAAGATGAAACACCCCAAACCTTGCCAACAAATGTCTGCACCAGCTCATTTTGTGAATATTGCCTCAAGTTAATATCATGTCAATAAGTGTGAGGTTTCCCCTAATTACAATTTTTTATCAAAAAGTACTCCTTATCAATAGCACAAATTTCACTGTCATATAAAATGATTAGAAAACAAACATAATGACTGCCTATATGTTTGGCAGGGTTAATGCATGTAAAAGAGACGCTAAACTGATCTATTACTCATTGTTTTTTCCCAGAAGAAAGGGAAAGGGATGGCGTACTTTAAATTGAAACTAAATTTCGAAGAAATGCCCTGATATCTGCCAGAAACATTCAGGAAATACACATAAATGCATATGTGAGTTGGTTGAATGAATCCCATTCATTCAGAAAGCCAGACTTACTGACTGATAGATGTCTGAGCATAGGTTTATTAGTCTGAGAGAGTAAGCTGACAATATCTGACTGAACCCTAGTGCCTGAGGCAATACCACAAAGACCTGACAGCAACAGAGTTCCATAGAATCTCAACAGCCTGTTCACAAGGTTTCACACATTCTGTGTAATTTCCTGTTTAAGTAACGTTTTCATGGTTTATTTTATTTAAACTTTATATAAACTATGTCTTGTGATTCATGTTACCCTTTTGAATTATTTAATAGATTTTGATATCTGTTGATACAGAATATAATTTTACCTTTAGATTACATTTAACTATATAACATTTACTTCAAGTTAATCTTAAAAAAAACACAACAATTTTAATAACACTGTTGTATGTACTCTTAAATAGGCCAGTCTTGGAGCTCAACTACAGTGAGACTACAAATGAATTCATAACATTCCCACTTTGATAATTGGAGAAAAACTTGACCAACAAGTTACATTACTTTCCTGTTACTAACACTTCATATGACTTAACAAGTTGGCAATGCTTGAAATTCTGCCAGCAGAAACCACTCTAACGGTTTAAGTGCGTTTTTATGGGTTTGTCTGTTCACGTGTCATGTTGGTTCATGTTCATTTATTTTGATATTTTGTCTTTTATTTTAATAGTTTGTGTATTCAGTGATCACAAAAGAGCATTTGTGATAAACCAAGCCGTGTCTGATACTAGAGCTTTTCTCAGAGCTAACCTCACTTTTCCAATCCATTTCTGCTTGTAACTACCTTTTAACCTCAAGGCACTATATCGATACTACACTGGTTGCTGGCCAATATTAAAAACACATTCATTTTGTGGCATCATCTTATGTTCACCCAAAGTTAATCTTTAAAAAACAAATCAATACTATTGTTAAATAAAATCTTCATAAAATCTCAAAATTAACATGCAATTTCATATTGTGCATGATAATGCTTTGATGCCTAAATTAAAGTCTGGTTTTAGTCATTAGTTGATAAAAAAAAAAACAGTACAGAATTTCAATACTGTCGATCTATAAGCTATTGGCCATAACAAAAATATTTATTGGCTAAATTGTTATCAGATTATACTTGAATCGATTTTTTTGTAATATAATGCAATGGCATTAATGCATTTAAACTGTGCTCACGATAAACACCCTATTGTCATAAATTTTTGAATGTTTTATATTTGACCCCAAGTTGAACTTTTTACTCAAACAGTTTTTTTTTAAACAAAGGATCAGGTGTGAGTCTTATGAGATATGCTCACCTGCATTTTCTCTGGGTTTCAGGCCCTCCTGACCTTTGGGCAGAAAGCCGTTATGAGCCCAGTCGAGCATGGGCTTTATCTGTTCTTCAAGACTGTCTGACTCACACGGTGGAAAAGTCTTCTCTGCTCGTATACTAGCCACCTGAGGACATACCGACAGCAGAAGAACGGCATGTCAGAGTAAATGTAATAAAACAGAAACCTTCCAGGTATACCTCAAGTGGAATAAAATCAACTATATGTGCTGTGTCTAAAATAACATACATTGATTAAGACTATCCTCTTCGTGGAAATGGAGACAAATCACAGATTTGTCATGTTGTATAGACTGCGAAGCAGGGGGGTACAGCAACAGAGAGAGAGCAAGAGAGAGAGAGAGAGAGAGAGAGAGAAAGAAAGTAAAGTACAGCCAGTCCTGTTGTTCTGGTGCATGTCTGGACTTGGATGCTTTTGTTAAGTTTGTTAGGAGGTACGATTCACATAGAGATAATTAAGGAACCTCTGGGGAATTCCAGATTTTCCAGATGAGTGTTTGCCCAGTTTCCCATTTATCTTACACAAAAACACAAACAGCTCAGAATGTACAAGTAAAGCACATGCTCCAAGCTCAGAACAGCAAGTGCAAATTTGTATAATTATCCTCTATAAAATGTGCTAAAGATGTTGTAAACCACATTTGTGTATCTAACTTCCCATAGGCAACAAGTGTTATAAACCAATGAACATAGACTGATCTCTGTTCTCACCTCTAGGGCCTGGAAGATCGCTCTGCGGTAGGAAGCCAGCTTGGTATAAGATGACTGGTTGAAAAATTTTGGGAAGGCTGTGATGGAGTCAAGTTTGTCAGCAGACACCTGCAACATACACATAACACCAGGGTCAGAAAGTAAAGTCTTGGTTATGTATGTAACCCTCGTTCCCTGAAGGAGGGAATAGAGATGTTAGGTAATTGACAGGCTGTAGGGACAGCGTGTCAGACAAAATGGAGATCCTACGCAACCTTCCCAACACCCTGGGGGGCAACATCGTAAAGGGGCCCTGCAGGGATCCGAAAAGCAGAGGTTGGGGGCGGAAGTGACAGATTTTAAGCCCGTGCACGAAGATCTTACTAGAGTAAGGGAACACAGTGAAAGAACCATGGAGGAAGAATGCCAGGCCCTCCATCGGACACAAACCAAGCTACTCCGCATAGCTCGAACTGTGGGGCAGGGGAGAAGCCATATGTAACCTGTTGGAAACACTGGAATATAGCACTCGGATCTCGAAGGAGTTGCGCTGCAAGCCGACACCAGCCCGGGCCTCCTGGAATTACCCGATAGGGGTGTAAATATTAATCGATTCGTATCGATGCATTGATTATGCAGCCGACGATTCAATGCATCGATACGTCTGCAAGAGTATCGATTAATGTGTTTATTTTGCCGCCTGTTTGTTCACCTGTCTATTTTTAGAATCTGTTCCGACCTTTCTTTTACTGTCTATGGCTCCGACGTAAGCGTACTACCTACTCCTAAGCTGCGGGTGGCGCTAACCTCATTATTGTCTTCTACTTCACACGCGTTACTTACGTTTCACAGTCTATCTATGTTGTTCATGTTCACACATTGTGCGTTTAGAGCGTAGTGTATTGTCTTCTGAGCATGTGGACCAGTTAATTTTCTTGAAGAAAAATCTCTCATGGAGCACCATTGAGAGTATTGAGCTGTAGAGGTCAGTCTGTAGGCTTATGTCCTAGACTTTTGTTACTTTTGATTCTTACTTCACTTAAACTGTTTTGTTGAGTAACTGTTCTATTTGCAATGCCTGTTATAGCTCAAGCCATGAGCCATGCTCCTAAATACCTCATTCTTCTAAAATATTTTTTCTTTTGTAGTGAATAGGCTAATTGGCCATAGTAGACCTGCACTATAAGCATTAGACTTTTTTTTTGTTCTTATTACAATTTATCTGATTGCACTTTGTAGATGCAGTAACTGTTCTATTTTCTGTTTTATTTGCAGTGCATTGAGCACAACTGCTGTAGTGTAACACATTATTTGAATAGTATACTGTTTCTGTATTCTCAATAAAAAGCAAATTATTTACTATTTTTGTTGATTTATTTGAAATTTAATAGATATCATGTAAAAATATCTAGTATTGAATCGGATCGAATCGCATCACAGGGAATCCTGAAGTATCGAAAATAATCGAATCGCTGGCTTAAGAAATCGGTATCGTATTGAATCGTCTTGAAGGCTCCGATTTTCACCCCTATTACCCGATGTAACCCAGAACACAGGAGGCCACAGGATCCATGCAAAGATTATAAAATCTGGCGAAGGTTTTAGGTGTCGCCCAACCCGCAGCTCTAACGCCCAGGAGGAGGCCACATTCCGAGTGGAATGGGCTCTCACCCCCAGGGGCACGGCTCACCCTGGCCCTGGTATGCCAGCCAACCTCTGTTTGGAGACAGCATTCCCCTTCTACTGACCTCCAAAGCAGACAAAGAGCTGCTCAGAGTTACAAAAACTCTGCATGCGTTCCACGTAAAAGCGCAAAGCCTATATAGGACACAGCAGTTCAAGGGTCAGGTGTCGTCAGGTTGTCGTCAAGAGCATGAGGTCCGAGGTTCAGGACCAGGTTCAGGTAGGCCAGAACGGGGAAACCAGCAGAACCTGCTCCTGATCCTCCCTGATCTTCCACAGGGTCTGTGCAAGGAGGTTCACTGGGAGAAAGGTGTACTTGAGAAGGCCCCGGGGCCAGCTGTGGGTCAGTGCATCCGTGCCGAGGGGCCCCTTCAGTCAGGGAGTAGAACACCTGGCAGTGGGAGGACTCCCGGGAAGCAAACAGGTCCACCTGAGCTTCCACAAATCGTCCAAATCAGTTGGATTGTCCCAGGGTGGAGTCTCCATTCTCCGGGCAGAGTGAGTTGTCATGAGAATGCGTCAGCTGCACGATTCAGCTCTCCCAGAACATGAATGACTTGCAGTAATTTGAACCGCAAATGACTCCAGAGGAGGAGATGGCGGGTGAGTTGCTATCGTTGCAATGTTGTCTGTCCGGACCAGAATGTGCTTTTTTCGCCTTAATCGGAACCGGCGCATAGCATGCCATACGGCCAGCAACTCGAGGCAACTGATATGACACTGCAGTTGAGGTCCCGTCCAGGAGCCTTAGGGTGTGACCATGGACTGAGGAGGCAGCGAGGCAAACGCCCTTCCGGAGTGTACCACGACGTCATGCCCATCTCGGGCCATGCAACCAATGCTGTAGAGATTTCATATAAAGCAGACCTAGCAGCATGACCGTGGCTGCAGCTGCCATATGCCCCAGAAGCCACTGAGAAGAACTTCAAAGGAACCACTGTCTTGCACCCTAAGGCCACCAGACATTTCAGCAATGATTGTGATCGTTTGTGAGTGAGACGAGCTACTTCGAGCTAGTCATTGAGATTGAAGATTCAGATGCCCTTCGCCAGAAAAGGGTTCAGAGCACCCTCCAACATCTTGGTAAAGATGTGGGGAGACAGGACCAGTCCAAAGGGGAGGATCTTGTACTGATATGCCCAACTCTCGAAAGCAAACCGAAGGAACGGCCTGTGTCAAGGCAATATCAAGATGTGAAAGTCCCCTAAATTAATATTGGCCAGCAGGACAGAAAACTCCGCCCGCAAGACAGAAGCATCCACCCCCAAACTAACAGAGGTGAAATGGACGTCTGTGAACATGGATGGGGGCCTGGTGAACTGAATCGCGTTGCCCAGTCGGATCATCCTGATCAACCAGCGAGTCGGACTGGAGAGCTGTAGCCAGACCTCTAGTCTGCAAGCAAGTGGGATCTGCCAAAGGGAGGACTGCCGTTGTACCATTTCCCTGTGCAATCTCTCCGCTGTGTACAGTGTAGCACTCTGACCAGAATTCCCCAGCAAAACAGGAATTTTTATTCTCCAACTTCAAGTGATCGGCTCCAAAGTAGAAAGCTAATGGTGGTTTGCACACTGCCATCTTATATACACGTATGTGCGGGGGAGTTGCTTGGCATGCAAAAACCATATGCCAGTTCCCATTAGCGTGTTCTCCAAAGATCAGAGTCGACTGGTCTCCCAGGTGGGACCCCTGAAAGGGAACCAGGGTTTGCCAAGGCCTTGTAATTAATACATTAAAGTCATTAACGTATACAGAATATTACTTCCTTTACTTCACTTTATATATATTTATGTATATACAGTCAAACCAAAATGTATTCAGACATCACAGATTATTCACCATAGTTTAGAAAACGGTAATAAAACATGACAAGAACAATGTGAGAACAAATTCTTCTTGATAACGCAATCTTTTTGTTAGTTGTAGTAAGCTGTTAAATGTGAGTACATAATTAGATAATTTCAATTTAAATTGACCAATTACCAAGCAATGCATAACTTTGTTCAATTGTTCAGTCACATTAGCAATTAAAGAAAAAACACTTAAGCTAAACATGGTCAGGTCAAAGTGTCTGAATAATGTTTGGTCCCAAATTTTTATCAATTTTACTGGTAGTCAACTTTATGATTTATAATATGTCACAGTTTGCTAACCTCAGTTAAATAAATTAACTAAAGTGTCCTGCACCCACTAGTAAAAAATATCAAAGATTATTTCTGATGGTTGACTTTGTGTACAATTTACTACAGAAAATATTACTTAAGCAATTTTGCAGAGAATTTGTTCATTAAACAACGTTTTGTTTGTTACCTCTGAGAACTTCCCATCGCCAAACCACTGTAGCCAGCGCATGCCGTGGGAGGCCTGCCTCTTCCCTGTTGCTCTCCAGGTCACCACCATCCCTGGCCACCAAGAAAAGCCCTTTATCTTGCCCCAGACTAACTCTCCAATACCAAAGCCTTTATTATCCTGAGGAGCAGAAATGTAAATGAGACACAGTTTACCATGATTTCATATTTTCTGTTTACTGAAACCTGCACCAGATTTGAACCGGAGGGAGGCACAAATTTTTAAATTTCCTTTGAATGAGACGGACGATTAACATGATCACTGAACAGATTTCTTTGATCCAGTAACACAAAAAAGGACAATCACAGGTTTTGTAGATCTGGACTGAGTAAAACCTCTGACACTGAGCTTGTCTGAGCATGTCTCTCAATCAGTCAGGACCATTTCAACAGCCCTGTTGTTTCCTCACCTGTGCGAGTGTCTGTGAGTATTAATGAGTACACAACCCACAAAACCCCCATTCAAGACCTTCACGGTCTCTTTGTCTTGGTCATAAGTGCTCTCTAAATGTGCACCTGCCTGGCTTAGTGACACGCAAAGGAGAGGATACACTGTGAGAACAAAGGCTGTTATCTTTTCATTTAAACAGAGTCTTACTGTGAGGCTACAGTTACATGTCAAAGGCAGGTGGACTCATGTGTTGTTTGTGAATGAACATAAAAAAGAATAAGACATGACAGGATAGGTGTGTGTGTGAGATGTCCTGGTACCTTGTACTCAGGTTGGCTGACTGTGTCAGTTGTCGAGATAGATGTGGTGCTGCTCTGTGCGGAGTCTTTAGAGTCCTGTTCCATGAGTTCTAGTGCAGGACCCTCAGGAACACTAGCAACCTACAAACACACATAATTACAAGTCTAAGTAAAGCTAAGCAAAATAAATCACAAAAAACACAACCAAAAAAAATAAAAAAATAGTTCCAACGATAGGTATGTTGAAAGTATATGGGGCAAAATGTAAACAATAATACATACATAATAAAAAATAAAAAAACAATGTTATGTTGAAAGTATATGGAGAAAAATAACAATAAATAATAAACAATAATAAATACATAAATAAAAAACAAAACAACCCCAACCCCACAACAAAAGAGAAAAAACTAAATAAAGCATTACAAAAAACAAGATACATCAAAAATAAAACTAAAAAAACCAAACAAAATGTTATTTTAAAAGTTACAATAGAAGTCTAGGAGAAAAATACTCTTGCAGCTGCTCTAGCAGATTTATAATGCAACTACATTCTGTACATTCAAGTCAAAATATTTTTTTTTGTGGTAAGTGACGGCATGTGATATCAATATAGCTTAAGTTGAATTTGACCTAAAATACTTGCATTGTGGAACATGGTAGCTTGTTTTGGTCAGTCACGACTTTTTGCCTACATAACCCTTGACTGGTCTTCCAGCAGTGTTTCTCTGAACTATCATAGTATAATGCATCATAGAATAAATTAAAACAAACTAGTCATGTAATCTCTGTCAAAAAAATCATGCTGGTTCATAGGGTTTTCATTAATAGAACAATAATAGAAGTAACCGCTTCTACTAACAGGACTGAGATTTTATTAATGTTGTAATGAGCCATATATTATATTTTTGGCTACTGCTAAAAAGAATACCCATACAACTAAAGATACATGGAATGTATAATACAAGTTCATGTCATACTAACAGCAAGTTAGCTTAACTTGTAATGTTGGAAACATTGGAAATAAGTAGTTCTTAGAGGGTTTTTTTTCCGATTGCACTGTTTTCCATTATTCTTCATGTAAAAATGGACACATCTGACTGTTGCGCTCACGTAAATGCGTGAAACAGCATTCTAAAAATGCAGCACTCAAGTTAAAGAAGTTCACTCCCATCTTCTTGTATGTTTTTTCCTATTCCACTGCCCGCATCACATCTTTGTCAACACAAAAGCACAAACTTCATGAATGGCGCATAACAATATGAGTGTCACATGTGGTTGGATCTTTACTGTTATCATTGGCATACTGCCAAAGTGTTTAATTGTAATTTTCGGAAATATTTTGCGATAACACAGTAAAAAAAAAGAATTTTTGTGGAAAAACATTTATAATAGATCAAATTAGCCAGATTTTTCCCCAGCCCTATTTACTACTGTATATATTTTACATGTTTGAATATTTTTGAAATTGTTTAGCAAAATCTCTCCAAATGAGAGATCATGTCAATCATCTCGCCACAACACAGACAAACCAACTATGGAAAAAAGTCATTCCACTGAAAAGTTCCCTACTTGAATTTCCAAGACCACTGTTTTCATTGGCTGGGGTACAGGCAACTTCAGATGTCTTACAACATGAAGACTAAGTGACCGACAGCTCGACTTAAAGGTGTTGAGTTAAGTGTGAGACGCTGATCTCTGTATGTAATCTCAGTGTGTCTGATGGACACAAATTGACTTAAAAAATAAAAAGGCTTTGCGTGTGTGAATGTGAGTATTACCAGGTTGTTGTGATCCTGTTTGCTATGTCCCCTCTCTCTGTTGCGGGGCTTACTGTGTGCTGTCAGTCCTGCCTGAAAAATAGTCCTTGGACGAGGCCTTTGCCGCAGACCTGCCTCACAACCAGACCCAACTTCAGCCTTTTCCTGAAACCATAATGCTGTGACAGTTAGCTGATGCAAATTATTAGTGGTTTGACTTTTATGGGTTTTTCAATGGTCACTATCAATGGCCACTATGTAGGGTGGCTTATTATATTACATGTTACTTAAAAACATGTTATTAAATGTTGTATTTTCACATGCTTTCAAATGGTGCTGTATTTACTACACAGAGCCGTTCATTGACAAGAATGATATCGCAGAACGATATCTTCGATTTCATTACTGTGCAATTATATCATCTGCAATTATGAACACAATTTTGTGTAGTTTGTCAGTGAACTACGGCTCTGTGTAGTTAATACAGCTCCATCTGAAAGCATTTGATGGAGATTTACTACTAATTACTAATCGCATTCGATTAATCATGCAGCCCTATGCAACCTTACAAATCCTTGGGAACTTTTGAGTTAATGTAAGTACACAGCTGCATGAAATATATCACACTGTGCAAGGCGTTTCTGGATATTTTATGATAAAAATACATTTTGCACTTTCAATGTTAACATTAGTTAAGATTAATAAAAGCAGTAGAAGTATTATTTATTTCTTCAGGCTAACTAATGCTAGCTGTTATATTATAGTCTTGTTATGGTGGAATGAGGAATGTGATGAACTCAAACAGTATTTAATATAATCCCAACCAGAGTAAATACACAAATGTCACCTACAGCAACTAAACAGACTAGAACTAAAATAGGGGTGCTACTCAGGGGCAACATCAGAAAAAAACTGGGTCAGTCACTGGGAAATAACAACAAAACGCCCACGGGTGTGAAATTAATTGAAAATGCTTATCTATTAAGATTAATTACTTTCTAAATGTACATGTTGTTTGATACACATTTACACTTTTATAGACAGGAGATGTCAAGTAATGAGCTCAACTCAACTTCCTTAATATTTTAGAAATTAATTCCATATATTTAATAACTCTAGCTAAAAAAGGTAACCTGTTATGCGAATTACAGCACCTGTTCAGTCTGTAAACTGTATAAACGCCCATTATCTGACTCTTATCTTCTTTGCACTGGATGCACAAGTTTTATCAATAAAGTAAAAAAGCCAGTAAGCATAATCACAGAACAGATATAAAATAGTTAATCTGCTTATCATCATTTATGTGACTGTAAGGAGTCAGCAGAGAATGAATAGCCCTTATCACCTTGAAGGGTAAAATGTGTTGATGGTACAGATATGTATCACAACAACACACACATAGACATGCATACACATGCACTCAGTTTGCAGTTAGCGCGCATGTGTAAGGCAAGTGTTTGTTTAAAGGGGGAGCATGTGATCTTCAGACGTGAACTGCATGTCATATTTCATTATAATACACAGAAGATGACAAAAGTGATACCAAACACAGGTTTCTATGTTTTTCTTACAGGTTTCATGATATTTGTTTATGAACGTGAATTGTGGTAAATGAATGGATGCATATATGATTACACCATTCATTTTTATTATTTACAAAACTGCCAATGATTTCAATATATATATATACACAGTGTGTACGGAAAGTATTCAGACCCCCTTAAATTTAACTCAGGTGCTGTCCATTTCTTCTGATCGTCCATGAGATGATTCTACGCCTTCATTTGATTAGGAAAGCCACACACCTGTCTATATAAGACCTTGCAGCTCACAATGCATCTCAGAGCAAATGAGAAGCATGAGGTCAAAGGTGCCTGAAGAGCTCAGAGACAGAATTGTGGCAAGGCACAGATCTGACCAAGGTTACAAAAAACATTTCTGCTGCACTTAAGGGTTATAAGAGCACAGTGGCCTCCATAATCCTTGAATGGAAGAAGTTTGGGACGACCAGAACCCTTCCTAGAGCTGGCTGTCCAGCCAAACTGAGCTATAGGGGAGAAGAGCCTTGGTGAGAGAGGTAAAGAAGACCCAAAGATCATTGTGGCTGAGCTCCAGAGATGCAATCAGGAGATCTCTCCATCAACCCTCCATCAGTCAAGGCTTTATGGCAAAGTGGCCCAAGACACAAGAAAGACCGCATGGAGTTTGCTAAAAAACACCTGAAGGACTCCAAGATGGTGAGAAATAAAGTTTCTCTGGTCTGATGAGACCAATGTAGAACTTTTTGGACTTAATTCTAAACACTATGCATGGAGAAAACCAGCTGTCCAAAACAGTCCCAACAGTAAAGCATGGTGGCCGCATCATGCTGTGGGGGTGTTTTTCAGCTGCAGGGAAAGGACGACTGGTTGCAATCGAGGGAAAGATGAATGCGGCAGGGTTACAGGGATCCCCTGTGTACAGGGATATCCTGGATCAAAACCTTCTCCAAAGTGCTCAGGACCTCAGACTGGGCCGTAGGTTTACCTTTTCAACAAGACAATGACCCTAAGACCCATCTGCAAGGAGGAATGGCAGAGGATCCCCAAATCCTGGTGTGAAAAACTTGCATCTTTCCCAAAAAGACTCTTGACTGTATTTGATCAAAAGGGTGCTTCTACTAAACACTGAGCTTAGGATACTGATACTTAGGACCCTGTGATATTTCAGTTTTTCTTTTTTAATAAATCTGCAAAAATGTCAAAAATTCTATGTTGTTCTGTCAAGATGGGCTACTGTGTGTACATTAATGAGGAAAAAAAACTTAATTTATTTAAGCAAATGGCTGCAATATAACAAAGAGTGAAACATTTAAGGGGGTCTGAATACTTTCCATACCCACTGTATATATATATATATTTCCTGTAGTAAAGCCATTGTGTTTTGACCTGTTTCAGCCAAGTGTTTGGAAACAGCAGCAACTTTGGAATGTGAACCTGTCAGTGTGTGATAAGATCAGACGTGAAGTACATAAATTCTCACCTCACTGTAGGAGGAATCCCAGGCACTGTCTTCTTCTGTGTCTGAGCGCTTACGAGATCTCTTTCTTCTGATGCTGTTCTCACTCTCATCTGGAAGAATAAGAGGTTACAAAGAAATTTCAGACACTCACTGCATAATTCTTCATTCATTCTTCATTCTTCAATAATTTAATTCCATATATTTAACTGAATCACAGTATGTAGTATTTGTAGTGGTAATATATTATGTGACATAAATGAACAAAACTGTGTGGGATCAAAAACAGAAAATACATTTAAGACTAAATATATTGCACAGTGTTTGACACTGTTGATTTCCACTGAAAGTACAAGCAAAAAAGCTAAGGTATACATTATAACACATTGTTCCAGAGCTGGGATAGACTGATTTTTTCAGAACTGATTCAACGAAAATTCAGCCGATATAGATCCGATCTGAGGTTTTTAAATCAATGTAGAATTTCTACAAGCAAATATATATATATATATATATATATATTAGTGCTGTCAATCTATTAAAAGAAATTAACTAATTAATCACATATTTTCTGAAATGAATCGTGATAAATTCCAACTAACACTAATGTTTTAAATATACTTTTATATTGCAATAATTTCACATTCAAACATTAATTAATGTACAAACAACATAAAGACAGTACATCTTTTAATAATTGTATAATAGCAACTTTTTTTGTGACTGAAGGCCAGCATTTAATCATTGAATAGCCATTCAACATTACAAAGCTATCTCATAAAACCATTAAACCAAACAATCTACACATAAAACCAATATAATACCAATACTGAATTCTTTATAAGATCACTGATGAGCTACGCAATTTTGCATTCAAAATCAGAAATGAATCGCTTCCGATTCTGAAGACCATATTGCATAGACTTGCAAAGAACTTCTAATTTAAGTGAACTTAAAACAATCTTCACATAATCCATTACAATAAATGTTATATTTACTTGCACTTCAGCAGAATTATACAGAAATTGAAATTGATGTTATCAGACACATTCTAAATTAAATATAGATGAAACTATAAAGCTATCCCCTTTTTTTCTGTCCTGATTAATAGACAGAATGTGTTGCAGTTCTGAGACAATTCTATTTCATTCTATATTTCATTAGAATTCTATTTCAAATTCTGAAGTCTGACCCACTTCAGGTCAGGCGTGTTAGATGAGTGAGACAGCACTGGGCTGCTCCAGAACTTTTCAAAGACATGTTCATAAATATGGTTCATATAAAAATATATTACATGCATGCACAAGGCAGCTTTAATCGTCTTTTTGGAAGCATTATTACTTAACTGACTACAATGTTGCATGCACATAGCTTATTCCGCACTTTGGAATGAAAGGATACAGCCTACAGCGTGCTCTGGTATCTTTGTGCATGTATTTGAAGAGCGCACGCTGCAAGCACAGTACCATTTGCCTGGCACTGAAGTGAGGTGGAACGTGCATCTGAAATGTCTCCCATTTGATGTGGTAGTAAAGACGCTCTGCGACTGAATAAATGCACTTTTTGTCAAGAGAAAAATTGACAAGTGTCAAGAGAATCCTGTGCAAAAAATGCATCATGGAGTCACAGAGCACAGCATTCCACATAGAAATGTTCAAAGCACAAGTAAAGAGATATTGATGCGTAATGTATTTTATCTGTGTAATAGTTTGAATTTTACTGTGCACTCTTAGATTTTGACTGATACTGTGGTTTCTACTCCACAGTACGGCCACATTCGTGATACAATAAGACTAGTTTTACAGAATTGCTAAAGTTATATAATTCTTATCATTCACATGTAAAAACAGGTTTCTAGTACTAGTGATAAAATGAAAAAATATATATTAAAACTGGGTCTGTGTACCTGCGGGTGAGGCTGCGCCTCCGTTCTGTTTGGGGCAGAAAGGTGAAGGTGGCTCTGCTGCAGTCAGTGGGCTGTTCTCATTGATCATCTCCAGACCGCTGTCATTTTCTGACAATCCGTCTCCTACAGACATGTCACCATTCACAGCAGCCTGGAAAAAAGAGACATTCTGTTTAGAACATTTGGACAACTAAATATAGAGAAGCAAAACGACAACAAACTTCCATCCCATGCCACCTGACACAACTAAATGGTACAGGTGTTTGCTATTCCTGTTTAAAAAAGATACTAATCGTGGGCAGGCCCAAACATCACTGTCACTCTAACACAGCCCCATTATGGTAATCAATGAATGGTGACATTTAGCACCAGAGTCTGGGTCATGCTAACCAATCAATTCTCAACCCCTTGACAGAAAAGTATTTACCTATTAGAGCAAAACTAGATGCATATACCTTTAATATCATCATTGAAATGCCACAAAGAGAAAAATTTACATATGTGACCCTGGACCACAAAAAAAAAAAAAACGCTATATTTGTAGCAACTAATAACAACTTTAAAGGTGATATTTTCTCAATATTTTTTTCAGATCTTAACAAACCATGCATCAATGGAAAAACTTTTAGATGGTGTATAATTCTCATTTTCAAAAAACTTACACTTACGACTTACAGTTTTGGGGTCCAGGGTCACATATATGCATATAATTAAATCAAATTTGGTAAACATGTTAAGCCAGAGAAATTAACCTAGGGAGGCACAAGGTTAAAAAACCCTGGGCTACTAGACCTCAAATCTATCACCTGTTCTGGAAATCTATTACACACACAACAAAATAAAATAACAGAATGTTCCTTTCTCTGATTTGCTTTGATGATGTACAGAACACAAAAACCTTGGCTGATGTACTGTTAAGTCTTTCAATCTAATTTCTCATCAGGTTTCTTTTGCTGTGCCAGAAACGACTGTGTTGTGACTTGAAAAAAAGACAGTTTGAAGCCTTGAGAGGATCAGTCCACTGACAAAGCAAAGTATCAACACAAAATATACAAGCAATACATGTCTGTGCTCTGAGAATGAATGTATCTGCAGTATTTGTTTGGTCATGCCTCTATTGCTTGCGAATAAGTTGACATCCCTGAGCGATTGATGACTTTTTAAGCGCCTGCGCTGATGTATCTTGGATACATTAATGTTTCTCTTTTGGAGGTACCATGTTGCATGATTTCCACAAAAACATATAAAGCATTTTTAATCAGGTTTTCAATCAAGCTAATAATAAGACATGTATCTTAAACTGCAAATCAGCACATTAGAATGAGTTCTGAAGGATCATGTGATTTAGCTCTGCATCACAGGAATAATTTACATTTTTACATTTTAAAATACATTTAGATATGAAAAATTTATTTTAATGATAATAACAGTTCACAATGTTTTTCATTAAATATTCACAGCCTTCATTAGCATAAGACACTTTTATTATATTGTACTTTATTGTGTATTCACAAAGATTTTTTTGGTCATTACTTTTTTCTAAAGACTGTGCTATTAAGACTATTTAAGACTGTTTTAATAGTGTTTTAACTTATCTAGCGAGTGTGATTGTATGGTAAGCTCAAATCATTTGAATGAAGTAGATCAGTGCCCCTTTTCTCTCCACTTTGCATTTTACTGTATATATAGTCTATTAAAATGTTATATTTGCCACAATTAGTTGGGATGCACTGACTGAAAGTGAAATTATTTTCAACTTCAATTATTCAACAATTTCATTTAATTTTATAAAATAACCTAGCAAGACTTTGTAATTTAACTTTAATGCCGTAGGTGTGGTTCCTTGTGTTTAGTCTCGTCTTGTGTTGGGTTGACAGTTGTATGTAAGTTGCATGTTGTAGTTTCTGCTCTCTGCGTTTTCCTGGTTTATTGTTTTCTTAATAAATGTCCAAGTTTGTATCGGAATTCCTGCCTTCGTGTCCTGCCTGCCCAGTCGGAAGCGAGAGCGCGAATCTCACGAGCCTTCACCCGTGACATAAATGTACTAAATTTACGGTGCCTCTAAAAAAACTTTAGTCACACCTTATTTTAAGGTACAAATTTTGCTATTAACAAAACCATTTACTGTGACTTTTGCCTTTAATAAACACATAATTTGCTGCTTTTTAATGGTAAGGTAGTTATTCAATTTGCTGAATATGCTTTTTATGTATTACTAAATAGTTAATATGTTATTAATAGGCATGCTATTAAGCAACTAGTAAATAGTAATAATTAACCCCTATACTAAAGTGTTACCGTAATTTTAAAAAAGACATAAATATCAAAATGTTCAAACATATTCATATGACATGACACTTTACAGCTTTATAACCCAGCCCTCATTTGAACAAGTGTATTAGTGTAGCTGTATGTGGACAAGCATATGAACATTGAAAACTATACTAATAAACCAGAAAACACTGTTACAAGTACAGGCACAAAGTAAAGCACACAGCCTGAAGAGTGTGTTCGTGGATGTGGGAACAATACAGGCTGCTGTCGCATTTCTGGAAGTGTCCACTGGAATGTTAGACATCTTTCATGCCACAGCTGTGCTGCAGCGGATCAGAGGTCTTGCCAACATGCACACACACACACACACTCACTCCCACCAACTAAACAACCCGCGCTGAATGTGTAAGTGGTAAGCTTTTATAAGTCCTCAATTACAAAATAGTTAGAGCATGCAGACGTTCTTCATGCACATTTTCAACTCAAACTTCTACAAACTTTTGCTTAATGCACCTGTGCAGTCTCAGATGTGTGTTTTAGTAATTTAACAACAGCTTTGAACACAGCTCATCTAAGCAGATTTTAATTGGATAGTTCACTCTGAAATGAAACTTCACTCACCCTCATGCCATAGACCTCACTTCCTATATCCGTTAAGTGAAGCCTGTGTATGGCCACTGTTGCAAAACAGTCAAAACTAATGGGAGAATCCTTTCTTTCTTTCTTTCTTTCTTTCTTCAAGTTCATGTCAAGTTCATCTCTTCATTAACAAGTTTTTCTCTTACTGATTATATTTCATACCTGTTTAAATTTTGTATACATTTGACGGATAAACACCCTTACAGAAATGTACCACGTTTTATATTATTTTTACTGATTTCCATTTGTATTGCCACAGTTTTACTACACATGCAATGGTTAATTTTTGTAAGAGCAGTATTAAAATAGATGAATGAATACATGGGCATTGCTTTAAAGAAATGTAACAATATTGAACATTTTGGGTAATTAAATCTTAAACCATATAACATCTTGACAGCGCTAACATTACGTTGGATTAAAACTACAAGCCTCTAATTTTGGCATTTATTTACATTGATTGTAACAATGATACACATACATAGAGCACATGATGATAGGATTTTAATTTTTGGGTGAATTATCACTGTGTGATTAATAATAACGCAATGACTTGCACAGGGGCCTGTTTCATAAAACAAGTTTACCAAATAGGCCAGGTTTTTAACTTAATAAATCAGACTAACTGAAACTTGTTTTATGAAACAGGGCACAGGAATGACAATCCTGAAACAGGAATTATTGCTCATGTCATCAGCATGATGCATAGGAGCACTGCATGACCTAAAACAATCTATATGAAGATCAAAGCAAGTGTTGCTCAAATCACATGAGGATGAACACACAAGAATAAGCTTACATAAAACTAAACCGTGTATTCCATTTAAGGAGGTAGGTAGAGGCTGGAGAGGTGAAAGGGTTTATGGGCTCCTTCAGTCATTCAGTTTATCTTTCTGCTGGCTTCTAATGATACCCCCTGCACTGGTTTTGCCTAAAGGGGCCCCCGGCCCCGTCCTCAAGCTTTTGAAAGGCCGAAGAAAGTCAGCAGATCAAACCAGATGGCTCAGATCCCCTTTATTCCCCGTAATACTCTACACACACACCAAGAAATAGCAATGTGTGAAACTCACTTCTGTGTGTGTCTGCGGCCATGCTTCCCAACCATGTGAAAACACACTCTCACAGTAGCCAAGGGCAAATGTGAGCACACCGACGAGCAGAGAGGCTCCTCAGATAACAGTTATGTTAAAGCAGACGTGCATAATTCCAGACAAGATGCAACACGAGCAAAATGTGGAAGCACATGTCATGTCCTCAAACCTGTAAGACAGCTTGTTTCAGCCAGTGAAGCCTGTTATCACACAATTAATCCACGAGTGAAACTCAAAATGACAACACAAACCATAGAGTTTCCAGCCTTAAAGGGATAGTTCACCCAAAAAGGAACGTTCTGTAATCTAAATCAGTCATCCTCATGTCGTTCCAAACCTGTATGACTCTTAGTGGAACGTTGAATTAAATTTTGAAGGATGTTGGTAACCACACAGTTTTGGTAAGCGCTGACTTCTACTGTGTGCATTAAAAAAGTTTCTTGAAGTATTTTCATTTGCATTCCACAGGAGTAAAAAAACTCAGAGTGGGATTGCTGCATTTAGTGCATGTTTCGATAATAACAAAGTTTCAGGAGGATTGGTAATTCGTAATTAATCGCAGCTGCTCCTAATCAATCTCCTCGTTACTCCTCCAATCATCGAGCTCCTTTCCAACTACAAATAAGCCCGTCTCCTTCCTATTAGCATCTCGATCTTTTGCAATTCCTCCCCCTCCCTTTACTAGCATCTTTCCTTGTCCGGGGGAAGTCGGAGGCAGAGCCGAGCACCGAACCCTCGCCCTCGCTAGGGCTCAGCCCACTAGGGTTTGGGGTTTCCCGGACGGCACGCCAAATCTGCTTATCCCAAATCTATCAAATCATTCATTAATGAGAAAGCGCGAACTCGTGAAATGATAATTCTACTCATTCCTGCAGGTTCTGTGCTAATAACGCAATGACAGATGACAGAATGTATCATTTGCAGATGTTTGAGGAAATTTTCCCACCCAATCGATGTGTGACAATCACTGTGGTGGGGGGGTCATTCCAGTTTTCACTCTTTTCCTCACTTTCCTTCACTGTAAGCGCCATGCACATTTTACTTTCGTCAATTCTGCTTTAAATCGTTAGAATTTTGTTTGAGTTTTCCCTCTTTCCATCTTCCTTCACTTTTAAGTTTGAAAAAACAAATAATACAGCGTAAAATGTATAATTTTTGCAATGCTATATGCCTAATATAAAATAATTCAGAATCAGAATGAAGAATAAATACTAGGTTGTGAAACGTTTAACGATTAAGAAAGTTTGGAGGCATGGATGGCAGTGATGTAAATTAATGAAAAAAAATACACAGTTTAAATGAAAAAAAGCAAATACTGTGGAACCAACTAAATGAGAAACGGATGTTTTAAAAAACCTCTATATCACTTAGACGGCAGAAGTGTACAGGCTTTTCAAAATCCTTTAAAAAACAGGTGCTTTTAAAAAAATGTTTGAAACTCATTTGTCTTGTCCTTTTCGGCTCATTCTTCCTGTCAATGAGCTCAACACATTCTTCACGTGATAAATGAGATCTGATCAGTGATGCATGAATTGAGCAGCCATAAAGATAACAGTATAGTTCTAATAATCATTCTCAATATTGTCAACATCACAGCTATAAAAATAAAGGCACAGAGAAACTATATTGTTGGAATCGCTTTCAGAACTATTTTTTCCCAGCTGATAATTATCTTCATAGTTATCACTCTTATATAAGAATAATAACTAATGTGGTTTTTGTAAACATGAACATGTGCCATGAACAGCCCACTTACCCAACTGATTAATAAATGATTAATCTGTTATTTTGATTAGCAATTTTAAACGATTTTTAAAACCGGAATTACTTTATATATTAAAATAAATAAATAATAATTAAAACAAAATACTTATGAATGCCTCATAAGTTCAAATATTTGACTTATAACATGTACTGTAAATAAAAAGGGTGCCAGGATTACTAGATCTTCACATTCAGGTCATAAATACGGCAAGAACATGGATTTCAGAAAGAAATGGTATCGTGACAACCCTACACCACAGACTTCCATTTCTGTCAGCACATTTTTCTTTTTAAATTAAGGCGAGTTAAACAAAAATCTCTGTGGTTACTGACAGCATATGAAAAATAGTGTCAGTATCTTAACCCGTACTTAACCCAAACATTCCTTGAAGTTAAAAAGGGATAATGACGTGACATGCTGCAACAGAGTAAAAAGAGGTCAGAACCTTCTAAGACTTCTAATAATGCAGATGTTAGTACAGACTAGGTTCGATTGAGCTCAAAATGACATGGTAATAAAATGGCCAGTGTGCTTCTCTCTTCTTCCCAGCCAAGCAGCTGGTCTCTGGGATCCAGAGCACTTCCTCAGCCAGGTGCAAGCATTCAAAGAGCCTGCTCTCTCTCTTTATCTCTCTCTCTCTTTGTGTTCTATGAAGTGTAGGATCAGAAGAAAGTAATGAAGAATTCTTGCCTCATTTACAGTCACAAAGAATACAGAGCAATATCTGTTAGAAAGCAAGAAAAACTGTACAAAGGGGAATCGAGCTGACATAAAAACCAAAAAAAAAACTGTTAGAGCAGCTTTTCCACCAAGAGAACCAGACACTGCCATTCCCCTCCCCTCTCTGTCCTTTCTCTAATCTCACAAATTCCACTGCACCTTTGGCATCATTTTGAACCCAAAACAGTAGTCTTTGTGTGCATATAGGAGAGAAACGTTTTTTTGATGTTATAGTAAGGCTCATCTCATTAAAGTGATGCAGACACTGGAAGAGCATGTCAGGGTGGATGCTAGTTTTTTAGTGAATATCAGTCAAAGCTACTGCACAATATCAGAACGTAGTTCATAAGAATGCACAATATAGAGGCCAAATGCAGAAAATGTGTGATTTTGGCCATTCATTGCAATTGCAATAAGAGCAACAAGAATTTTTCCATTCTTTGTGGAAAATCATGACAGAAAATCATGACAGAACCTAATGCTATCCCAACACTTTATCTTTTTTCTTTATCTTACCGTGGCAGTCATCTTGTCACTTTCCGCCATGATAGCGGAAGAGTACTTGTTGGATGGCATCACTATTTCAGTTGTCTTTTTTATTTCTTCCTCTGAGTCCTGTGAAAAACAAAGAAAATGTTTAAATTTAGGTAAATGGGCAAAATAAACACTAAAATATTCTTTGAGAACACTTTATATAAAAGACATTACACAATCAATGACACTAAGAACACATCTGTATCTATTGTTGCAGCTGTGATTAGGTCTTAGTTCCAGTTTTTGACCTTCAATGTCTGTTTTAGGTAATGACTGTTTAGGTAAACCCATGATGAGACCACAGCAAACATATGGTTCGACTTACTTGTCCTTGCCCTCGTTCTGTTGCATTGAACACAGCAGCATGAAAATTCTTTCGTTTTTTTCGTTTTGGCTAAAAATATTTAGCAAGAGTTTAAATGGAATAGTTCACCCAAAAATGAAAATTACAGAATATTTTTCGAACCCCAAAGCCAACCTAGGATGACCTATGGAACAATGACTGGCTCGGCTCCTGCTTACCTCAACTCACTGCTACCAATCTACACTCCCTCCAGAACTCTGAACAGAATTCTTGCTTCAAAACTTGGTAATCGTGTCAGTAATAGGTCTAACAGGTTTTAATAATTGAACGGATTATTAATGGCTAGCATGATAATAAATTGTTTAGAAGTGGTCAACACAAAACTCCAGTCATGCATACTTTAAGATCCCAGCTGTTGTTCACGTTACTCCCTGAGGATGGTGAATGCAGTGCGCAATTGACAAAAAAGAATATCTCAATGTTTTCTTGGATCTTATCAATAATGATAATTAGATGATATCTTGCTGAGTGTTATTATTGTGCTGCTATATCGAGGACTACCACAGACAGCTGACTCCAAAAGTTTTTGATATTCTTAATATTCTGTGTGGAGGTCAGTTCACACTGATAAAAACGTATCTTTTTCAGTAAGTTTCAATTGACTTTTATGGGCATTTTGCCATTTTTCTTAAAAGTGTGCATTGTTTTTTGAGTCACACAACTGCATTTGAAGTGGCATGATGTATAATTTAATGCAGAACATTTATCCTGCGGTTACAAACGCCATTGTAACTCATTGTCATTGGCTGTGTTTGGAATTATTTTTGTTGTCAAAATAGAGCAAAAACAGGCAATACGGAGTCTAAAATTCTAAAATTTACTTATTTTGTGAACTGTAAAATAGTATTACATTTTTGGAAAATTAAACAACACTAAGTTCATACTGATTAACTATAGGAAATTATACAAATATTTTTTTGTCCCCATATCTTGAATTATATGATCATTCTAAATGCATTTAATTAAACAGGAAAGTCAAATAACACACTCTAAATGCGCACATGAACTAGTCTACACTTCCTGTAACACGCACACGCTCTGTAGGTGTTTTGAATATTCGATAATGTCAAATCACATATTATTAAAACTACAAGTACAATATTATCGCAGGCGATATGTATCGCACACCCCTAGTTATAGTCTATATAACAGTCTATATTTGATATGCAAACTAGTTTTGGGGAAACAGGGAAACTGGGGAATGTGTCAAGCCACATTATCCAAAGAGGACATAGGCAAGGCCTCCAGGTGTGTCCTACAAGAAATGGCTAAAGGACAATGTGCTCAAGTCTGCAGACAAGAACGTGCAGGTACACATACAAAGCCACTTACTTCTTAACTTCTATGGATCTCATTTCAAGTCCATTATCTAAGTGACAATGCGTCAGTTTTCCTTATGGGTCCTATAAACACACATGCTCTCTCCACAGCCCAGTGGGGGAAACTGAGAAGTGAATAAGAGTGAATACAATAAGAGGCCACATCAAAGGTCTGTATGAATGACAGAGATTGTCCACTGAATCTAATGTGAGGAAGGTTTTTGTGTTAATGCACTTTTGAGTGGGTACGTGTGTGTTTGAATCTGCCACAATGACCACAAAACCTATATTAAATTTCAAATAAAAAAGAGATTAAGATCACTATCAAATTCTATCATGTATAATAAAATAACACAAAACATGTTTTCTCAAGTACTGTAGAGTGTAGAAAAGTGGGAAAGTTACAAATGGTGCGTCCTCCTCGTTCGTATTTACGATTTGGAAAAAGATGTGCGTCAATTGTGTTTTTAGTCCATTTCAGAATGTGTTACTCTATTTAACTTGTACTTGGTATTGTACATTGGGCACATTGCAATCAAAAGTGGAGGCAAATGGACCAAAGACTTTAGATACACCAAGATTGATACACCAACATTCAATATGGTGGAATACATTCTGATATAGGTCCTGTCCCAAATCACACCCTAACCCCTTGTGGTTAACAAATTTTCTTCACGTAATGCAGTGAGTCTGCTGCAGAGCTTGTCTTAAGCTGAGCTCACACTTTTTTAAGTCCTTTAGGATCGTAATTATCAGACTGTACGAACATGATTATCATGTCACACCGCGGGATCTCAGTTGTTACTAATTGTACGACAGTCAAGACATTAAAAAAAGGGTGCGTGCAAAAACATAAATCTTGTTTAGAGTTTTACATCAACCCACACATTATGAAGTGACCGCAAGCTGTATTGCATGCAGGGATTAAATGTTGGTTATCATGAAAAGTATACGAACGGCAGCAAAACCAGCATATTTAAGAAGAAGCTGCACCACACCCCCACACCCAAATTGTGGCTAAAATCGCACATTGTGGGCCGGGCTTAAGTGTGGGTTGCTTATTGAGGGTGCAACGACTGCAAAGAGGGTGCTCGTGAGCATCCTTTAGAAAGCTAAAATGACAAATTGGATACCCTATGAACTCATAGAGTTCCCATTTTCTGCCAACTGGGACAGGGCCAAAAAAACATTGAGAGCTCTGAGACGTGCGATTACCTGGTTCAAGGTAAGATTATGCTGTGCTATTTGAGCATAAAAAAAAAATGTTTGGGACCATTCTTGTCAGATTTTGTTGCTGATTTTAGGATTTCACTGTTCAGGTAAATAGGACTTAGTCTTAGTTGTCTGAAATAGCTTCCTGGAGGTGAAGGAAATATGGCCACAAACTGAACAGACTTTAAAAGAGACTTCGGGGCAGGGTTTAGGCAAACCACGTGACATGGATGTGGTTAAAAGGGATACAGCTGTTGCTACTGGGCATGGGCATGTAAAGGTCTCACCTCAGTCATGGTACTGAAGGTATAGAGAGCGCTGGTTATTCACTCTCCCACCTACAATCCCTGCCAGACTTAGGACTCGAACCCGTGACCGTTGGGTTACAGGTCCGATCCTCTATTCATTAGCGCACAACTCCAGCGATGTCGATATTTGAAATTACCAAAACAAACTCACCTATCGAGAAGAAATCAAAGCAACCTTAGGCCTTCCGTTCGAGTTCTCTCCAGCGCTGGAAAGCTGATAAGATAGTTACACGTGTCTTACTTCTAGCTTTATCGGTCCGCAGACCGATTCTATTGTTTTTTAGCTTTCTGTCGCTCAACTCAATTGACTCGCTCAATTAACAATGTTAATGTTAGTTTCCAGTCAGAGCTGTATCCCTCCTCCATGTCAACAGACAGAAGTCTGTTTAGTCTACATTAGTTAAAATGTAAGGTCAAAATTAATTTTGAAACATGCATGGTATAACATGTAAAACCAGTGTGAATTTTCATTTCGTACTGAAGTTAAAAGACAAGTTTTACGCAAAAATTGAGAAAACATATGCGTTCACTGTAAGAAAAAAATAGACGTGACCTGACAGAAATGAACGACTTGGGTCTTGGTTACACTCTAAGATAGTAGTCATAAAAGACGAGAGAGGGTAACGGTATTCGAGCAGGCCGTATCGTTCTAACTTCAATGTGCAGTCTCATTGTTACTAGAGATTTGATTGAAGTCTGAGTCATTTCTATGCAGCAGCGCAAAGCCAAAGTGACGGCGCGGCATTCCTTCGAGAGGCCCAGCGGGCACGCCGTACAGTCTACCACCGCCAATTAGCACGTTACCCTCGCTCAGACGCACACTCGACTCAACTCACATTCACCCCGCGGCGGAATTCACCTGCACTCAACCCTTCAGCTTATTTATCACACGCGCTCGCGTTTATATTGTTTAAAACGGATAGCTCTTTTGAAAATGAAAGTCTAGAGTCATCATATATTCTTGACATCATGTTGGACCTAACCTGTGCGATTGCCTTTCCTCACTGATTTCCTAAAAAGATGCAAGGAAACGCCCTCACGTTCTGAATAACGAGAGTTATTGGCCAAGTTGAGCAATGACAGAACGTACATGTTCGGTGAACTACAAATGCATGGCATTACGCGTAAGGAAAACGGACAGAAATATAAATGAGATGTTTCCATAATTAATAATGTTGCAAAGGCGAGACGCTGTCAGAACAGTAAAAACTTTAATCCGCGTGACGCGCGTTATAACACTTCTATGACGTCAACGAAACAACCAGTTGTAATACAAGAACAACTATTTGAGAGCATTTGCTTCTTTCTGAGAAAAAAAAAAGCTAAATTACAAATATTGGTTTCAGTTTCAAAGTCGTCCTTATTTTTCGCAGAATCTGCACAAATCTATATTTTATGAGAATATTGTAATAGTCGATTTTTTTTTTTTTTTTTTTAAATGTGCTTAAAACACTAAAGAAATCAGACCGGTAATGCAGGAACATCATGAATCTATCTCACAAACTGTCCCCACGCTTAATAATGACCTATAAGACAAGGTTTCTGCACGCCTCAGCCATGCGCGCTCGATAAACACACACCATCCCATTGCAATAACGCGACATATATTCTAGTCACATACAAAATCAACAGGTTCAAGTAACTAAAGTAAAACTACGTTTGAGCAAGTAGTCTGTATCATCAGACATGTGCGATCATGCTGCACTTGAACTCTCGCCGAGAACGCGCGCTTGCGCTGCACGCAGAAGAGGTATGAAACTTACCTGTCTCTGAAGAAGTAGTGTTGTTACAAAAACGCAGAGACTGAAGGCGCCGTTAGAGTAGTCCACTGCCAAAGTGCAGAGGTATGTCACTCTAATCTTTTCTAGTACACACGCCTTTAAACCCTTGGGGTGAATATGTAAATGGAGTCTCGTTCACAAGGACCGCTCGGTCTTTCGCCTCTACACTCAGGCGTGACTTTTCCCGGGTCTCGAATCGCACTCCCACTGAATAAACGCTACTTTTACCTCCTACTGTTAACCCTTTCTCGGGGTGAGATGGTTGTGTGCTATGCAATAGCTCTGTGAGATTCTATTTAGTGCCATAAAATGTGCTTATTTTTACTCCCTCTTTACAGAACTACTTTTTTTATGTCATGCAGTTTTTCCTATATGTAGGTTATTTAGGATGTTTGGATTATTAAATATCTACTTAGTATGTTGCGCCATCTTTAATATAATATTGTAGGCTACATAAATTTATATGTTGTCATAAAAACATTTATGACATGCAATGGCGACTGATGGATGTGCTCAATTTATGAGAAAACATAAAACAAATTGGTCCCTGTAAAGAACACGTCTGGTTTTTATGCCAAGTCACCCATAACGTAAGCAAAAGTTTATAGCATTGCAGTAGAATTTGACAAAATTAATGTTGTTGTCTTTTATATGTGATCCTGTACCACAAAACCTGTCACAATTAATGTGTGTATGTTTGTAGCAATATCCAAAAATGCATTGTATGGGTCGACATTGTTATTATATTTTTTTTATTTTGGCGTTCATGCCAAAAGTGATAAGGATATTAAGTAAACACAACTTTAAAGGCGATTTTACTCAGTTTTCATATGATGTATAAATCACAATATCAAAAACCTGACCCTTATAAAATGGTTTTGTGGTTATAAACAATATTTTGAGGGGAAAAAATAATTATGTGTTATTTGACTCCCAATGTTTTGGGAAATAACATTAATTTTCTGAGGTATTTTTGTTTCTGCCTATTTAAGGGTTAATTTCATGGAAGTTCATCGGCTGAGATTTGATGTAGCTGATTAAAACGAAACGAATCACCTACTTTTTGCAAAGAAAAACACTATTTACATATCTTGCCTTCTATAGCAGTTTAATTAATGCATAGATGCATCTAGATTATGAATGCACTACAAAATTTCATGATCACATGTGCTCGTGCTAGTACGAGAATGACGAAAGTGCTGCTCGTGAAATCGTTGAGCGGAAGTGAGGAAGCAGATGTGACAGTTCAGGGAATCAACAGAGGAGCTGCAGAGAAACAATGTTGCAGTTACATTTCACGAATGATACATTACCCGAAAATGTCAGCACTGACTTCCAGAATCTGAATAAATTCAGTGAGCAGGTAGGAATCCAGTATGCTGCGAGCGGAAAGTGTGAATTACGATAGTGATTAATGAGTTTAGTGTATTTGTGATCAGCAGATTTTCTGTATTATTTTGAATCTGCGTAAATAAACCGATCTGTCGATTGTTTCGCCTTCAGAAAAAAAGTCGCCCGCAGTGTCGCTAGTGTGTATACGGTTTAGTCACGTGAGATTACCAAACACTTAGCGTTAGCACGAAAAACCTGGGCTTCTTTAGTGCTGCCAAACGCGACCTCGATACACTTGTAGTTACTGCATTTAAACACGTATTATCATATCAGGTGCAGATTTATCCTTTATATAAAGTGTGATAATGATTGTTATAAAATAACATGAGGGAAGGAGGTTTTTGCCCAATATGTCACTATACACGGCTCCGTTTATCCTCTCCTTAATACAGTGTTAAGGAGAGGATAATGATGCTTCCAGCCCCATGCTTCACTGTAGGTATGGTATTATTGGGATGATAATCGTTCTTCTTCCTCCAAACACGGCGAACTAAGACCAAAAAGTTCTACTTTGGTCTCATCTGACCACAGGACTTTCTCCCATAACTCCTCTGGATCATCCAGATGGTCCCTGGGAAACTTCAGAAGGACCTGGACATGAGCTGACTTAAGCAAGCTGACTTTTAAACCATGACACGTCTTACTGTGTATTACTGATTGTAGCCTTGGAAACAATGGTCCCAGCTCTCTTCACGGCATTGACCAGCTCCTCCCGTGTAGTTCTGAGCTGATTCGACACCATTCTTAGCATCACTGATACCCCACGAGGAGAGATCTTCCATGGGGCGCCAGTCCGAGGGACATTGACAGTCATCATTAGCCTCTTCAATATTCTGACAATTGCTCCAACGGTTGTTCTTTTTTCACCAAGCTGCTTGGAAATTGCCCCGTAGCCATTTCCAGCTTTGTGAAGGTCTACAATTTTGTTTCTTGTGTCTTTTGACAGCTCTTTGGTTTTGCACATGTTGCTACTTAGACCTTGGCTGATTGTGGGGTGCAAAGGTGTCACTACAGTAAATATATATGTATATATATATAGTGTGTGTGTGTGTATTTATGCAGCATACACTAACAAACACTACTAACTTCAAATTGCGCCCATTTTTTAAATCCTTTAGATAAACACCTAATGCTAAAATGCATGTCATTTTCTGCTGATAAATGTCCATTTTAATAAATTTATTTTATTATTATTTATTTAGAAATTAGTTAATATATTAATGCTTGAAAATTTATGAAAAAGAAGGGATGTTTTAACATAGTTTCGGGAAGAGCACACGAGTTTCAGCACAGCCGGTACCCATCGACGCTCATTAGTATTATCGCCCACTAGCTATTAATTATCCCTAATTTCATTTAACCGCCTCGGCATAAATATCATCATGCTCACTCCTCTCAGTATCTAGTTACGCATGATCCCACCTTCTCCGCCTTTTTCCTTCGCACCTTCAAGGCGCAGGGCTATTCAGCAGGGCTCAGGGTCCGCCGAGCCCTGCGAGTGCGAATTCGTGAAAGTGCAGCCAACAAGACCCTTGAGTCTTTGGAAACTCATTCAAAACTGTTTAAAAGCATCCCAAGATATACCTCACAAAGTTGGTCAGTGGGATTTTGTAGAGCTTAAAATATTTGTAGCTTTGATTTATTTAGTGTTTATGTGACTACATAATTATTTTCTTAATTTTGTGGACTGTTTTTATAAATTATGGAAATAGTGATGTGAGCCATAAGACCACATGAGACTTTTCACCTTGATAGTACACAAATGTAACCTTCATTTAGTGCCAGTCACTCAGCATTTTTTCTCCCATTGCAGCAGTTTGAGAGTCTGATAGACATCTTATACCAGTTTCTTCTAGAACCCAAAGAGGTGAGTCAGAGCTCTGAGATTACATCTCTATAAAGCCATTTCAATGTGTTAAATCATTGACAGGAAATGCATGAAAGGATGCACTTTTATAAGTGTCAGCCAATGCATGAACCAAAAAAAAAAGAGTTAAATGCATGGTTGTAGATAGAAAAAGATGTAGATGAGTTTGTCTCTTCATCAGAACAGATTTTGATTAAATTATTACATCACTTGCTCACCAATAGATCCACTGCAGTGAACGAGTGAGAGTCCAAACATCTGATAAAAAAACATCATAGTAATCCACACCACTCCAGTCCATCAGAGTCTTATGAAGTGAACAGCTCTGCAAAAAAACTAATATTTGTAAATAAAAATCCTCTAATTGCTTACTCCAGGGGAAAAGTTGTCTTGCCTGAATTAGGTACAGACAAGACTGTAGGGAAAGACAAATTATGTGAACGTTTATTGTGAGATAGAACAGAATTCAGACATAAATAAAAGTGTTATATTGTGCTTCTTCCTCATCAGTCAGAGCGGTTCTTGCATCAGCTGACGGAGTTTGCTGGAGAGAATGGGATGAGTGCAGGACCACTGAGGGCTCTGATGAAGAGTGTCCTCCTCCTTCCTCATGGTAAATCCTTCAGGACACTCATCTTGAACAAATCCAGTGCCTTTATGTGAAATTTCACCAATGAATAATGCAGTCCCCTCCCCTGGTGATAACATCAAATGTAGTCGTTTAGCCTGACCCCAGCGCTGATCAAAACATGCAGTGATCCTAATCTCACGGAGTGATTGTTCAGATCATTTTACACCAAATTGCTGCTTTATGCGTCTAGAGGATCCTAACATATGCAAATAGCCCTTGTGACAAATTGCCCCTGGGAATCTGGACCTAATGTCACATGTAGACTGCTCGACCCCTACCAATCAGTATGCGTTGGTATGCTACATTTGCATGCAATGACAGTCCTGCTGCCTGTCCTTTTAGACATTCGACTGAAGAGGAACGTAGCAAATTACTAATCATACTGATGGGACAAAATGATGAGGGGGAAAATGTTATGGTGTAAAATATGTATGAGAGAGATGTAAAAAACCTAATGAGCTGCCTATGTAGGAAGCACAAGTGTACTCTTTGTACAGATTTCAAAATCTGAATCTTTTTTTACGTTTTCCATCAATATCACATGCTTATTCATTTAAATGATCCATTTAATGCATCAATCCATATAATATGTTGTTACACCCCCATTATCAGGGTTCCATATCAGTTTGTTATTTTTGCATATGCTTTGGAACAGAAAGATGATTGGAATATAGATTTAAATGTCTTCTTTCCATCTCAGGTGCTTTGAAAAGAAATCTAACAGCTGAACAGGTGAAGGCAGACTTGCTCTCTTTAGGTACTATTTTCCCATCATCTGTACCCATTTGCTTATATTGTCACAAATCAGTATTTAACAGTGGGATCTACTGTTTAATTACAGGATTAAATGAAGACAAGGCTAGTCATTTCTCTGACCAGGTTTGTCTTAAGTTATTTCTGTGTTTTAGTTGTTTCCATGTGTCTGTGGATGGGAATAAGATTCAGTATGTCTATATCTCCTCTTTTTCTTTTTTTTCCAGTGGAGAATCCACTACCCTGTTTTGTCCAGACTGGCCGTGGGACAGACACTAATGGTCAACCAGCTTGTTGACATGGAGTGGAAATTTGGTGGTAAGCAATGGATAAACATTAGTATGTAACTCAATATTATCTACAATGCAAAGAAGTATATGTAGTGCAAATATAAATAAGGTGATTAAATAACATGTGAGTAATTTAAATGCATATTATTTTACAGTTACTGTTGGGACAAGCGAGCTGCAGAAGACCGGAAACATTTTTCTACAGGTAAACTTTTTTAATTAAAAGCAAACATTTATCAGGCGATCAGTTTTAACCTTTACATCTTGGTTTAAGGTTGTATTAAGTTACAGAATGTTTGTCGCAGAAAGACAGTCCTAGTTGACAGATTACACAGAAAATTGAGCAGACTATGGCGGGTCATTTGTCTTTTAGCTATGAGAATCAGTGTCTGTATGAAGCCCAGTTTTTCTCTGTAACCATTTTCAAGATGTATGATGCTTATTGTTTAAAAAATTAATTCAGATTGAGAAAGTTGTGTATATTCCAACCTTAAAATATTTAGCCCAGTACTTTTTTGGCTGAAGCAATTTAACAAAACCTACGATTTTGTAGAGTCGTAACTACACAATGTCATCTGAAGCTAAATAATAGCTGTGTGCAAGAAAAAAATAATAATAAAAAAAAAAAAAAGTGTAATCTGTAAACCAATAAACAGTACACCAGATATTTACAATGCAAGATAATTTTGATGACATCAGAAACCACCAGACCCTCCATAGACAGCAGTAGAAAAAAAACGGTAAAACAGTCCGTGGGACATCAGTGGATTAACTTCAGGTTTTCCATGCTATGAGAATACTTTTTTGAACAAAGAAAAGAAAAAAAAACATGATTTAACTCTACCGTTTTTCTCCCCTGACTTACGTCTTCCACCATTTTAGAGAGTATCACAGCGCAACGCATACGCAAGCTTTAGTGTATTTGATGTAATCAACCTTATTTACATCAGAAGGGAAGCATGTGCATGAACATAATTTCTTGTTTACGTCTAGTGGAAGGCGTATGCATTTTTACTACGTTTCTGGATCTGGGATAATTTCAGTTGTATTGCTTTCTATGGAGGGTCTGATGGTTCTCTGATCTCATCACAAATATCTTAATCTGTGTTCCCATGATGAACGGGGGACTTATGGCTTTGAAAAGATATGAGGGTGAGAAATTAATTACAGAATTTCCATTTTTGGGTGAACTATTAAAGATTATTATTAAAAATGAAAATTCTGCCATCATTTACTCGCCCTCAAGTAGTTTCAAATCTGTATGAATTTCTTTGTTCTTCCGAACGCAAAGGAAGATATTTTTAAAAAAGTTTGTAACCAGGCTGTTTTGGTCACCGTTGACTTCCATAGTAGGGAAAAAAATATTATGGAAGTCAGTGGTGACCAAAACCAATAAAATTAAAATTTTCAATAGTGACAGGTTTTTAAAATATCTTCATACAGGTTTAAAACTTCTTGAGGGTGAGTAAATGATGACAGAATTTTCATTTGCGGGTGAGTATCTACACTTAAAAAAAAAAAGTTCTTCACAGCATCATCGAAGAACTGTTTTGTCTAAATGGTTCCATGAAGAACCTTCTCTGTTTGACAAAAGGTTATTTGAGGTTTGTTTTTTAAGAGTGTAAATACATTTAGACTCATTTAACACAAAGCTAGAAGTTTCATCTATATTGAAAATTTGGGATGAGGCTGCAAATGGTCGAGAAAAAAAATTCTTGCTGACTTAATGAGAACCTTAGCATATGCACTAACCACACCAGAATCACGAGAGACTGCGTGATCACAAGTGAACTTGGTTACATCTGAATCCGTGCACTCCGGCAAAACACTCATCTCAACATAATAGTGACCTACATCTTCTCTTATCCCAACTAAAATATACATATAGTCCTTTTCTAATTACGATTCCAATTAACTGCAGTCTAATGTGAAGAAAATACCTAATCAGGACTTATATTAGTCATTTTATACCTATGGTGGGGTATATTTGGCTGTTTGGTATTATGTTATTCATTTTCAGTCTAATGTTTCCTTTAAGTGATAAAACTCTTGATCTGTCACTTCTGTCTGCTTAGGAAGGTTGAGTGTTATAAGACAAATAAACAGGTTCGTCTTTTATTAAAGTTTTCTTTCTTCTCACAGCTGAAACTGGTGATCAGAAAAGGAAACACAACAGAAAATGTATACATGGGTAAGCTTTCTCTATTGTCTTGTTTTAACATACTGTATAGGATTCAGTGATTTTCATGTAATTTTGTTTGGATCTGTCTGCATTAGAGTTGACTTTACCTCAGTTCTACAACTTCCTTCATGAGATGGAGCGTGCCAAAGCCAGTATGGAATGTTTCAGTTAACCGAGGTCATGGTAAACGGTTTGCTTCTTTTCCTGTTGAACAGTAAACAACTGTAATGATGTTCCCATACCAAACGATTCAAGAAGAAACCCTTACTAATTATAATTTACTAATCTTAAGAAGTTGTGTGATTGTTTGGGACAAATATGACATTCCACATTCACGCTCTTTATAGATGATCTTCTGTTTCTGAAATCTTTTGATACATGTCTTTGTACCAGCATACATGTATGTGCTTTTTGTATTTTGTTCACTTATAAATTAATATATTTGAAATAAAAATCCATTACTTCAGACAACTTTTCAAATCCAACCACCTGCTTACTGTATTAATTATATAATTAATTACAAATAAACTGCATTTTACATTTGTATTAACGTTTTAATTAATGGTAATAAATTGGGTATTTTAACTACTACTGCGAATACCAATAGGTCTACTGAAATGTATTCATTTTGCTGTCAGAAAGGTGTTTGCCTTTATCAAAGGCTGTCATGCTTTACAAAGAGTCAGACTGACGTAATTAAGAAACACGGTGTTAAATATGAGTTCCCTATTAGATGGTATTTGTGTCCTGAAGCAACTGACAATATCAAAGAACACACCCAGAGGCTGTGTAGATAAATAATTCTATTGATTTGGCCTTTCACTTGTCACTGTTTGTCTCTCTTTGAGTGGTAATGTTTCCGTTCTTTTCATTCTGAGAAATCTGGTTAATGTAGTTCCAGTTTCATACTCAGATTTGCTCAGTTATTGACTGCCACTCTCCTGTCAGCATGTCAGAACGTGCAGGTCATGAGTCATTAGCACCAGGTTCTCCGCAACTTGCAGTGCGTGTCGGAAGACGTAACTCTCACAACAATTCGTTACTGTGTTATTTTTTTTAGCAATTTAGTGGAATTATTATTTCGTAAGATCTTCTTACAAGGTCCTAGGAGTTAGGTCTAGAGGTGGATCTTTAATTCTTTTTTTTTTTCACAGAAAATTTGACATCAGTGGTTCAACTGTAATTTTATTTTATTTGCCATGCAACCGACTCTCATGAATGTGCAGTGGAGCCTGACGTGGAAGAGAGCGTTAAATGAAGTGTGGAATTTGTTTTTCTTTTCTTTGTGCAAAAAAAAATATCTTCGTAGCTTCATAAATTCAGAGCTGAACAACTGATGTCACATAGACTGTTTTAACAATGTCCTGTTAATCATCATGATGATGATGAAACCAATATGAAAATGTAAATTTGAAAACTCTTAGTCATAACTTGCTATGACATGCATGCATGCTCTATATGACTAGTTTATTAGATGACTTGCATGTGTACTGGAGGAGATGACTGTCCTACTAGCAAAAAAATAAGGCAACTTATCACAATCACCTTTTAGGTTAACTTGAGTAGCCGCCGACAACTTAAAAACTTAACACTTTATAATAACTACATGCTATGAATCATTAGTTAAGCATTAGTAAATTGTCAGTTCATCATTTATAAAGAATTTTTCCAACATGAATAGTCATTAGTAAGCATAAATACAGCTAGAAATGCCTTGTTGCTATATAAGCAAATCTAAATTTACAAATGAGATTTAAAGGCTCTGTTATCTTCCTAACAGAACAAATAAACACAGAGGGATGCAGTACTCTTCATTTCAAGATAATGATTTAAAAATAATATAAAAGTGTACATCTGTACACTTGATGAATGAAAAACAAACCTCTTCGATATTAAAGAACACTATACAGTTTCATATATTTTTTGCATCTTGAAATAAATAGTTCTGCATCTCTCTGTGTTGTTTATTTGTTCTGTCCTCAGTTAGTCCTCACTTTAGATGAGCTCACAAAAATGGATAGAAACTAATAAAGTGAAGGTAGTTATAAAGCATTTAGAACTACCAAAGCATTCATTAACACACTGAGCAACTATTATCATGTGTCTAAATAATAAGATTTATACATTTAAATAATGTATTTTTAGACTTTCTAAATGGTCTCATTAAACACTGACAACTTCTTAAGAACTGGTTTGTAAATAACGTAATAATAGAAATGACAAAATGATGATTAATAAAGTAGGAAAATACAATTATTAAACATTATATATAAGGCTTTTATAGATGCACTTGTAAACTATTTACTAATGCTTGTTAATGTTGGAACAATGGTTTATAAAGGAATAATTGAGTAATGCTTAACTAATTATTCAGTGTTCCCAGATTTTTTTAGCATTTAGCAATGTTAATCTTTCGCACGTGCCCGATGGAAGTTAACTTCCGGTCTGTGTTTGTTTAGTGGTTAGTGTCGCTGGCTACAAATGCAGCTAATAATGAGTAATTAAGTTGGTCTCAGGTTATTGTGCTGTGGGATGTATTTAGACTCTAGAAGGATTTAGCAGTTGTTATTGATTCTATTTTTATATGTCCACCGGAAGTTAGGTTAGGGTTTGTTTATGTTGTTGTCGTTGAAACCGCCTATACAGTACCTCAGCACACAATTCTCAAGCATTCTCATCAAATTGTAAATCAGTAAATCTATGAATGTGACATTTAAAACAATGATAATATTTGAATGCAAATTTAAATGTTTTTTTAAGCTTCAATGCTGGGATCTTGTGCGATATTCAGTGCACAATTGTTTGTTCAGATAACTCAGTTTGAAAAGTTGTGAGAACGTTTGGAAATGTTGTGAACAAATACGTAGTATCTAAGTGAGATAACCAAAACCACTTGTGCTAGCGACTTATTTCGAGTTTTCGGTTCACACAAAAACATTTATTCACTTCTACTAAAAACTCTTTGTTCAGGCTGCTTTCTTTACATTGGTTGGTAGAACCTTTCAAAAGAATCTGGTGGCCATGAAGCTGCTATTAAAATCATGCTCATAGCATTTACTAATCTTTCAGACGTAGTAAGATATGGCAACATATGCATTTTTGGCATGCTATTTAAGAACCAGTCAAGGCATGGGGGTGATAGAGAAATGCCACAAAGCTGTCACATGATAGATGTGGGAGACGGCTATAAATACAGTCAAGTAAATTGTATCTCAGTGGTTAGTGGACTAGTTCACCCAAAATGACATTTTTTTTGTCATTATTGACACTCCCTCAAGTGGTTCCAAACCTGTATAAATTTCACACAGGAAGATATTTTGAAGAATGTCTGTAAGCAGTCTGTTTTGGGTTACCATTGACTTAAGGTTAGAGTGAAAACATCTTGACTAGTGGAGTCTAAGTAGCTTGAAGCAGGTTTATGAATTAAAGTAGATTGCACTACCCATCCTTACTGCTAAATATTATCAAGACTCATAATATTAAGTAAGATATGTGTGCTTCCTTATCCAGTCCATTAGTTCTCATATTAATCAAATGAGACTAACGCATCAGATTAGAACAAAATAATCAATGAGAACATGTAAAAAAGCAAAGAAATGTAACAGTAAAGGCAAAAATCATTTAAACCTTTATGGATGTCTGTTCCTCATTTGACACCGTGTAAAACAGCTTGTTTCAACAAGCACTTCTGAAGATGGGTGAGCTGGAGGAGAAAGTAGACGTCACTTTTCAAAGAAAACAAATGACTCAAACTGTTTTTTGAAAGCTGACAGGTATCAAGTTTTAAAAAAGAAAATACCACTCGCTGTGAAGGTGTGTTGACAAAACATTTGCTACATTCATTGCAATTGAAGAGCAAAATCTTTCATCGTTTGAAAACTGCCAACTAGTGTACATTGATCAAGGTTATATCGACAGTTATATATCTTGTAAATCAGGAGTGATATTATTTGCTCTATGTAACTATCACTAGCGGTACTCTATGTGCTACAATAACTTTCTGTTCAAACAGATTGAAAATATTGTGAAATACTATTAGCTTTTGTTTGACTATGACTTAGGAAGTGAAAAAGCTTCAGGCAGTGAACAGTTGCCATGATCCTTTCAGCACTAAATATGAGTGAAGACGGCGATAATACTCCATCAGAATAAACCCAAATCCTGAAGTTTGACTTTTACATTTCTGCCTCTCCAGGCCAGTCATGCTTGTTCACACCTGCTGTGCACTAAGCACCTGGTGTGTGTGTGTGTGTGTGAGGTATGTTCATAACTGAAAGCAGAGAAAGGTATAGGGGAAAGTTACTGTTACTCTAGACAGCAAAAAGAGGAAGTTAAATTCCCACGAGTATTTACTAGACACCCTAAAGCAATTCTCCAAACATCTGCTATGCTCTTCTGGCAATTTATGAGATAAATAAATATATCATTGTCCACTGTGCATGTATAAGTAAACGTTTTGAGAGGAAAATGTGTGGACAGTTTTCTGTGGAAATATTTGTGAGCAGTTAATATGTAAATCATTAAAGACGCACTAAGAGGTTGAAGTTTTGCTGTCCAGTTTGCTCCTGAAAAAATGGGCCATGGTCATTGGCAAAGCCCCTGAAATCTTTGTTTTGTGTATGAAATCACTGTATTGAAATCTTGATTAATTAATAACATAAAATAAATTGCTTTGACTCACTGTGCAAACACTTTGCTGAGCAAATTAAACAAGTTTGTTATTAAATAAAACATATCCACAGTTGAATACATTTCATTTTCATTTTTTTTATTTTGTATTTAGAAATTATACTGTGCATTACTTAAAATGTATGATTTATCTAAAAAAAATAATTTATTCCCATGAATGTTTTTTTTTTCCCTTTGAAATTAATCTTGTGAAAACAATCTTCTGAAACTGTAGCTGTTAATGTCTTTTTGCAGTTTTTGGACCAAAAACAGACATCCAATACTGAGGAGGTAATGAAGAATGTGGGATTTTTTATTTTTTCGGCCAATTGTGTTCTGCATTTAGGTTAGGCTGACTTTTTGAACTAATGTCTAAGGCAAAGCAAATAGGTACAGGACATCATTAATGTTAAAACAATCCCTCTAACACATTTGAATACCATAAACTTTTACGGCAGTTGATCCTACCAAGAACGCAGTACTGTTTCAAGACTGATGTTTTGAGATGAAATCAGAATTTATCCAAAAATGTTCTTAATGCATGTTTATATTCTTACTATCTTCTGCTTAACTGTGTAGCACCGGGTTTCCATGGATCACTAAAAGTCTGCAATTTAGGTGTATCAGGACAGGTGGTCTCAAATTTGGGAACAAAAAGACAAGCCAATTGCAATATGGCTTTAAAACGATATGATTTCATTGAACAAATATGAGCACTGCACGCTTCAAAGGCAGGTGCAGTTGTGCTTTTTGTACAGTGTTATGGGTAGAAACCCCTATGTTTCTGCTGTTCTGAAAGCGCCACCTGCTGGATTTTGTGGATTGTGGATTTTCAATAAGCCCATCTGCTATTTTGTTCAGGCCACTGCAAATATTGAGTTAACAATAATTCAGTGTGAACTGATGGATCAACAAGATAAAGCATTATAAACATAGAAACAATTAAGAGAGTAAAATATATTTTAATTAATACAGTAATTGATTGATAATTGTTTTAAAAAATATTACTACTTTTAACGATAACAATAACTATATTTGCATCCACACCAGTAAACGAAATCGTCCGTTTATCAAGTCCGTGATAGCAGGATGGATTCTGAATCGTTCAAAAAAATCGTTCTGAAATGTTTCCCGATGATATAATTTCTCTGTCCTTTATCGTTATAGGCATGCTGTGGACACTGCTATTCTTTGAGAATGAATGATCGCAGGCCTTCCACTCCTTCAGTTTCCCCCAGCGCTGGAAAGCTGATATGATATTTCCACGGGTCATACCTCTTGCCTTATCGATTAAAAATCGCATACCCTGCTTTAAAATCCACGCTAATTGCTAGCGCTAACTTACTACGATGACTTTATCGTGACCTGGCAAATTACAGACCCATTTCTAATCTTCCATTTATGTCTAATATTTTAGAGAAAGTTGTGTCTGCTCAACTGTGCTCATTCTTGCAAAAAAACAGTATCTATGAAGAATTTCAGTCAGGTTTTAGGCCCCATCACAG
>JAUYWG010000061.1:6920313-6922813 GCA_034779775.1 Enteromius afrohamiltoni
GGTCATGCTCATTCACCTTTTCATGTTTCTATATTCTTTATTTAAAATAATAATAATTTCAACAAATATAAATGCACCTTCAATTCGGTTTACAGAACAATAACAGAACTGGAAACAATAAATTACATTAAAAAAAAACGTAAATAAAATAAATAGCATGCAAACAAACAAACAAACAGTAAACTGGTTTCTTTGGGACACTCATCTGCTTTGTGTTGATTTGGGCTATCTAAACTCGAGCATTTCCTGGATCTGGACCGTCCCACCGCGCATGGGACGCCGCTACCCATCCATCCATCCTACCGCCTCGTGGGTCAGTTAGTGTGCTTCCTATCTCACGTTACACGCACAATCCCGTTCTCCGCGTGGACAGGCGCGCGGAGCGTCGCGGCTCGAGCTCATTCTAACAGGTGGCGAGCGATTCCAGGTGCAGCAGCAGTTCATCACCGAACGACCGACGATCGTTCGGTCCTCTTTATAAGCAGTTCTTAGGCTCCTGCGCGTACTAACACGGTCTAATCATCGTGTTTAAGGTTTTTAGGCAAGGGGCAGATTGGTTTAATTAGCCTTCAGTTTACAGGTGGGCGAAAACCGTTTGTAGGACGGCCCCTCTTTCAGTTCCTCAACAGGAGACACGGGACTGTCATTTGTTTGTCATCCTGTGGGACAGAAGAAACGGCTCCGTTAACAGGTGCGAGGATAGACAAATACACCGGCGTTAAGTCGCGTGTTTGTGCAGAGCCCGTTTTGAAGAATATTTATATTGGTGTTCGCGGTAAATTAGGACGTTTATCTACGTATCCAGCGTACCTCCGAGAAACCTCTTTCGTTCCGGAGGAGGACCGAGAAAGCCATGTCAACCAAAAAACGGGTGGATTTGACGAAAAGGAGCCGAAGCCCCGCGGTGTCCGAGGCGGAGATGTTTGGTGATTTTCAGGAGTGGTGCCTCCGCACTTATGGGGACTCCGGCAAAACAAAGACCGTCACCCAGCGAAAATACAACAAAATTCTGCAGACCCTCTTACAGAGCGACGACTCGGAGGGCGTCTATATCGAGAGCAACCACATCAACGCCAAATTTAAGTTCTGGGTGAAATCCAAAGGTTTCCAGGTGGGCAACACTGACGGCAAGCCGAACGAGAACGGAGCAGCGGACAGACCGGTCCTATACGTCCCCATCAAGGCAACGGTTAGTATGGGTCCTCTTTTTACCAGTCTGCTAATCAAACGCGTAATATTTGCCTATGCAAATTATGAGCCACGCGCACAATGGCGCACGGGTTTACGCGTCGCGCGGCCGGTGAATCTTGTTTAGGGTTGTGTATCTGTAGTTGAGCTCATGTCTCTCTCGGGTCTCTAGTAACCACTTGTTCGTGTGCCACTCCGCCCGGTATCCACGGGAACCGATTGTCCGGAAGCTCTCTGTGTTATCACTATCAGTCACTGGCAATGAACACCAGTTTCAGGATATTAGTGAAATATAGAGCAAACGAATTAAATGATTTTTGAAATGTCCATTTAAGATGACATAGAGTACTAGTACTAGAACATATATTAAAATGACATTTATAGCTTGAATAGACATAATTATGTTTTCATTTTTTGCTTTTTTTTTAATTTGTGAAAGGTATTTTTGTAGGCTAAAAGAAAAAAGGTTAAGAGTTTGTAAAAAATGCTGGCAAATTTTTTTGCCATTATATTTATTATATTGTGTCAATCTTTTTATTTTTAATAATAAAGTAACATGTACAAATCAGCAGTGGAAATAAATATGGTTTTAAACAGTCCGTGTAGCAACCAGCATGCAGGAAGACATTTTTGTTGTCATGTGACAAGAAAACCAGACATCTGATAGAACACCATTTGACCCTAATGAGTGCCTTTAAAACAGTTATCGATTTAAAACTGTATATAGAAGTACATTCTGCCTGCGTCAAATGAAGTTAACCTGAGAAAAATTCTAGATTTGATTTGATTTGATTTTATTACCCTGACCTTTGAACTTGAGCGTATTCAAAGTGCATGGAATTGCAATTAATACTCTTTATAGAAATTGGTATAAATGTTTTTGGTAAATGTAGGACACCAACTTGATTGCAATGAATTAATTTCTATGAGCTTGTCACATGCATATTTTAAACAACATTTTTGAAATGCTTCCTTTTTGTAATTTTGGACACTCTTTGATTCAGTGATCCACATGTGTTTGTTGTTATTTTTTAACTGTTGACATATTGGTTGAAATCCATAAGAATTTGAACATTTTCATCCAATCCATGCATGCTGCCCCTTGTTTGCATTTTACCATTAGGAAAAGCATCTAGTCAAGTAAAATGGTACTTGCTTCAAACTTTTCTACATGTATATTAGATTTAGACAGTTATAAACTATGCTTGCGTTATCTTTCTCAAATGATTAATCTTCATTTCAGTCTTTTTTCTGAGCTGAAGAGTTCAGGTTTCCAAGCCGTTGACTTTATTATAATAATTGACTAAACCCA
>JAUYWG010000061.1:6927813-6937598 GCA_034779775.1 Enteromius afrohamiltoni
AAAAAGCAGGTGTAGGGGAGCAGCTGGTAAGATTAGTGCCTGTGTGTGTGTGTTGGTTGGTTGGTTTAGGTGTTGTATAAGGACAATGATCTGAGTGGTTAATCATTCAGAGCAAGTAAAGAGCAAGAGTTTGCCACATCCACTGGCTGCTCATCAAGAGCTCTTGGTTTATTCGGCTTCACAACAACAAGAGAAAACATCTCTCTCTCGCCGTCCTCTCCTCTTTCCCTCAGATTACCACTGGCGCACACACGCGGCGGTCCTGACCCCCCTCTGCTAGTTGAGCAGCTGTAGATGTAGCTCCAGCGGTAATTGTGGTAGTGAGTGTTCAGGCTAACAGGAGCAGAGGAACAGGGAGAAAGGAGGGGGATGAGAGGAGAGGGCAGAAGCTGATAAAAAGACGAATGCATTGGAACAGAGAGTGCTGTGCTGCTGCAGAAGGGGCCATGCGCATGTTTGCAGGGCAGCTAGTGGTTAGTGTGTTCTCCAGTGTACACACACTATGTCCTCTTCTCTGTGGGACTTCATTAGGAGCTCCTACAGGTAACAGAATGTCACACAATTCGGCAGACTCAATTTGAAGAAAATGCCAGTGGTGTTTGCTCGTTTTAAGGCAATGGTATTGCAATGCTATCCTGTTTCTATAGTGTTTAGGGTGTCAATAGGGTAGTAAGGTTCAAAAGATGTGCAACTTTTTAGCCCATTTACCACTAAAAGGTGCATATTAGTACCTTAAATGGATAGTTCACACAAAAATAAAAAATCTTTCATTTAAATACCCACCCTCATGTCATTCTGAATGCATAACATTGTGTCCTAACTAGATGCAACGTGTCAGGATTACAGTGACAAAAATGAGCGTCCACACCAATGAGACACGAAAAAATCAAGCAAATGTTACAGCCAATCAAAGCTTGTATGGGCAGACTCTCTCTGAAAGCACACTGCTGGATAGCAAACTAACTGGATAATTTATAAGCTAATTCACCTTTTTAACATAATTAAATGTACATCCTGAGTGTCTGATGCCGTCTTTGTTTTGGAATACACTGGTTGGTTTGCTTTGTGTTCACAGTTTAGCATAAATTTTATTTGTAATAAAGCAACAAAAGGTAGTTTTTTTTTTTTTCAGTATGACTGAAATGATATTTACATTATACACATTTAGCTTTGAGTAAAGTGCGGAATGACCTGAGATTATCTACTGTCATATTTTGTATGTTGTTGTTCCAGCCACAACATCACAGAAATAGGAATCATTTCTAAAATAGAAATTTAACGTGTCGCTAGTTAGAACAGAATTATTGCATGTCGCGGAGTAGTTAGGACGCCGTGTAAGACCTTCATTCACTTTTGAAATGCAAATTAAGATATTTTAGTATGAAGTACAAGAGGTTTCTAACCCTGCATAGACAGCAACACATCTACCATATTTAAGACCCTGAAGGGTAGCAACTTGAACAACTTTACTTAACAGTTTCCTGAATAAAGAGAAGAAATAAATGTAAGATTTTAAGCCTGGCTGAGCTGGTATTCAGCTTATTTTAGCTGCAGGTCTCCCAAAGTTCTCAAAACCAGCTATGACCAGACTGGAAGTTCTCCAGCTTTAGCTTCAGCATTCACCGCTAATAAACTGATCTCATGACATTGACACCTTGGCTGTGTGTGGAATGAGAGATTAGGAGAGAGAACTGCGTCACACTCTATCATAGTGGAACTAATTGATTTTAATTATGTCTGTGTGAAGCTACTTTTGATACCTGCAAATAGAGTGACTCGTCCTGAATATTCATGGGTTTTTCACAAGATTCTTGTCTTCACACAAAACCTTGCCTTTCATTCAGAGGACGGTCTATAATTTGGTTTCCCCAGGAGGCCAGCCATATCTGTGGCTGTAGATTCAGCTGTGCAGCCGTGAGGACATATACAAGACCCAGAGAGTGATTATTTATGAATTAGAGAAAAGAGGAAGTGTCGTTCCACCACCCTGGAAGTCTAACAGAAACACACACGCACAGACACACACACAGCTGGAGGGGGCTAATGACAGGCCAAAAGGATTAGTTTCATTTATCACCCGTGAACAGAGAAATGAAATAAGTCTAATTTTCCTGTTAACTAGAAGAAGATTAATATTATGCAACTGAAACTACTGAAGGTACCGAGTTGAGAAAATAACTGATGCAGCGATAGTGTAGAGAACAGCGTGCACTTTTGGACGCTTCTAGTAACTGATTTTCAGTGGCCAAAGTTTTTCAATGCTGATGTTGCAGATATTTTCAAAGTGGAGAACAATGAAACTGAAGCTGATTAAGCTGAAGAGTGTAGATTTGGTTTAGATTTTAAATAACCAATTTCCACCTCAGAAAAAAAGGTAATTGTGAGATAAAGTTGAAAATTTTAAATAATGACACCATGTAAGATCACAGCATCACACTTCATGAAATAAATTTGCAGGTGTATATCTCACAGTGCGACTTTTTATCACATGAAGTGGCTTTATTTATTACAGTATATAGGAAGATTATTAAGATTAAGCTTCATTTTGTTGGTATATAACAGAGTCTAAAGTTAGTGGTAGCAATCTTTGTTTTAATTATTATTTTTACTATCGTATTTCTATATCTTGACTGTTGAATGGTGTTCTATAAAAACTGACAGTGTGAACACACACTATTTTAACATAGAAACGTGCAAAAGTATGCACAAATCATCTGGCCTGGTTTTTGATTCACAGCTGCATCTCTGCTGAGAATACAAGAGCTAACAGAATACAAGCAGTCACTCATCTTCATTTACACCGTCAGCATCTCACTGCGGTTGCACACTGTAGTGACTGCAGGACAGCCTGTGAGGTGAGTGGCTGCGTATTCTGGTCTCCCTGCATTCTTGCGGTTGCCATGGTGAAGAGTCTCTGTGCTCTAGAGCAGGATAAATTAACAATGTTTTAATTGGCTCCGGGCTCTGAGTTACAGTGCACCTTATCGCTACACTGTCATTTGCAGTGCATTATCATTCACTCTGCATATGCATTCACTCAGGTGTGTGCGTTTGAGGCCTCTTTAAATTCAAATGGAGTGGTGTAACCCCAAGTGTGTGTCCAATCTTATTTCAACACACACACCCCTGAGTTAATGCGGCCAAAACATATAACTGCAATGTAACAGAATTCACAGCACTCCATCGAACAAACTAATCACGCACTTTACCTGGAAGAAAGACGACACAGGCAAAAGAAGCGGAGAGAAAGGAGAGACAGAAAGAGGAACAAGGGAAAGAGAGTTGAAAAGCCTTATGGGACTGAGAGAGGGCAGATCAAGAGATCCAGTAGTAGATCTAAAAGCTAATGAGATGCCCCAATGACTATGCCTACATAGATGTCTTCTAAACGTGCAGTCACATTTATTTGTTGTTGAAATATCATAGGTCAGAATCCTGGTATTCCAAAAGCTTTCCAAAAAATAGGAATGTTTGCGTGAAACTGAAAAGGTTCTCTATGCAGAAAGCTTTTTGGATTGAAATTGGCTTTTGTGTGGGCTTTGATTTATAACTACAATACTGATAATAGACAATGGACTCTTTTTGCTAATGCTAACAAACCTTAAGGCAGGGCTCCTAATCCAGGGCTGTGTGTATATATATATATATATATATATATATATACATACAGTACTGTGCAAAAGTCTTAGGCCACTGGTATTTTCACCAGACAGACTGTATGCTGATCAGATCAGGTCTCTGTGTGGAGCACTGGCTGCTGTCTCACTCCTTCTGTAGACAATAATCTCATTGCATTATTACAATTAATGACAAAAATAATGTCTGGAAATGTAAACTGATATTTCCAACTGACAGGCTACTGCAGAAGATAGAAATAACCCACCTAAAACTATTTTTTTGTTGCTGAAATTACTAGGGGCCTATGACTTTTGCAAAGTATATTATATATATTTATCTTATAAGATATTATAAAAAAACACATACACTGGTTTTCAACTTCTGTGCTGACAGCTGACTTTTCAGCAGTTTCTGGTTTCACATGATCCTTTAGAAATCATTCTAAGTGTGACAACACATTTGCCTTTGTATTGTGAAATACTGTGGGCAAAATGCTATTATCTCAATAGAAATCCATCAGTTTATAACTTCTCATGATTTTCGTGATACTCTGCAAATTCAAGTTTGCTTCACTTTTTAATACATAAATGTACAGTATTGACCAATATCAAGCTACAAAATCTTTTGTTACATTATGAATATCTTTATTATCACATTTTGAATGGATTATTTAGCATTAGTACATTTTTTTAGGCTTCTGGCATGATGCTTTAATACATATAACAATACTGTACATACTGTACATTTTTCATTAGATTTATTTTACTGGTAGTTTTCTATAAAATAGTAAATCAACATTTTTGGAGTTTGTTACAATGCATTCTGTGTTGCTTTTTCAGCCTTAACATTTGGCCAAATGGAAGTATTTTAGGAGACTGCATAAGTAAGTTTGCTCCTTTTTGGAACGGTCTTCATGTTAGGAGCTTGCCAACGACGCCTTAAAAAGTGCTGCCTCTGTGGGACACTCACAAGGTTTTGGAACTAGCGAATACATGTGTGATCTTCCCCTCTTGCTCTCTTGTTAGTCTCGTGAACACACACAGACTCCATCCTTTAGCCATTAGTCTGTTTATCTACCAGCCGTTTGCCAAGATTAGCCCATAAACTGTGACCCCCTGTCACAATTAGCACTAACCCAGTCAAACTCATTTCACTCCCACTCGATCCTGTCCATCTCGCCGTGCAAGATAAAACCCTCTTCACGCCCCCCCCCTGTCGCACATTCCCTCTCATTTCCATAGTCATTTTTATTCTGGTTTCTGGTGGAAACATCAAACGTCCTTAAAACTATCTGTTTACTTTAGGAGCAATTCTGCCCTGTGGATGTGTGCCAAAACATAAAGCACTCATCCTGGAGCGGGTACAGACCCGTTATTGAAAATTAGGACAGACAGGTCCAGCCTGGCCCCCCCGTCTGCCATATTTCAGTACTGTACGAAATGTTTGCCATGCAGAGCTCGGCATGTTGTGCAGGTGTGCAAGTTATTTGTGCATTTTTGTCATTGTTGTTTGTTTGGATGTCTGTATGTCGGTGGGGGGTCGTGTCTGTCTCTTCCTTTTGGCTGAGCACACATGTCTGAAGGGCTTCTCCCCTCCACTGAACTCTTCCACCATCCCTCCATCCCTTGCTTCCAGAGAGGCGGAGACGTGGGGGAGCTGCCATCGCCGCCGCTCCTGCTCCGACCCAGCTTGTCTCCTAGCAACAGGGCTGTTTGGTCCGGGACCTGGGAGTGGAAGCAAGAGAGAAACAGAGTAGCAGAAAGGAGAGAGTGTTGAGGGAGAGATTAAAAGCGAAAGAGGGAAAGCTGTAATTATCCGGTGCTGCTGGAAGGATCGAGGGGCCTGGAAGAGCAGAGGAGAGATGTGTTTGTGAGATGGGTTTGTGAGAAATGAAGGGAATGGGGGAGGTAGAAAAAGTGTGAGGGTTTTAAAAACAGCACAAGCATCCGCTTATAGAGGTGGAGGTGGAGTGGAGGAATAATTCCCCTCGCTCGTTTTGTTAATCTGCTCATTTCGGGCAGTTTTTCACTGTGCTGGAAATGGTGCCCTCCTGCCCGATCTGTTAATGGAAACTGAGCAATGTTCTAGCTACAAAAAGTGCGCAAAAATCATGCATTGCTATATAATAGTGGTGCATTGTGGGTAACATTCTACTTAGAAATAAATAAATATTTTAAAGTTTAGATGAACTGTCATTGATCTCATCATGAATGATTCATTCATGCATATATATTTGTGAAGCTCTATTTTTGATAAGAATTTTTTTTAGGCCTTAAGTGGTTAAATACACATACTTGTATGTGTCATGTAGCAGCGTATTAGATCTGGACAGCTCTTAAAGTGACAACAGCCTAATAAAGCTGCTGTCTGTCATTCATGCGAATCCAATAACAACAACAACAACAACAAAAAAACTTTCGCTGCTTTTAATTTAATGACTTTGTAACTTAAAATAAATATATATTGAATTTACAAAGTGAAGAATATGCAGTGTTTTTTATTTATTTGATTACTTTATACAACATAGAACATTTCCTATTTATTTCTTTTAATGTATTTTTTTGTTGTGTAGCTTGTTTATTAGTAGTTTATTATTTAATCACTGACTTCGCTTGTCTTCAAGTGAGATTTAGTTGTTTTTTTTTAGGCTACTGTTATTTCTATTTTTTATGTTGACAGTGGCGACAATAATTTTTGCATTTCTCAAAACTTTTGATATCATGAAGTAATGTAAAAAACGTAAAAAATTGTGGGATATCACAGACAGTGAAGGATGCATTAATGCTGCCTTCAAAAAATTCACCAGACGAAAGCATCTCAGTACAACGAAATCTGAATTTGCATTAGGTATGATGCACTGCCCACTAGGGTTTTTTGCAGCCATTATGTTTTAATTTTTGATGCAACAAAATTGCACTTGATTTATATCCATGCATGTGATGCCATGTTGCAGGGGCACAAAGAAAATGCTAATATTGGGCTGTGAGCTTGTTTTGCAGGACAGTATGCGTTTACCCTCTCAGGGTTCGGTGACTTTGACCCCGTGCAGGCGGTGGGGGAAGGGGGATCTCTCTCTGTCCTATCCTCAGTGCCTTGAGGTGCACCCTGTGTTAGTACAGGCATGTGCGAGTGTCCTGTCTGCTGCGCCTGAAGGTGCTGTGTTGACCCCCTCCCTCCCGTGTCCCACATTGGCCCATGTGGTTGGGCTGCTGCTGTCACACGCACTATCGTCCCAGGCCGCTGATGTGCCCTGCAACGCTGGGATAAGGGGGGTGGTTGGGTTGAAGGCCGGGCAGCATCATGCTACAGCAGCATGAATCTCTAACACACACACATTGGCAGAGCCTGGCACACGTGTCCTATCTCCTGAAGTTAATGTAGTGGAGTGGAATCCAGCAGTAAACATGTGTGAGCGCTTGTCACACATTACTGCAGAGGCTCACCGCGTGTCAGAATGCATACTTTCATGTTTAGTGTAGAACTATTCTCATACCATAACGTGACGATTTGAGAGTGGAATATAAGTTAGCATTAACAGTAAAATAATAGGAGTCTTTGAAATGCTGTATTGCCCGTACGCTTTTGCTGCCATGGTAACCCCATGGCCCTTTATGGGGTGGTGGAGGGGACTGAGTGGGGGATGTGGTGGAGCCAAAGAGCATCACTGCATGTGACGTGGGCGATGAAAGGAATAGAAGATGCCGATGGTGATTTCAGTTAGCTAGTCCATCTTTGACTTGGAGGTTCTGCATGTGTCACATGACCCTGCTGCTCCACGCACCTACCCAAGAGGCCAGCAGTGGTTACCGTGGTAATGAGGCTGGCCCTCCGATGGGAACTGGATCCCTAAACTACCATTTATTGCTCTAAACCTGATGCTGTGTGAAACAAACAAAATGTTTCACATTTTATCACTTTTAAAGTATTAATGGGCCATATATATATATATATATATATATATACCGCTAGCTGTCAATCTTACATGCTGCACCTTAATACACAAAAGGCCATGGTATGACTATGTAGATTTAATTGAACTAAACCCACACGCTTCACCATTCTGATCTGATACTGAGCAATGATACTGTTTGTTTACTGATTTGATCTTCTCAGATGTTTGTTTTGTGGTTATTTTGAATATGTTGTGCCATCTGTTTCTGGCATGAACCGATTCTGTACCCTTAGGGAAAATATTTTGTCTCTCCAGCGCTGCTCCTCTTAAGGGAGAGTCACTCTTGAATTAAAAATTCTCTGATAATGCACTAATCTACACGTCATCCAAGATGTTCATGTCAAGTTTGAAGATTTTTTTTGCCGTTCTGGGGACCAATAAGGTGAAGATCTTAATTGTAGTTTCAATGCAGCTTCAAAAGACAAACATTTGAGGTTAAATAGTATATATGCTTTCTTTTTTCTTCTTCCTTTTTTTTTTTTTTTCTCAGAAAATAGCAATAATTTTGCTTGATAAGACTATTACTCCTTGACTGGGATCATGTAAAACCCTTCGAAGCTTCATTAAAGCTGCAGTTTGGACCTTCGACCCATTGGTCCCCATTGAATCAAAAATCCTGGATGCTTTTTCTCAAAAAGCTGCAGTTACTCTGAAACCCTCCACTTACCCCATCTCCACCTGTATAGTCTGTATGTCTTAAATACTCACAAGCCATGTTTCTTTTTACTTTTTATGCTGTATTGTTATCAACAAAGAGAATTAGCAAAAAAAGATTTTTCCATCAAACTGGCCTTTTACCAATAAAATGGTGTGCGTGATAACGTCTTTCTTAAAAAAAAATTGAAAACTTAAACTTAATTGTCGCCTAAGTTTTAGTGTATCGAAAAAAAAAATCCCCTTAAGCTGTTTCCATACATATTTTCACTTATTAATACACATAAAAAATAACAAGTTTACTGAGTTTTCATTGAATTTTCATAAGCAGGTGCAGTTGTATTATTTTATTATTATTATTTGTATTATCATTATTTCTCGACCAAAGGTGTTTCCAAACAATTTTTTGCGACATTTGAAGTATCGATATAGATTGGATGTTAATTTGCATTTCCAAATATTTTTCTGCTAAAAGACTTACAGCTTACTTCACTGGCTACAGTTCTGCACACGCTTGCAGCAGCAATAATCTGCAACAATGACATGAACCAACAGCAGCAGCGTAGCACATGCATTCCAATACGATGTTAAAATCATCCTAGGGTTGTCATGATGTAACTATTCTAATGTCAATATATTGTAATAAATTAAATCTGTTGAACAAATATATTTTATTTTACCAATTTGAGTTTTCTATTTGAATACATTTTCTATTTGGAGTAGAAAATCACAATTCTGTTTGAGAATGTGTTTGTCAGTCCGTTATGATAATTCAGTGGTATAACAATTTTTGTGTGTGTGACACTGCTTGAAGATATGAAAGGAGTCTACTTTGTGTGATTTCAGTGTGTGGACGGGGGCTCAGGACCAGAGAGCTCGTCTCTGAAGAGGGTCGCTGTGGTGGAGGACTTCTACGACATCATCTATGCCATGCATGTGGAGATCAGCTCCGACCCGGCCAAAGCACCCAAACATGCCGGACAGAAGAAAACATATAAAGCGGTGAGGAAAGCAAGGAACTTCTTTCTCATAGTCTCTGATCAGACTTGGAAGTACATTTATGGACACATACAGTATACTTTAGATTTAATACCCCACGTGGCCTTTTTTGACCGGCTGTATCTGTCTGTCACTTAAAGTGTCAGTTTGATTTATTTCCTCCGTGTTTCTCATGAACAGACGCGAGCTGCTCCTGCCGTGTGTTGTCCTGGTGTGATTTGCAGCAGAGAATTGCTGGCCTCTATGAATTTTGGGGGAATCAGTCAGAATTTGCCAACATTACCTAGTAAATGAAAGCTGGATGATAAAACTTTTCTTTTCTTTTGTTTTTCTTTTTTGCATTTCTTCCTTTCCTCATGCATTTCTTCACACATTCCTTACTTTATGCATTTCTGCATTATTTTTCTTTACTGTATGTATTTCCTCATTCATATCTTCCTTCATCCATTTCTTTTTTCTTTTATAGTGTTCTTTTCTTTCTTTCTTTCTGTCACGGAGGCAGACGAGAAATGAATGATCAAGGAGAGTCCCAGTGTAGCGTGACGGAAGACTCAAACGCGGA
>JAUYWG010000061.1:6940153-6964874 GCA_034779775.1 Enteromius afrohamiltoni
AAAAAAAAAAGATGAAAAAAAGATGAGTCTCAAAAAAGTGAAGTTTAATATGGTGTGTGTTTGTGTGTCAGATTGCGGAGACGTATGCGTTCCTGCCCAGAGAAGCGGTGACCCGTTTCCTGATGAGCTGTGGAGAATGTCAGAAGAGGATGCACATCAGCCCCAGCGGAGCAGAGTTCAAAGGTATCACACCACACACACACACACAAACTAACCTACATCACTTCAGATAAGTTTCATTTACTGCAAGGTTTATGGCTTTATGTATTAATCTCCAATGGCAGTTTGCGAACTCTTTGACTCCAAAAATGGACAAGCTAGGAACTATATTCAATATTTATACATATTCAAACCCATAATGCATCACTGAATCATTGTCTTTGTTAAGAAAACCCCCTCTCATCCCTTTTGTCCCCTGCCCACCCTGTAACGAGCTCCCCCCGTCGTGCCAGCCCGAAGCTAATGAAACCCCCTCTGACCACATCTCCTCCCACACACACACACACACACACACACACACACGTCTCAACACCCTCTGATTAGACTGCAGTCACTGGAGTGTCCTGCTAGCCTCCCTACACACTGCAATTAGCCCAATTACAGGCCTTTTAACAAAGACAATGCCTCTGAAACCATTTGTAGATTATTTCTACAAAGGGAGAGAGGGATTGTGGGTGGAATCCACTGGGGAAGGAATTTGATTGGGAAATTTTCACTGGGATGGGAAAAAAATAGATAAAACTCAGTATCTGGTCATTTTGGAGAAAATGCAATCCCAGTTAGTCCGACCCCAGCAGCACGGGATGCCAATCAGAAGAACTGCCCTCAAACGTCCCGCTTGCTGAGATAAACAGATAGGCGACACCTCCCAGGCCCGAGCTGTCAAAGCGTTGTGTCAACGTTGGGCTTAGGTTGGGTGTTGTTCATGAAGAGAGCAACTAATTGGCTTCTTGCCCGTGGGGGTGCACAGACCTCCCCCCTCCAGCCAGCCGTACGAAAGTTCAGTGCTGAATTATTCAGAGTAATTAATTACTGTACACTCGCTTGGCTTTAATTGACACTCGGGTTGTGGTTGATATTGGCACTTTTATCCACATATCTGCTGTTGCTGCATTGCGGTTTCAGGCGTAATTTATATATAGATACAGAAGAAGTGATATTAGTAGCACATGTTGAGGATGTGGTGAAATCACACCAACACACCTTTTTGCTAACTCTTCACCTGACAGATGCACTGTTTAATGGCTAAATATAAGCTAGTTACTGTTTTTTGTTTAGCTCAACATCCTCTTGCTTTGTTCTTTGATTAAACTAATGTTAACATGTAAGACACATTTAAAGTACTTGTAATTTATAGTGGCAGATAATATATCAACTAAATACTAAACTATAATACATTTTAATTTAATTGTAAATTAAGTGTTTGAAAACATTCATAAACGTTCTTTTTTTTTCTTTTTTCTTTTTCTTCAAAAAAGTTCTTTTTTGTAATGGGTTTACAATGGGCTCATTATTAGCTGCAGTAATACTATATATACTAATATATAGTAATTAGTAATACTGTACTTATATCTCTTTTTAGCAGCCTGAATAATCTGGAAATCATTTGAAATCATCATTCTTGTCTTTAATTATTATTGTTGGTTTTAGCAGTGATCCAGTCTAGATCCTGAAGGATTTGTTTGTTTGTTTTTTCGTTTGTTGTGGTAAAGCCATATGAAATGAGAAAATGAAGCTGATCAATACACAGCAAACGGCTCATCCATTACTGTGTGCGTATATGTGCGTGAGATTATCAGCAGGTAATGGGTTGCTTCATGGCTCTTTTAACTCAAAGCTGATAAAATCCATAAATGAGAAGGCTGTTATATGACTACAAATGCTTCCACATTTATGAAATATGAAGGAGACTGGTGGAAATTCCTTATGTTTTAGACCTTCAGGAAAACAGTTAAAGTTAATGCACTTCTGTGTGTAAGTACTGATAAGTTTAAATTTAAATTCTGACATTGATTACTCACCCTTGTGTTGATCCTAACCTTGTTTTGTGTTGTTCTTCTCTATTTTAGTAATGTCCTTACTACATTTCCGGAACTTAAAGGTTTCAGTTTCCATTTTTAAAGTCACTGTCTATACACAGTAAGAGAGCGCTCTGGTTTTATCAAAAGGTCTTAATAAAGATGAATGATGGTTTTACAGGTTTGGAGCAACATGAGGGTGCGCAATTAATGAAAATTTGTATTTTTTTTTTAGTTTTGGTTGCACTATCCCTTTAAAATTGAGTTTATAAACACACACCGCTACACGCAAAGACACTAAACAAATCAGAAATGATTACTGTCATAGTCAGAAGCATTATCATCATGATATTCACAAAAATATTCACAGCAGTTTTTTCACACAAATCACAGGACATCATCACAGTGGCTTCAGATGAGATATAACAGCTGTGGGCGGAGAATGGATTTAAATATTTACACATTTTCTAATGAATATGAATGTAATTTGCATATGATTTTTTTTATAATTAGGCCTTTGTTTGACGCTGTTAATCTGAGGCAGAAAACACCGGGGCAGATACTGCCCTCTAGTGACAGATAGGAGAAATAACACTGCACACTTACTGTATTCACACTCTTTACATGAACCTCAGGTGTAACAATAACATTGTTCACTTTTCCTGTTGTGATCATTATATTTGCATGCTCTAACCATTGTAAATATCTCCTGATTTCTCAGAAAATAATCAACCGACTTCTCTGGCGGCCGACCTCATAGACTACAACATGCCTCTCACGACAACCTACTTGAAACAGAAGAAACTACAGTGCATGAACAACAACGAGCAGGTAGAGCAGTCTTCTCTAATTTCTTTACATGTTTACTGAACGACATACATTCAGCATGTAAACAGCCAAGTCTGATTTCAGTCCATCCAGATGGTACAGAAATCACTGTGGGCGTTGTTCTTTACTGACAGGAGGTGTTTCACTTCAGTTTGCATTTATTTATTTTATCCGAAGATTTAAAAAAAATATGACTATTAAATATCTTGTAGCCCTGATATTGTCAGAATGTGCTGCTTATAATATGCAGAAGCATGAACTCATAGGGCACCTGTGAGTGGTGTGGGTAGATGTAAGTTTGTGTGGTGTAGCGTTTAGAGGGAATGGTAGTTACTTGTCTTCTAATTAACAAGTGTTTTGAGCAGCTGGCTAATTAGCTGAGGTGTGAGAAAACTGTTGAAATGCCAATCTTACAAAAAAAAAAAAAAGGTGAACTGTTCCTACAGTAATGTACAGTTACTCAGTTTGTACACGCACTGAAATGTGTTCAACTTGAATTTTGCTCAGTGGGCACTTGCTTGAAATCAGCATTGGTAGTCCGTTGCTAGGACCATTCAAACCAAGGTATATAAAGGTAAAGTTTTAAAAAACACTCTAATTCAATAAGAATAGTGTTGTTCAGACCACAACTAAAACTACAATGACACAGTGGAATGGTAACGTTGCAATCATTTTTATTCGTATTTTTTTGGATGAATGATAAAAACATTGACCACAACCATAAAAGAAAAGCTTAACCAATGACAAAACTGCACTTAAAACGAAATTCTGTCCAAGTTATGAATGCTCATTCTTTCAGCATCCGGTCTTTTTAAACAGGTTTTCAAAAGTTATCACAACTTTATTATACATCAAGCACGGTAACTGTAATGATAAAGATATATAGCTTTAAAAATCTTTCTCAGTGTTAAAGAATAGCAGCGTCCACGCCACAACTGTAACGATAACAGACAGAGAAACTATATCATTGGGAATCATTTTCAGAATGTTTTTTCATCTGAAACATTAACAACCAATCAGAATCAATTCTGCTACTGCCACGCGCTTGAGAATTTAAAGCGGCAGACGTGCTTGAGCTTATACAGATGATATCGTTCACTGGTGTGGACACTAATATAGTTATTGTTATCTTTAAAGTTATCATGCTTGGTGTGAACAGGCCTTTATAATAACCAGCAAATTAACATCCGTTGGTTACACAAGGTTCCTAGACCACTTAACTGACTTAATCAGTCAGCTTCTCCAAAATAACTGTTGTTCACTAGATCTGAACATGGCTATGCTTTTTATATAACTAGTCTGTTATACCTAACCTATACAGTACATCAGCAACCACAATAAACCAGTCTGGACCAGAATTTATGCTTGTGTAGGCTGGTCTTTTCAATTTCAGTACACAGAAATATCTCTATTAACAAATTATGTTTCCATTTTCCTGTTATTGCATACTGAATGCCAGACAAGACATGCCGCAGTGTGATTATAGAATCTGCATTTGCACTGCAGTTGTTTTGCTTTCAATGCTGTGAAATTCTTCTAGGTCCTAATATAAAAGCTCATGATGCTCAAGAATCTGTTTTGAATCCATACCTTGCTTTCTTGTATCACCGTATTAACTGTCTCTGTGAGCGTTTGCTTTGAGAAAATTGCAGGGAGCAGACAGGAAGTGTATGTGAAATGTCCTACCACGGTTTTGGTCTCTGTGGGTGGGGCATGACAGGAGAATCACCCTGTGATTTTGCAAGTTCTCTTACTTAGAAATCATGGAGGGGTCTAAAATTTTCAGCACAGGTGTATTTCCACTGTGAGAGACAGAATCTAATGACATTGTATGATTTTTTTTAACAATTTATTTGGGTCACAAATTTTTGATCACTTGCTTATCAGCCAGATTTCTGACCCTCAAAGACTGTTATTTTGCTTTTAAATAGTTCAGCTACACTCTGCTCATGATTCTAAGTTAGTAGCACCTGTTTGAGGTTGTTAGCGGTCATAAAGACACCTGTGCACTCCACAATCAGCCAAAGTCTAAGTAGCAACATGGGCAAAACAAAAGAGCTGACAAAATTGTAGACCTTCACAAAGCTGGAAATGGCTACGGGGCAATTTCCAAGCAGCTTGGTGAAAAAAGAACAAGCGTTGGAGCAATTGTCAGAATATTGAAGAGGCTAATGATGACTGTCAATGTCCCTCGGACTGGCGCCCCATGGAAGATCTCTCCTCGTGGGGTATCAGTGATGCTAAGAATGGTGTCGAATCAGCTCAGAACTACACGGGAGGAGCTGGTCAATGCCGTGAAGAGAGCTGGGACCATTGTTTCCAAGGCTACAATCAGTAATACACAGTAAGACGTGTCATGGTTTAAAAGTCAGCTTGCTTAAGTCAGCTCATGTCCAGGTCCTTCTGAAGTTTCCCAGGGACCATCTGGATGATCCAGAGGAGTTATGGGAGAAAGTCCTGTGGTCAGATGAGACCAAAGTAGAACTTTTTGGTCTTAACTCCATTCGCTGTGTTTGGAGGAAGAAGAACGATTATCATCCCAATAATACCATACCTACAGTGAAGCTGTATGTAAAATGACAATTTTTATGTGGTTAAAAGCTAGCCTTATTCTATCTATGTTAATGTTATTTCATATCAAATCTTGATTAATGGGAAATATAGTTATTTATAAATTAATAAAGCAAAAAAATAAAATATTTAGTTCCAACTTTACAGATTATTTTAGGCTAACGTGCATTTGGGTTTTACTTTTACATTTTGATATTTATCTAATCTTCTTTGCTAAAAAAACAACCAAAACAAGAATAAATAACAATATTACAAATCAGGTTTTTAAACAACATTTAGACATTGTTATGCAAAATATTAATAACATGGTTGTAAAAATGTAAAACTTCATTCAAGAAAAAAAGTACATTAAAGGTGGTCTGTAAGAATGTTTCTTTTTTTTAATGCTCTCCAAGGCTGCATTTATTTGATCAAAAATATAGTAACTACAATAATATTTATTATTATCTATTTAATTCATTATCTATTTTAAGTAAATGTGATGTTAAAGCTATGTTTTTAGCATAAATTACTCTGGTCTTCAGCTTCTCATGATTCTTTAGAAATTATTCTAATATGCTGATTTGCTTCTCAATAAACTTTTATAAAAAACAATTTAATAATTATCCATATTGAAAATATTGGAAACTATTTTTTCATGATTCTTTTAAATAGAAGTCAAAATATTTTTTTATTTTTTCAAATTAATTTACTGAATATAGTAATTAAAAAAAACTTAACTGCAATATATAGTAGTATCAATTTAAACATTTCATACGGTATAATAAAATTAAGCTAGCAATGATGCTTTGAGGGTTAGTCTCCACCTTTCATGGTCAAAGGTTTAATTTTTGCAGAAAGTGTAAGGCCGAGTAAGAAATAGAGACTAAGTGCTGAGATAGAGAAACGGCAAAAGAAAAGAGTGAGAAGTGCAGAGAATTGTGCAGATAGGCAGAATAATTAGCAAAGAGGCCCTCGGATGAGCATCGGAGTGAGAGCAGAGGAGCAGAGGATGTGGCGAGGAGGCTGGTCGGCCCCTGCAGGACGCGTGTGTCCAGCTCAATTCAATAAAGAAGGAAATTAGCAGCATCCTTCCTGCAGGCTGCAGACTCCTGGCTCTCAGAGGGGGGATGGAGGATATTAAGGAGAGGGGGAATGTTCATTATCGTTTATGGCCTTTTTTTCCCATTTGCTGTATCTCCTCTTCAGGAAACTCATTTCATTCTCTCTCCTCCTTTAGCTCTTTTTTCTCCCTCCCACTTTCCCTCTGGGGAAAGGTGTGATATTCTCAAATATTCTAGTAAATTAGGCCTACTGTAGTCACATATAAAAAACAGATGATAGATTTGATCCTGTATGCATTCCTACAGTGTTTTCTTTCTGATAGTCAGTCAACTTATTTACAGTTACATCTACATTTGTAAGTGTTAAATGTATTTTAAATGTACGTTGTCGCACTGAAAAAAATGAGAAGTGTGACTACTAAATATAATATAGGAGATGTGGCAAGCCTAGCAGTGTTGTGTCATTTGTTCTTATAAAAGCTGTATTGTGCCATTTTGTCTGTAGGTGGCAGATTCACCAAGCAATTCATTCTGCTAACTAGCAATCCAACTAGCTGAACAAAGTTGCTTTGTAGTCTATTGGTGCTACAGTAGTCAGTGGAAACGGGTGAAAAAATCATTTGAAAGCTTTAAGGACATTTCTGTCACAGTGATTATTTGATTCTGTTTTGTGCTGCTTTTGATTTCTTAGCATTGTATTTTAACAGCTCTTTAATGGGAATTATTAAGTGTGCATTTGTCACTTCTGTTCTGAAAAGCATTACAATAGCCATTCACAACCACATTTTTCTATTTCCTAAAGTCAGTCTAAATATAACACTGACTTTTGCTTCAAAACACTGATAACGCAGTTCGCATTATGAGACAGAATTGTATTTTTCTGATTCCTTTTGAATGTATGTGCTTCTCCTAGGGGCTCCATTAGTGACTCATAAATCAAAGTGTGCGTATGTGTATGTTCATGCACTTAGATGCTCACTGGGTAATTGAGGACAGTATCAGGAAGGCGAGTTTACTGTGTTGATGTATTGGAATAGAAAAAACTGTAGCTGTTCCTAGGTCTTTCTTATTTCTACTATGTAAGCTTTCAGTATGCTGAATATGGAAAAAATCTATCACTTCTTTTTAAAATATAAAGGTGGTGTCTTGCTTTATTGTTTTTATATGACCGGATTTCTAGAAGAAATGTTGCATTTACAGTAGAGGAAGATGGAGGCAGAAAGAGAGAGGGGAGGGGACGTGAAGTGCTCTAAAGTGGTTTTGGTGATTCTGTACCTCACTGTACAGTACTTATAGCAGGGGCGTGACGTCAGCGGCCCGGCCACGCCTCCATCTTCAGGGCTGGAGAGAGTCGCGCGGAAGGCTCTCGCGACCGCAGCAATATTGTTGCAATATTAAACGGATAGAGAGTGGAGAGGAGAGGGGCTCTGCAACGAGGGGGATCCTAGAAGAATATTAAAAACAAATTGTGTCCATCAGTGAAGGTAAGGATTCAATTAGGCTGGCATGAATTCATTATCTTAAACAGCAGGTTAATTTAGATTTCCCCTCAGCAGAAAACGGCGTTATTTTGTTAGTGCTGCAAAGAGACCATGGGAAGGTCGATGTGTATTTATTATTTCAGTTAGGAGTTATGACATGCGTACGTTTAAAGTTGAACAGTTAAAACGACATTGCAGTTGGCTACCGTGGCGTTTAACCTGTACAAACACGCGACGCCGGTCAAGTTTAACAGTATGTTGATGACGGAATGAAGTCGTGTTATTTTCACGTATTTAGTGCGTCGCAGTCGCGAAACCTTGGCAACATGATAGCGTCCGTTTAGGTTGTTACCATCACTCAGCATTTTTTTTTCTCAAGTATTATAGTCGTGGCTGTCATATGTTGATAAATATGCGCTTTACACGCTTGATGTATCATTGATAACGCACGCATGCTGACAACAGGGTGTTATTAGTTTTTTGTTTAGTTTGTTTGTTCATTTTATTTAGCACCGTGAGTGTAAACACGACAGAGCAGAAATATGCGCTGGACTGTCAGTTGGGTTTATTTAAGGTCCTCATGCACGAAGGATCTGTATAAAGGGGGGAAAAAGTAATTTGCTTGCAAATAACATCAGTAATGATAGTAGCTAGATGTAGCCTAGGTGTGTATGAGACCTACATGAGGAAGTTTCGAGGCACTTGCTTAATCAGTGTGACCCTCAATCTGTGTTTGCTATATAAAAATATAAATGATAGAGTTATGAATTGATGGTATAGTATGACAACAGGTGATGCAGGACACCAGAGTCTCAATATACGTCATATGAATAAGTATTTAACTTAATTCTTTGTTGGAGAAATGCATAAAGATTTTTTTTTTTTTTTTGCAATATGTGCTTACTGTCATAGCTGGAAGTGATTTAAACAATAAAACTATTTTTATTTAATAACACAAAATGTGCCCAACAAACGTTTTGTTGTGGGTTTTTTGTCCAGATCTGGCAAAGCTGGTTCTGCAGGCTATCGTTGCTGTACGTTGCATGAAGGCTTGAAATCAGAGAACAGCTTACTAACTTGCAAATCTCACAAAGTGCTTTTTGTATCATTAAGATAAATAAGTTTCAGAGATGGCTGCCTCTGCTTTCGTAGTGCTATAGGCTTTCGATTGTTTTCACTGCCACTTGTTCTTGGCCCGCTGCCGATGACACTTATCTTCCAGTCAGCGTAAAAGTCAAAATAAAAAGTATTTATTTCTTTAATAAACATTAACACCCTATTGTGCACAATTCAAATGCTCACATAGACTGGGAAAAATACTATCGCAAAGAAAAAAGCTCAGCTTGCTCATCCTTGTCTGGGATTTTGAGGAATTATGTTTTGTGCAATTAATAGACAGCTCAGCAGTTATTCCAATGATGTTTCTGTCTCTTCTGCTCTTCTGTGCCTCCGGCAGGTGGTTTGGTAGACTGGTGTGGGCGTCTAAGAACGAAGCAATGTGACACTGAGTCAAATGCCACAATTCACATTTATTCCTCCATCTTTTTAACATTTACTAAACCTTATCCTGTGACTCTTTGCTCTGCTTCTTTTTCCATATCACTCCATTTTTAGCAGTGACACACTACCCCATTTTTTCTTAGAGTCGCGCATTTCACAGGGCTATTTAAACGTCTCTTTCTGGTTCTAAGTTTAATGGCTATGCAAATTAAAAGCAGGGATGGTTGGCGAAGGGTTAAAGGCTTTAAAACCTTCTTTATCATCCTCTGCCTTCTGCCAGAGCTTCACAAGGATAAAGCCTACCAAAATAAAATCACTTTTTCTGACCCCCACGTCAGCCTGTCCAGCAGAAGGGAAGCTCCATGAGCCATAATCCCTACCTAAAGCCAAGCTGCTCGGGCCCGAGGATCTCCCTCGCTCCTTCTCTCCCTCCCCCTCATGCACTAGCCATTTAAACAGTCCAACTCATCCTCTCCCATCCCTTTTTTTTTTTTTTGCTCCCTTCCGCTTACACTCCCTGTTTCTCTCCCCCTCAGCTCTGGTTCTCTGAATCTATTGTTCTTTGTATTGTCCCTGTAGTATTCCTATGACTATGTCTCTTTGCTCCTTCGTTCTCGGAGAGGGTCTGTACCATCCTCTGCTCTTCTCCAGCCATTACAAGACGCATCAAAATTCCCATCTGGAGCCTTGAGATGTGTCTCTCTCTCAGCGCCACTGTTTCAGTGTCCCATGGGTCTGTACGGCCACTTGTTCTCGCATCACTGCAGATGGGATGTGCCGTATCTTAAAAATCAACATTAAATTAAAATGTACACTATTATAAGCAAATGTTGATCTTTGTAGTTTCTAATCCACCAAGCCTTAAAAAATGCACAGCTGTTCAAATTGTGGTATCAGCTTTTTTCTTAAAAATAATACTTTAATTCAGAAAGGATGCACTAAATTGTTGAAACTTTTTTTTTAATAAATGCTTAATAATGTATATAATAAAAAATAGTAAATGTACATCAAAGAATCCTGAAAAAAGTCATAGTTTGAACAAAAATATTAAGCATTTTTTAGCATTTATAATAATAAGAAATATTTCTTGAGCACCAGATCATGTGTATAATATTTTACAATGTAGTAATATTTATCACTATATATTTAATAATTACTGGCTTACATCAAATAAATGCAAACTTTGGCGATCTTCAAAAACTATTTCTTATTAAGCCCAAACCTTTGAACACAGTAGATGTACAGTATTTTTTTACTCTCAGATAAATTCCTGATGTACAAATTATCTCCTCATTTTTTGTTCTTTTGGAATATTCTGTTTCACAAATTGGACCTATGTTATATTACAGGAATAAAATGGGTTGCAAAATAGGTTTTTTAATTGATTTATTTTGACGTAGTCTTACGATAGTAGCCACAGCTGGTTTGAGCTTAATTATTTCTGAGCATTTCTTTTGCATCTGTGCCACTGAGCAATCTACCGTCATTACATCCAAGTGCCCAAGCGCAGTATGTTTTTGTTTGGAATGTTATTGTTGTTCTTTTACAGCCCATGTGAGCAGCATGCTAACCAGTGAGATGCTTTTCTGATGATGGGTCCCCCTCCGTGTAATTTCCTGTCTTTTCACGGCTCGTTTCCTCTTGGGCAACATGTGCTTAGACCTGAGGGGGGGGAATTCTGGGATGTGACATACAGGCTCCCCAGTGTCCTCTATGCTGTTCTGCACTTTTCTGGTACTTCACTGTATGTAATACTCATCCAGCAGAACATCAGACCTCCTTGCAGAGCTGTCTGTGCCTTACCATTACTTACAGTACCTGAAGCCTAAAAGCGTGACTTCCCTGCTGAAAAGAATGCTTTTGGATTTGACTGATTGATATCTGCATGCTAACACTGGATTAGGTAACATTTACCAGCCATTTGAGATGAATGTGAAAAATGTCACAACAGATTCAAGTTGGTCACACAGATTTGCTGTGTTGAAGTGACTTCAGTTTCAGCTGTGCTTCATGTGTTCCTACACTAATGACAATAGACAATGGACTTTTTTTTGTCAGTGAAATTTCACCGATATTTCCCCAATGTGGCTGCACATGTACTCTGACTGTGTTTCCTTCGCTGCTGAATCTACAGCACCACTGCTCTAGAAAATATGCTTTAGTTGAGTTTTAAGTTTGCGGTCTGAATAGAAAGTGATGAGAATGCAATTTCTCTATACTGAAAATATACTACAATAACATTTTTTGAAGCATTTGCATGTGCTTGCAGCAAAGACACATGATATGACCAACACTGTCCAGTTAATGAATTGGTCGGAGCCATTCGGAGATGAATCACAGACAAACTCATCAGCCGAAAAACCGATTAATCACTTGGTGAATCAGTCTGAACAGTTACCAAATTAACATCTGACTCACTCACTGAAACAAAGTCATTATTCTTGACCATATCTAACTTCATATGTTATGTTGTAGCTATTTGACGTTTGTGAGACTTCTTTGAATGTAGCGTTATTTTATAATTACTGTAGTCATGTCAAGTCACTTTTATTTATATAACACTTTTAACAATACAGATTGTAGCAAAGCACTGAACATTATCAAGTATGAGAACAGAGTGATGGTAATGTATAATGACAAGATTAAACTATTTATTCATCTAATGCAGAGACGCTCTCTGTAGTCAAGACAAAGATAATCACTAGAAATTAGGTGTACGACTAAATGCTATTTGATTTAATACTTTTTTGTGTTTTTGTAGTTTTTATTAGTTTACAAACAAATATTTCCACTTAGTTTTAATTTATTTTATTTTAGTTTTAGTACTTTATAGCTTTTACTATTTTAATTGCCAAGGCAACGTTTAAACGTTTTCAGTTTATGTTATTTTATTTTATTTAAGCTCAGTTAACCAAAATACTTTTAATACTTTAAGTGAAGTATAACAACACTAAATGAATGACTCACATAACAAAGATGCACATAAGAGAAATTAAGTAAAAAGTGTATTGTGATCATTGGTACTTTAATGATTTAAGTAATTTTGCTTCGAATTAATATTTTCATCAAAAAGGTAGTTGTAGTCATGTATTTGGTACAGAAGTATAAATAATAAATTTTTTGTGGCATGAGAATTTGGCAAAAACAAAATGGCAAAATTACCATTTCTTACCAGTGTTTTTTTTACCAAGGTTTCTGGGATTTTAATTTGTCTTTTTATTTGTGGAGTCGTTTGTGGAGCAGGGAAAGGGGTTAATCGTGGAGATAGATTTGTGACTGACTGGATTAGAGGAGAATAGCAGTAGTTGGACTTACAGTAATCCATGTGTCTGTTGAATACTGGGTTTGACCTCACGAGGCTTTGTGTGCTCTTCAATTCTGTTTGGTTGCTGCTTGCTCCCTACAGATCAATATGTAAAATGAGAAATCTTGATGATCGTTGTTTTTGGGTGGTTTTTTTTTTTGTCGTTTCTTTCTCTTTTTTTCACAAATGCTCAATCTGAATAAGTTGGTCTTCCTGTTGCGGTTTCCATCCTCAAACAAACAACATGTGCCGAGCCTTGTTTCTCTGACAGCCTAAATTGATCACGCCCCTTTTGTTCATGGTTCTAGAAAGGCTATAGGACACTGCAGACAGAGATGATGAGATCAGTAGCAGAGGTCGTTTAGAGACAATAGCAGTTGGCTGCAGAAGCCGCATTGAAAAACATCAATTGGTCAGTGCATGCAGAAAGAGAGGGCTGAGATCGGTTGCAGAGGTCACAAACCGCATGGCTATGCCAGTCGTCTCTGCTGACCTGGATAAAGCCATTGCTTCACGGTGTATCTTTCAGGAAGTGAGGTCATCTCAGATATCAGCGTTCTTCGAGTGGCATTTTTTTGCAGCGTAATCTGGTTTATATATACCTCACCATTTTTATACAGTTCTGATGGTCAGTTTTACAGCGCAAGAGGACATCAGGACATCTGTGTGAGTACGTTTTTTTTACTTCACACAAACTTTTAAAGCAAGCCTTTATTGTCAACGTTTGCCAAGAAATGACGCCCTTTAAATTTCCAGCAGGCCTGCATGTCTCACAGAGTGAAACACTACTGTGTCAAAGGAAAAAAGAAAAGAGTATGTTTTGTTTTATCTCAGCAGGAGTAAGTATCAAAGGCTTATGTGCTTTACAGGAACATGAGACACTTCATTAAATAAAAAAAAATGCCAGAATGTTTATTTAATGGCTCTACTGATGTTCTGCTTTAAAAACCACATTCTGTCTGACTGACATATCAGAGATATCTGCCCAGGAATCGCTCTAGTATAATATCAGTCAATCTGAAAAAGCTTAGATGTTTTTTTTTTTTTTTTTTTTTTTTTTTTTTTACACTGTATATCCCAAAAATGATTTAGCATTGTGAGGAAATAGACTAAAATGCATTTCATTTAGTAGTGCTGCAGGGAGCAATCATGCCTCCTGCAGAGAGGGGGAAGAGATCACGTGTTGGATTCAGGAAGCAGAGCAGGTATAGTAACCCCCATAAGCTATTGATTTAAAGCTGCGGTTTTATCATAGATTCAGTGGACCACTCTGGGCGTTTAGTTTTCAGGCTTGTTGCCGAAGTAGTGAACTGTGGCTGATGTATGAACTAATTTATGCCAATGAGGGCTGGGTATCGTTCAAAACATTTCAATACCGTTACCTTGAGTCCGATACCAGTTCCTGAACGATACCTCCTTCTATACCAATTTTATGAAATCAGTTTTAACAAAATTACATTATCTCTTAAACTTTTTTTTAAGTGTGTTGACATTTATACAGACTCAAAACCTCCTGAGCCACTGCACAGAAAAAATATATCCAACACAAGGAATTAGTGCAAATTAGTTTTAATAAAGTTACACTAGTGCAATTATTATTTATTCTTAAAGTAGCCTTATAATTTTTTCCCTTCTGAAAATTGGGCATTTAAATTTTTTAAGGCATGAAACATTTGTCTTTTAATTAATAAAGATTTCATTTTATTGTTGGAAAATAAAGGGGATTTTATATTACAGTTTAAAACACCGAAGAAATACTGTTTTCATATTTTTTGTAGTAGCCTATTATTTACATTCTACTAAACAATAGTAATATATTTCTGCTGCCATGTCCAATCCAAACTTTTATTTTGACAGCTTGCCATGAATACCTTTACATTTCTGTGTGTGTACATGATATGAAGATAGATTTACTCAAATGAAACGATCAAATGCTCTTGAAGGAATCTTCGGAGCAGTTCTTGAGATGTTAGTCATGTAGCCTAATGTATTAATGTCCTCATTTAGCGAGACGCAAGATGTTAATATAACCATAAGCGCCACGCACAGGTCAGTATGCTAGTAAACCACTGATCTATAATAGATAACATTATATAGATCAATGTAGTAAACAAAACCCAGAGACACGCATAATTCATCTTTTTTTGCAGTTAAATATTGACAAATACTATTGAAAGTGGGAGTGTGCAGCGCACGTATGTTTATGTGAACTTAATGTAGGGACAGAAATTACTTGCAGCCGTGTGCAAATGATATACGTAACATAAAGCTATTTTACACACTTCTGGTCAAAAACACTGGCTAGTGCGGCAGTCTTATTGGCTCACTGACGTTGATGAGATTAACCCCTTTAGGTATCGAAATTGGGTACTGAACTACAAGACATTATTTGATACTCGGTTTAACCTATAAGGTATCGAACTCGATACCCAGCACTACCAATGAGGCATTAGAATGTCATGTCATAGATTCAAATAAATAAATATTTGATGGAAGGTTCACTTCGAATGATCCACTTCGAATGTTGACTACTGTATATATTTTAATAGCTTTAATTCAAATGCTGTGCTACAGAAATGAGAAAACGTAAGTGATGAGATGTCTGCATTTTATTGAGCTCCATCTGTTTGGAATACGTGAGCGCATCTAATGTAAAGCTCCCCTAAGACATCTAATTGAGGTCCGGTGAACCCAATACTAGTCCAATTTTGCAAGAGTTCACAATGGCCAATTAGTTCATTAGTCATTCAAGCAACACACTGAAGAGTTGATTTTGAAAACTGATTTGGTTTTGTATGTAACGTGAGACACTTGTAACTGTAATGTAAGGTAACCTACTATAAATAATGAAGCACACGTAGCTTGTGAATTGTACATTTTCTGGTTTTCTTTTTTTGGCAAGATTAAATGCTATCAAATCAAATACTTGTGGTCAGTATGATTAGAGCCCTGCAAGGGCCTCAAATTAAGGCCCAAGCCCGCCCCTGGCCCGAGACGCTCATGCCTGAGCCTGGCCTGTGTCCGACAGCTTATCAGAATTACCAGCCTGAGCCCGTCTTTTTCCCCTTCTACCAAAATGTCTTATACTGCTGTTTCAGCTATTAAAATAGTTAATGGCAGAATTATTATATTTTGTTCCGTTTTTTTATTAAGCTAATTTTGACATTTTTAGACATCAAAGTACCAAGCAGCCAGCAGCAGCCAGTGAGCTGATCATAAAGGATTACTGGTCAATTTAGCCATCTCAAATCATCACGACTTGCTAAAACAGTTCAATCATATAACAATGTTTAAACGCTAAAAGAATAAATGTGCAACATGATGGTTTGTGGAGAGAGTGACGCAATAAAGCTCGTTCTGCAGGACATAGAGGCCAGCACTTGGATTTTATAACCTTCACCTTAATTTTCTATAAATAAAGGTAGGAGAAGTACATAATTTAGAACTGTAAAGGGTCTTTTATTTTCTTTTACTCAGCGAAAAGGACATGATAAATATATCTATAGAAGCCTTTAAATTACCACTTAACAGAAAAAAAAATTTAAAACAAAAACTCATTCATTAAATAAAGTAATCGTTAAAGATGACTTCTCTTTAAAAGCGCGTCTATGAGGAGATGGACAATCAGAAAATTCACCTTTGTGACACAGACTCACTTGTTAACTTGATAACTCATAAACACTTGTTTATGAGTTAATAATTCAAATGTCTTCCTATTGCTTACAAACACAAAAGCTTGTGTAGTGTCCTCACTACGTTAGCTTTCAGTCTGGTACTTATGGTCAAAAACATTTATATTCCTTTCATGATGGCCATAATACTGTGCAGTTCATTGGGAATCAGGGCCAGTTATATTGATTTGTTAAGAAACATGTGAATTTTAACAGAATCTGAAAGTTTTGTGTGCAGATAAGGTGAACTCTTAAGATGAAAGGTCCTTTTATGTTCTGCTATAACATAAGATACACTTTTTTCCTAAAATTTGTAGTTGTTATCATTTCTAAGAGACTTTTATTAGAGTATATTAGCTATTTCAGGTTGACTTGATGTTATGGTTGTCATGTTTGTAGCCAGATGTGTTTAATCAGCAGGGAATAGCTGGAGAGGCACAGTTATATTTGGAAGATATGTGAATTTAATTGAATTTGTAATGTCTGTGACAGTGATTTTACCAAACAACATGATTTAAACATTGAAGAAATGACACTTCACCTTTAAAGCCTGTGCAGACTGATAGATGAGTGACGCTTCAGAGAGACAGTCTCGTGTCTTTTCTCTTTTAGGCGTGGACTGTGCATGGAATAATGGGCAGGGGTGGTAACCGAGCGTGCAGATTTGGTTTCGCTGCTCTTCAGAGAGGGAATGGGGGCATCGGCAGGCAGAAAAGCTCCCCTCCCCTTGTTTCTGGATCAATGAAGGTCCAGTCAGAATCATTGATCATAGCCCGTCTTCATGTAACAGAATGCTTTATGTTTTTTAGCCTGTGGTGTAATATCACAAACAGACACTGATATCAAACTGTCTGTTTGTCCTTCCAGTGATTCGATCACATCCGCACACAAGCCTTTTCTTTTTTTTTTTTTTTTAAATCTAGCCTTTCCCATATAGCTTGCTTCAGATGAGTGCTCACCAAGTGTGTTTTTTGCAAGATAATGTACTTGTACCTTGTGTGTCAGTGCTGGTGTTTTCCCTTTTCATGGACGGTTTTCCTGCTCAATCAATATTCTGCAGTAGAAGCTCACGGTCTGCAACATGGTAATCCTCATTGGACCTCACAGTGTGTGTTTTTGAAGGCAAATGGATCTCTGTATAAGCGTGCAGGCTTGCATGCCTTGGTAGAGTAACGGCTTTCTTATCAATACACTCACCTTTCTGTGTTGAAATGATACAGTGTGCTTCCTTAGGAAGCTATTGATTCCAGCGGATGGAGGGAAGGCAGTCAAAGACTCATGTAACGTGCTCAGACATCTGTTAGACGTGAGAAATAAAGGCTTTGATGTGATGGACAGCTTGCAGTGTTCCTCCGAGGGACCAGAAAGATCCTCTGACCTTGTGTGTGGTGGATGTGTGAGAATTTGGCTCCTCGACTCGGAATGTGCTGTTGTGATTTGAGAGAACACTTCCTGTTGCTACCATAATGGGAAATGTTTTGCTGGGGTAATATATTTTAGAGTAAAAATGAATTAGAAAACATGTCAGATGGGAGTCGAATTTATGCTGATTTGATGGTAAAAAAGTGGTTCTTGCCTTGATAAAACATGCAAAGAAAAAAATAGCATGGAATCTTGAAGGAGAAAAAGTGATAAAACTTAATTTTTATTATTATTATTAATTTAAGACAAAAAAATATTGTCTAGACTATAATAGTATGCAATAGTATATAAATCCAGAACGAACAAAAAAATGCTTAAAAATGTACATTTCTCTGTAGACTAAAATATGTATCTGCTTTTTTCTCTCTCTCTCTCTTTCTCTCTCTCTCTCTCTCTCTCTCTCTCTAAGTCAGTTTTATTATTGCAGATTTTGATCAGTTTCCATGGCAGCACATACATATATATACGTGTATATATATATATATATATGCTTAGCATTCCTCTTTTTATTTATTTATTAAGTCTTTAAGTTTATTTCTTTTTGCATTTGGAGTCTTGTCGCTGTCCTTGCCTTGCTAAATATGGGTAGAAGGAGACAGAAGATGAAAAAAGGAGGGGAACTAATTGCAGATTGAATAAGACGAGACACGGAAAACTAGCACTCGTTCCAGCCGTACATGCAAAACAATCACATAGTCACCTAATCAATCATTTATGCTCAAGAAAAACTATGAGCGTCTCACTTTTTTGTTGATGCTACATTCATTTTCATCTTTTCTTTGCTGAATGATTCAGTCAAGAAAAAGCAAGTCCAAACCCGTCATAGTCATTTTGCAGTATCTACAATGCAAAAGCTGCTTATTGGGTTAATTGTTTTGGACTTGTCGACATAAACCCAAGGGTTACATTTCAGCATTGAGCTTCTCACAAGGACACCAGCAGCCGGCTCGCCGATATGAGAAGGAAAGGATGAAGAAGCCAACAGGAAAGGTTTGCTTGCTAACTGGATTAGCTTTAAATGGCCCTGCTACCAAAAAACAGTGCAGGCAGAAGGGGCCAATCTCCTTTACAGAAGCCTTTTTACAAGCTCAGGAAAGCAAATGTTGCCCCAGTGTTCATGGATGCTTCAAACTGTCTTTAGAGAAAGACATTCATTTGTATTCATATTTTAGTGCCTCTGTGCTTGACAAAACCGCACGGCATGCCTCTGAAGGTGGGCATCAATCATTGAAGGTACATTAGGCGTGTGCGCATGTGTATTTACGTGAGGAACCCATATATTAATACGCTATCAGTTTTTTTTTTCAAGACCATTCGGTGAACTTCAGTCCTGAAGGCTGAAGAACGCCCAGGTAGTCTGACTCTCTTCAGCACGCCATTAAAAATAGACTTGCTCCTGAAGTTAATGCTTTCTAAAAGACTTTAGGCCCTTCACATCTTAATTTAGACAATTTACAGCTCGGTATACAGCAGGGCGGCTAACAAGCTAACCTCACTAATAAAGTCACTCTACAAATGTCCGCACTCCTGGCTCGGAGGTTCAAGCCGTGCGAACGTAAATCAGTTAAAGCGATAAAAGACTCTTTTCATTCTCACCCACCCAAAAGCGTATTATTATGAAAGCAAAGTTAATCAACTAAATGAAAACGCGAGACAGGACAAAGGTAACGCCCAGCCCTGAGAAGAGACCGTCTCCCAAGGACGTCTGCTCTTTGTGTTTTGTGAACACACACACACCTCTCAGACAAAAGAAACCCTGAAACGCACATGCAAAGCCCACAGAGCCACTCAGACCCTCCGCAAATGAAAGAAACCAGGTGATTGGACTCGTTTCTATCTGTTATTCTCATTAAAGACACGGAGAAGCTGGGATGCTTCGTGAAGGGGGAAAATGCCAGGCTGTCCCTGCTCTCTTTATCTGCATAGGCAGCAATTTGTCAGAGAAAGAGAGAGGGAGAGAGAGAGAGTGAGAGAGTGAGAGTGGAATGTCACCAGCATGCAGATGAGAGGAGACTGTAAGCGTAATCATTAATAAACAATAAAAACTAATACAAGACCATCAGAATTGAGCCGTAGGGGTGCCTTCGATATGGAGTCGGAGAGATTCGGCCGCTGATGACCTGCATTGTTCTAAATTGGATTAGCTGTGCGGCGCTGATCGCAGGCTTGAAACAGTTAAATGCGATTTATAAGATTATAATTGAAAAGGAGTTAAATGTCAGATTAATAGGGGCTCCTGTTTGATGTCACATTGGAAGATGATTAAGAAGGTGCCGGATTGTCAGTTCTGTGACTTCAGCATGGGAATGAAAATGCGGCAGAATACATTACGCAGGGTTTGGGGGGTGGGACGGGTGTGTGGCCGCTTTAAGTGTGATCCTCTTTGTTGTCTACCTGATGGTTTGAGCTGCAGCCTGCTTCCATGTGACCTTTAAAGGGTGTATTTGACCCCTCCCTCTGCTGTCTGTTCCTATCAGCTGACCCTGCTGACTCCTGCTGACCCCTGGGCATCGTTCTTGATCTCTAGGGGCTTATTTGTAAACAAACATGTATCCGATTGCTGTTTTTGTAGGATGTATTATTCAAAAGTTGATTATTAACGTCAGGGTAGGGCTTTAGTAAGGATGACCTGCTGGCCTGGAGTCAGTGTGAGAGAGTTTCAAGCAAGTCAACAACACGAACAACCACCCGAAAAAGAATGATCACTTGCCCTTTTGGGTCACGCTGCTCTGACACAGAAAATCATTTGTTGATCTTGCATATCCATTTTTATGCCTAAGTTTAAAATTTGAATTTCTGTGATGCAAGTTTATCTAAAATCTTACGGAATTCTTAACATACCATACATTGTTGTATGGTTTGTTATTATATAACAATACTTAAAAATAAAAAATCTAAATACTGAGAAAATTGCCTTTAAGGTTGTCAACTGTAAATGAAGTCCTTATCAATGCATATTACTAATCAAAAGTTAAGTTTTGACATATTTACAGTAGAAAATTTACAAAATATCTTCATGGAACAATTTTTATTTAATGATTTTTGGCATAAAAGACAAATCTATAATTTTGAACATTATAATTTTGCCTATTGCAATAAATATATTTTATTACCATTTTTTAAAATAACTGTTTCAGTTTTAATAGCTTTTAAAATGTATTCTGACGTCAAAGCAGATTTTTGTAAAATTACCAATACATTTAATTTATTGTCTAGTCTTCAGTATCATCTTTTAAAAATCATTCTAATATTTTAATTTAGGGTTTTTAGGATTTTTTTTTTTAATAGAAAGTAGAAACCCAGCATTTATTTGTAAAAAATAAAATTAGTCACTTTTAATAATACTGCTAAATAGATGTAGTAAATGTAAAAAATCTTAACCCCAAAGCTACTATCCCAAACAGGCAGTCTTGTCCCGAACTCACCATGCACATTAAACTGGTACAGAAGAACAGCTAAAACTCAAAAAGCAGCAGGGTGGAAGACTTTGTCCCATCAATAATGCACTGTCAAATTTGCATGTAAAGCGCCTTAACCAATCAGAGCTGGCACTGAGCTGGAGGTGGGAGGTATTGTGTGATTGGCAGCTCTGGAGGGGGATGTGTCTGTTTAAACCGAGGTCGTGCCGTGCAGCAGCGTGGCAGGGTTTCCCTACAACAACAGGCATGAGCAGATGGGTCCTCACCCGCTGTCCCCGGGGCGGCTTTTACTTTCGCCTGTCTAATAAATCATCCTCTTCCGTCCAGCACATTATGCACAGGTATTTTATTGCTTTTTCTTACCCAGCACAGCATGTATAGCCAATCGAGCCAGTTTGAGATCCTCATGTTGATAACGAACACATGTTCCAGAATGTAACTACTGAATAGAACCATTTGAGCTCTTGAGATTATTTAGAGACATTCATTTGCGGATATAGGTTGTTATGTGATTAAAATGGTATGATGGCTGTTCTCCAGAGGTGGAAGGGCTTGGCAGGATGCGATCAAACTGAACAAGTTTCTAAAATTGAGGGGCAATTTAATAAGTCAAGGGAACAAATTAAGCTTAATAGCCATCATTACATAGGCATTATTTTTTTACAATAATACATTTGTGTCATTTAAGGTAATTTCTTATTCTTTTCTTTTTTGGAAATGTTTAACCTTTTTCTCTGTGAACAAATTTTTCAACTGTTCTTCTATGAATTATCTATACCATTAACATTACAAATGTACTTGAAGTGTCATCCAAACTTAAGTAAAAGATGCAGTCAAATGTGGCGAAAAACGGAATGCTGTGATTTATTTGATTCACATATACAAGCATCCTCACCACTGACTGTTATGGGTTTGATATATTAATAGAGAAAATTGAGTTATTAAGGAAAACAATTATTCATTTTGAAGAGACTTGTTATGAAACTGAATCAATTGCTTGTGCAGATCCAACAAATGAGATGAACTGAATGGGGGGAGATTAGTTAATGCTTTTATATATGTTTATGTATTTCTTTAAAAAAAATCTGCAGACCTTTAACAGATTTAACAGATTGTGGTCAGTAAGATTTTTATGAAGGCAAAGCAAAATTCTCAGCATCATTACCCCAGACTTCAGTGTCACATGATCTTTTAGAAATTATTAATATGCTGATTTGCTGCTCAAAAAAAATTAATTAAATCCTTTTATTATCAGTATAGAAAACAGTTGCACTGATTAATATAACTTTTTTGGATGAACTGGAATTACATCATTTAATTAAAACTGATTTTTGTCCAATGGAAAATAACTATACTGTCACTTTTAAATCATGCAGCCTTGCTGAATAAAAGTCTCACTGACCCTAAGATTTTGAACAGTAGCACATATTAAGAAAGTTCCACTGATGGTTGAAAGTTTTCTTAATTTGAACAAGCTTTCGTAACCTTGATAGGATGATAGGAATACTTTAAATACCGTTCATGACGTAGTTCAACGTCTGCTTATAGAATATCATTTCATTTGAGGTGCATACCTTATAAAATGTTTCACAGATTTAATTTGGACATTTCAATGCATGTTTATCAGCAGGTAAATCATGTATTTATGTAACCTTGTATACAGCGGGGCAAACAGGTATTAGCCGGTACATATTTCTTTAATTTACAAAATGAATCAGGTTCATTGATTGCTTTTCAATTTCAACTCTCACAAATGCAACAATGTAATGCCTTAATTAAATCAGGTTTTAGGGCAGTCAGAATGTGAATTTTTCAGTGATAAATTATTTTGGCCAAGTACACTATACTTTCTTTTTCAGCACTTTTGCACTGTGCCTTGTTGTAATTTTGGTGGTCTCGGTGTGTGTGTGTGTGTGTGTGTATGAGTGATGCTGTCACTCAGCAGGGGGTGACTGCTCTCTCTGACAGCCCTCCTCATGGGCCTGTTTGCCTGCCAACATCACAGCCCAATCTGACTTTCACATCTATTCTAGTTTTGCACACATGCACAGACGTGGCGCTCATATGAGCAATCCTGCCTCAGCTGTTGGACTGACATCTCTCTGGCTCTCTCTCCTCAGGATGACTGTTCAGTGAGTAGTGAGGAGTTTGATATGAGTGACCCCACATGGATATCAGCTGAACGTCACGCCGCACTGTCTGACCTGAACCACCCTACCAGCGCAGATAGGATGCACAGCCCACAAAACACACACAAGGAAGAGGACGGTAAGAGACACTGTATGCTCATCTGCATCTTAATACAGGGTTCGGACCCTCTGATTACTCTAGATTCTTAAATTAAATGCATATATATCAAATTTTTGAACATTTCTTTAAAAAAAAACATACTGATCTCAGATTTTTTTAAAGAAGATTTCAAATGAAAAATAATAGGTTTTCTATGTTTTAAACAGAAAATATGTCGTAATAGGGATAAGGATGAAAATAAGAAAATATTGATAGGTTTATGGCAGTGGTGTTGAGAGAAAGAGAGAGAGAGTGTGTGTGTGTGTGTGTAAGTAAATGAACCATGTTCTTTTACTCACATTTTTTTGAGAGCGGTGGAATGGGCAGAATGAGGCAAGAAGAGATGTAGGTATCGATTGTGATCGAGTGGCCTCCTCCCTGCTGCTTTCAAGGAAAGAGAAGGATCTGGACAAAGAGAAAAAATTGTAGACAGATGAAGATGAGATAAAGAGGAAAAGAGTGATGGAAATAGAGCTCTGAAATATAGAGTGCTGTGGATGTGTTTTTAGATGGTTAAAGGACATAATATTTTTCCAAATAAAAAAAATAATTAATTTAAGCTAATAATACTAATTTTAGCTAAATAAACCTTTTATTTAGCAGAAAATTGTTTATTCATCTTCGTTTACTCGCATTCACGTCATCTTTCTTTTCCATGAAAAACAAAAGAGGTATTCTGGAGACACTGCTGGTCCTTATTTTTCCATGCAATTACAATGAATGTTTTTTTTATTGACTGAAAATACATCTGACCAAGCTGTCCTTGGCACGTTCATGAGAGAAGTAGTGATGTCTGTTGTATTTATGAACATGCGCTGTTTTAAGTCAGATTTAAGTAAGATTTTTTTTATAAATATCAGGCTGATCCAGTTATTAAATCAATTCAAATTAGTGGTTTTATCAGTGAACAACTTTAAAAAATATGGTCTGCTTCTCACCTAAAGTCATCACATGACTTCAGAGAGTCATGTCAGACATATGAACTTCCCTAAGAGGCCTATACTTTCTTAAAAGCCCGAAAGCTTACAACTGAGCCTGAATAAATTACAAAAATGTTGGTTGGATGAGCTGCAGGGAGGTCAGAGGATGCTTCTCCAGGACTTTAAAGGGTTAGTTCGCCCATTTAAGACATGAAGTTGTATGCAATCCTTACCAGCACTACAGTGTATACACAC
>JAUYWG010000061.1:6970347-7010756 GCA_034779775.1 Enteromius afrohamiltoni
TGAAGGCAGATTTCGGCGTGTCCCTGGGTCAACATCTTTGATTAGCCAATCAGATTTGTTTAGGCTTACAATCACTGTTTGGTGCTTGTACATCAGTGTCTGTCATCTATAATTTTCTCTGATTTTAGGCATTACTCATGGGTATGGTTAGGTTTAGGTGTAGAGATATGGTCAAAACTACAATTTTGGAATAAATTGTTGTTCTAGGGTCAACAAAATATGTTAAACCACTCAGCAAAATCTGGACATGCATGCGATCACTGTCTCGTTTGAGTGTCAAAAATGAAAAAACTCTACATTAATGTCTTTTTGTGTATTTGAATGCATAATCGGGTCATAGTACACCTTTGTGTGTAGTGGCAGGTTTCTTGGATGTCATCAGAGGATCTGGTCATAAGCTGAAGCTCTGGAAAGCTAAAGCTTGAGTGATTCAGACCTGCTATTAGAGCTCCGATGGATTTGAATGACCTTTGTCAATTACATGGGTGGATTTGTTTCAGCCCTAGTGGCAAAGTAACCCAAAGGACAAACGCACCCGCAGCCTAGAGCTTGTGCCGAGCGATGTGTGTAGTAGGGAAAGTAGGCCATGTGAAAATGACAGTGTGACTTTGACAGCGTGGCTTTCCCTCTGGAGGCTAGTGATAGAGGTCAAGTTTAAAAATAAATAATTAGATAAGTGTGTGAAGCTCCTACTTTTATTTAATGTTCAACAAAAGGTGTGATTATCCTGGGGGCTTTTAGACATGGATATCACAATATTGCACTTGTAGCCCACACTTAACCAGCACTCAGTGGCCCATGCTGAAGCTATCAGCTTCATTTTTAACTCAACTGCTTTCATCATTTGACCAATTTGTCAATGATTGTATTGAACAAATTGCTGTTCAAAAATTTGAGGTTTTTGCATTTGTTTGATTAAACATAGTCAAAAACAATTGTACATTTTAATTGAAAATACAGTTTATGTGATGACAAAACCAAATCTTCAGCAGTTGCTACTCCTGTGTTTAGTGTTATGTGATCCTATTTAGAATTAAACATTTAAAGTCGTCTTAAGTTCCCATTTCGGTAGCAGAGTAAGTGTGTGTGTGTACATGTGATAATTCCTCTGAATGCACTAGAATGCGTGTCAACAGGAGATGTATCAGACACATGGTCTCACACATACAAACACACATCGGCAGATCTGTCAGAGTTAAACGCTGCTTCGCTCCTCTCTTTACCTCTTCTCTCTTAGGCTAACTTCCTTTCATCAACACAGCTCCTGTCACCTCTTCTCCTCTCCTCATCTCTCATGTTTTCACACCAGTGCTGTCTGTGTTCACTGTATCTCTCTCCCCGTCCTTCAGACAGCAGACGTCTGTGATCTGCTCTGAACTGTCTCAGTGTTTACAGACAAACAGTTCAAAGATAACCAAAAAACAACATGAGTAGCAGCAGGTAACGCCATCAAAAGCAGACAAGTAGTTGATCCATGTTTTCCAGCTGGAAACCGTCTTACTGATGCTCGAACAGGAAATCTGATGCCCTCCATCAGAGCCGAGTTCTTTGTGTTTGGTTGGTTCTGCGGTTCAGACCCAAAAGTACACTCTGGAAAGAGACTAGCTGGGTGAGGGGGAGGAATTGCTCTAAGGTTTGGACCAAGCAGTCCAATCGAGTGTGAAAACAGCCTTACCGCGCACTGCATGTGACTCAGACAAGCAGCAGGCTGAAACATGACAGTGGATGCTTCACAAAAATAAGTGTTATGGTTGTTTAGTTGCTTTGTGAGAGAGGACGATGGTTTATATGTATGTACGGTTACTGCCCACTGTTTCAGCGGCCTTGGTTCTGGAAGGATTTTTGCCATTCATTTCCTCAGTAAGAGTTTTCTAAAGTACTTTAATAAAAGTTCTTCTAAAGAACTAAGTCCAGCAAAGCAGCTTTGAAATGAACAACTAACTTATATTTGATTATTTATTTTTACATTTTTATACAAACTTGTGTTTAAAGCTGGTCTGTAAGTGCTTTTGGTTAAAATGATCCAAAATTAATATTTTAGCAAGTACATAACCAGCCAGTGTTCAAAACTATTGCCTTACTGTAGCCCGATTCACAACGGCTAGCTTAAAATAATGTTTTCTAATTTGAGTGATACTGGTAGGTTTTTTATTTTGATCATATTGATGGCGGATTGTAATGCGTTTAAGTTTTAAATGTTCAAAGGTAGCATAGTTTGCTTTTTGGGTTAAAAGAATTTCTTAGTATTAAATTTGAATGATGTGACAATTAAAGATTAGACTGTACAGTACATACTTTGAAATCTACTTATTGAAAACAGTGATGTTTTAATGTAATTGATATACTATTACAGTATCAATATTTTGAATTAGCATTTATTTTTATATTTTCTTTGTCAAATTGTTATATGGCTTTGATATTTTCTAAGTTTTTACAAATATTTTGATTTTGTTTTCACATTTTAGTACTTAAACCAAACCTTTTCTTTTAGTTGCTTTGGCAACATTTAAGATTTTCTAATAAATATTTATATTACATTTAATAACTGTAAATGATCTTTGGTCAACAATGGTTCTGAAAATATTAAGATGTATACAAGTGTTCAGATATAAAAAAGAAGTAAATTATGTCATCTACAATTATTAATCAAGAGTAGGCAGTCGTCTACAAGGGCAGGTTAAAGAGGTGGTTGATTGCGATTTCACTTTTCTAACGCTAGTTAATGTGTAATGTTGCTGTTTGAGCATAAACAATATCTGCAAAGTTATGACCCTGAAAGTTCAGTGCAAAGAAGATATAGTCTTTTAAAATTCTGGCAGTTTGATGTCTACAAAATCAGCTCGTTGAATGAGCTATGTTGTCACAAACCCTGATAAACCCCGCCCCCTGGAATTTTTAATGAAGGGGGCGATGCCATACTGCGCTGCTTTAGAGAAGAGGAAAAGTTGTTACCATGCCATCCTAATGAATTCTCAAGTTTGAAAATAAATGTTCTAAAGCCGTGGTTTTTAACCTGTTCCTCGGAGTATATTGCTCAAATTGATAAGAGATATTGATAATGTTTACAATACAAGAGGAGCAAATGTGCTGAGCTAAGAAGCGGGACGTTCAGAATCACTATGTGGTTTAGCAAATCACAGCACGCTTCATAAAAACAGAAAAAGAGCGAATTTACAGGAGGGGACAGTGGTGTACAAGAGGAATAATGCATAATGTGAAACATTGCTCTTGTGCTCTTTTCTTTTTTTTTTCTTTTTTTTAATGAAGAATTAAAGCATGTTAGACTGGACTTTTTCATTCAGAACCTTTGCTACTACTTATAAATAACTTGACCAGGTGTTTTCCTCAATTTCACTGTCTACATGGCTATCACACGGTAACATTCACACAATCATAGCATGACCTCCTGAAACTATAATAAAGCAGCGCTGTGTCTGTCAGCCGAGTTGACGGCAGTATGCGGCTGCGTTTGAATGACAGGCAGGAGAGAAGAAGGTTCATTAATGCTGTCAGGTCATTCTCTCTGGTTTCAGCAGGTCGCCGATTCTTATCTGATTCAACCGTCCGACCGGGCAGCTATGGACAGATATCCCACCCATACTGAAGAGTGCAGCTATTTCCATTAAACCAGCTTGTCAGTCTTACCAACATACCATGTATATAGATAGACAGACGTGAAGACATATAAAAGAGATGGTCGTCCTCGTCTGCTTCTGAGGATTGAAAAGATGACTGTGTCCCCCCAACATGAGCCTACAAGGCAACAAAGAGACTGTGTGGGAGAGACCAAGGGCGATAATCACATGATCACCTAATGGAAATGTTATTAAAAATGCAAGGCCATTAACATATGACATTTCCCAGTGTGTGTTCTATTTGATTATGAGTATGTTTGCCTAGTTAATCTTGAGGACCCAGAGCGAGATATCGAGGCATAGAGGGGAGAAATAGGAGCCGGCAGATAAAATCTGAAGGCCTCTTCAGATGAATCTTACAAAAGGAGCATGAAGAACGGACCAGTGTTCTCCCCCCCCCCCTCCCTTTTACACACATTATCAGGCATCCCCCTCTCCCATAAAGACTGCATGGGGGCAACGACTGATAAAGATGCATTTGAACATATAAAGATTCTGAAGATCCCTCCCTTTCCCTGTCAAGATGAATATATACTCTTTTAAGAGTATGAATGCCCCCCGGGGATGGCTACTCATACCACTTCAGCATTAGGTAATATGTATACTGCATGCAGATTGTGACTTTTATTATTTTATTTGACAAAGTCAATGTAATGAAATCATGGTACACAAATGTAGCATACTGTTTTACAGTGGTATGTATGCACTATAAATGTTCTTGCATAGTAGACAACATTCACCTTATTTTTAACTTAAATTTACAAGACATTCAGTGTCATTCAGTTTGCAGCATTGCATGCTTACTACTCACAACATTTCAGCATTAAGTAATACTGTATGGAGTATGTGAATATTTAGTATATGGAGAATACTACCTACTATTATACATTTTACTAAAACATGCATTATAAACACACTAAATAGCTGTTTCTTCTTCTAGTTATTTAAGAAAAGATTATACTGAGGTGTCTGCAGTAGACAGCATGCTAGTATTTCAGTCTTGGCCTGCATGTGTGTGTTGGGGTGCTCTGCTGAAAGCCTCATTTGCTGCAAGAGAGAACGCTTTCCGTTGAAGCAAGGCCAGAGGTTGCTTAATTATTAACTGCCACCCCTCAACGCCACCCTCAAATAACAAGGGTTTGAATTAATTATTACACTTATAGGTTTGTGCCTGTGACCGATGGCTAACAATGTGTTTTGTTTGCAGGAATGACAGCCTGCTGTGATTTTAGCACATGCTCATGTTCGTTATCTCTGGGCAATTAAATTGTAGACTCCTGATCATAAGGTGACTTTACTTTTAATGAGTTGTCTGTGTGCGTGTATGTGCCGTGGACTCTTGGATACATTTGGAGTCTACACTGCCTGTTCCAGCACGCCCAGTGTGAGGGCCTTGTGAAAGAGTGTTCGTGTAATAATCCTCTCGCAGGGGCCGTGCACCTCTGCCTGATTGTTTTATGGGGAGTGGGTAGGGTGCATTTCAGAGAAGACGTGTAAAGGTTGATCCATAAATCTCCAAAATGCCCCTGAAATTTGGACCCTGTGCTATCAGCGCCTTTCTGCTTTTACTGGAGGGTGAATAAAACACCCTATTGGAGGAAGGAGATAAGATAAACTATTGTAAAAGGGGCACACCACCGTGCCTGTTTGCTCTTCTAAATTTAAAGCAGGTGTGTTCGTGGCTCGATGACCTTGGTTCAATTGGCACTCTGCAGAGAAAGGGTGACAAACATGGGTGTGGCCTCGAGAGACTGAGTAATGTAACCCTTGCCTTAAAGGAACAGTTGCCCAAAAACTAACATTTACCCCCCAGTGGTGTGGTTCCGAACATGTTTGACTTACTTTCTTCCATAGAACATGAAAGATGAAAAAATGCAAATGTTATATAGAACTACAGACTATAGTGCTGTGTTTAATCATTGTTGGTCTTGCTTTTAGGGTCAAAAAAGGACAAAAAAAGCACATTTTTTAAAAAAGAAAAAATGGAGAATTCCTTGATCACTGTTAATTTGACTGTTTCTGTATTGTATTAGCTTTTAATATTTCTCCTGGAGATTTTAATCATTTTTGGCTTTTGAGTTTTTATTTATTTTTTTTTTTAATTTATTTTTTTGGCACCTGTAAAAGAAAACCTGCCTATAATTATGCACACCTGAGTATAAGGCATTTTTCAGTTCCAGCTATTGTTAACAATTATATATAAATTAAATGATTGCATACAAAATTAAAATAGTTATTAATATGTGGTTTGGAACTGGTAAAATGTGATTGAAAAAAAAGGACCAGAATATTAACATGCTTAATAATTGTGCACGTACTGTTCACATAACTCAAATGTGATATTTAAAAAAGATATTTGTTATTATGATCTTTTTAATTTTATATTTCATCAATGAAGAAAGTATTGAAACACCAGTGATCTTTTTTTATTATGAATTTGACTAAATTACAATTATTAATTTTCTGGGTTATCAGTTTGAAAAGCATATTACTGGTATAGATAAATATCAATAGTGCAGAATATTATAGTTGATGAATATCTGTTTAAATTAAAGTCTTTTGCTTGAACATTTAAATATTATAATAACAATTACATTTAGATATGAGAGAAATAATGACAAAGAGGAAAAGAGGATTATCAAGCACAAATTAAAAGCTTAAAAACTTTCTATATGTTTTTTTGTGTCTATATGAAGTATTTTTTTATTTTACTTTTCCATGACTGAAAGGGACATGTTTCTCAACATATTTTGTGAATGACAAATGACAGCTCCAGTCACCTTTATGGAAAAGAGCATCCTGGAAAGTCTTCAATAAATCATATTTTGTGTTCCAAGGGAGATCATTTTGTGAACTATTGTTTTTATACATGGTGCACCACACTAGCAAGCGCTTTTGGAAAAATAGCTGGGCGTATTAGGAGCTAGAAAGTGGAATTTAGAATTGACCTTTGGCACATTTTCTGTGTTAATATTGGTGTGATGTAGCTCTTGAGAGGGATCCATTAGAAAGAGCCGTAAAAGGCACAGATGTGAGATTGAGGGATAGAGGAGATGCGGGATAACATGGGATCACCCGGTGACCCAGCTATTGGTCACAAACAGATGTTAGTCTAGCACAGATCTATTAGAAGTAAGGCCCATCACGACAATCCCATCCTATCCAGGCCAGAGGATCAGCTGTATGGGTCTGTACATTACACTCTTCCTCTTTGTATCACTCCTTCACTGCTACTGAAAACCCTCTTATTAATGTTAATGAGGCCTGCGCCCAGGCTTTTACACTTTTAACCCTCATCCGGTTCAATCAGTAATCTCATGAACGCTTAGCAAGGGCAAGAGTTTTTTTTCCACACAAGCAAGACTGATCTCTTATGTTGTACTATACTTTGACTCTTCAGAAGGTTGTCTTGTTGAATAGTTACAGCGACCTAGGTGGTGATTGTTGTCACACAAGCAGTGTAACAAAGAATTTAGTTTAGTAGTAATTGATATGACATCGCTTATCAGACAGTATTAGTTTTAAGTTTTTTTTTTTATTCTGTATTGATAAACAGTTAATATACATTATGGTTTAGAAGTTTTATAAGCTTAAAAAGATTTTTTTTTAAAGAATGTAATACTTTTATTAAAAACATTAATCCAAAGTGACAGTAAAAAATATTTATAATTTTGAGAAAAAAAGAAGAATTTAATACTTTCATTAATATTATAAAATGTATCCAAAATGACACTAAAAATATGTACAATTCTGGGGAAAAAAGAATGTAATAGTTGTATTAAATTAATCCAAAGTGACAGTGTAGCACTTTTACAATTTAATAAAGGCTGTTAAATGTTCAGTTAATTTAAATTATTGCTGATAGACTTATACATTACTTTTTTTTTTTTTTTTAGTAGAGCATGGAGGAATTCACTCAGCAAAATGTAAAAGCTGCCATTTCTGTTGCACTTCATAATAATAAGTGTTTTGACATTTGAAATATCATTTTATAAATATTTAAAAAATATAGAACTGTAAACTTTACGTTTGTCAGTATATAATGCATGAAAGTTTTGGAACTGCATCTCTTATGCCTACTACTTATATTTGTTAAAAAAACACATTATAATATTGTAAAATATATATATATATATATATATTATATATTAAATATTAAATATTATATTATATTATAATTTGCAACAACTATTTTAAGTTAAAATATATTAAAATGAGAAACTGTATTTTAAATTGTAATATTTCTTTTTTCAGAATTTCTGATTAATAGATTAAAAAACATTTACCAAACCCAAACAGCTGATAATGAAAAATTTATTTTAGTTTTTAGTTCAGCTTTTTAATTGTATTGAGACAAAATAGTGTATAATATTGGCCATAACATTAACGTAAGTAAGTTATTGACCCTCATTTTAATCCCAAGATTTCGTAATTTATGGCTGTAAACAAACAAATCATCAAAACCTCATTACAACCTTGTACATACTGTGTTTGAATCACTTAGCACCATTATAATCATTGTTTGAAATTGGCTACTGGTAATGATGTTAAAGGACACACACAGTCTAATGCTGGGTGAAATCCTCTTTCAGATCACCATCCGATGTAATGCCCCGTCATGTATCTGTTGTAACAGCAAACCTATTAGCCGTACAGGATTAAACTGTAGCCTGTAGGTAAACTTACACCACATACGCTGTGCGCTGATACGCTTCAGTCAATAGCAGTCATCAGGATCCCTTCCTCTTAGCCAGAGAACTTCCTGTTTTTTCCACAAGAAGTGCTGCATAAGTACTGATATCTTAGACCACCTCTCTCAGCACTGGAAGACTCACGCATAAGTGCAAGTGGGTTTGTGTGTAATTCTGCCCCCTACCCGCTGAGATGATTGGATGTTGTTTTGTGCTGAAGGGAAATTAGATCAGATAATGCTTTCCCACAATTTTGTTTTGGCCCACAGCTGATGCACACACACGTGCACGAACAATAAAGTCTGAAACGATTGCAACGGCACCTGTAGATTCCATCCAATCAATGGCGTGAGCCTTTTACAGTAAATATAAGCAACTAATTAAAGTTCCGTTCTCTAAGTTCATGTTTCCACTTCAACAGCTCCCCACGTGAAGACCTGCCTTAGCAGATACATCTGATAAACCCTCAGTCTTGCGGTTTAGACCACATTTCATTTATAATGATTTGTGACGTCTGCTGCCCCAAGAAGAAAAACACTTGACTACCTTGAACATCTCCACTGATCTTGGATGTTGAGAGAGATGTACTTACCTGCATTAAAGCTGCAGTACTAGCATAATTAACTACATTAAAGCTATATCATGAAAGTCATTTATGATATAAGATGGCAATCTTTGGATGTCTCCTCCAGCATAGACGCGCAGGGATTGTCGTCTTAAACCAACAGTGAGGGCTTAGTCTCAGAAACTTAACTGCTTAATGATATTAGCACTAATAATAAAACTGCTACTAAATTTACCTTCAGCTGAATGGAATGGGGTTACTCTTCCTAAACTTAGAATTTCCATTGTATTGTCATTTCTATTAAAATATTCTATTATTAACGTAAAAATTATTACAAGTTGTTCTGCTTAATATTTTTGTTGAAACCATGATAATTCTTTATTTCTGGATTCCTAATTGCATAGAAAATTTAAAGGAATGGCATTGATTTAAAATGCTAAAGTTTTATGATCATCATAAATGACTTTGCTTTTACTTTTGTTCAATTTAGTTGTGACTTATGAAAGCCACATAAGATCAGCTTCAGGCGCATGATTATTAATATCTAAACAATCTAAACAAAAATATTCACGGCGTAGAATTAATCTGCACCAGCAAATTTCAAAACATGAACCCGTAATTCAGCATATCTTGTATTCAGTCGTCATGTTTTGGGGCTTAACAGTAGATTGCACTTTGCAGAGCTCTGTGAAAACACAAAGCCATCCAGTCTCTGTAAACAGCAGCTCTCTGTTTATTGCTCTGTAGACTTTCTGTCCCTGACAATGTGAGGCCATTTTCATTTTCACCTTCACTGTTCCCCTCCCTTTCTCCCCTCTGTCCTGATTCCTCCACAGTTTATCTCCCAAGCAGCCTTGAGGGTGAGATTGGTTGGAACGTGCGTGTCTGTGTGTGTGTGTCTGTGTTTTAAGGTTATGACTTGGTTAAATCCTCATCACACACAGATAGCTTTATTAATACGAACATACTACTGTCTGTGTCAGCTTTATACCTGTCATACCTGTAACTTAAACTTAATTTCGTTTACTCTCACAGTATATAGAGGGCCAAAATCAGACAGTTAGTGGGTCTCATGACAGACAATCAATATTGCATTTTCATTGGGTGATTCATTCAAATTCTATCAGCCATTAAATTGTATTTTTGTGCAGGAGAAGTTGTAGGAAGTTGTGAGTTGTAGGAGACAAAATGTAGTGTGCGCAAAGCATTTAACAGCTTTTTAAATGTCAGGTAGACACAGAAGATGAAAAAAGACATGCAAAATTCAAATTTATTTTGCCTGTTATTCTGTATAGACATTTCTCTCTCGATATAAACATTTTCAAATGTTCCTTTGATATTAAATATTTGTACTGCAATTGTACTTTTGGTATACTAAACTGGTCTACTTGTAGAGTACTGGCTGAGGACCAAAACAAACTTGTAGCTAATCAGCAGTAAGGGGTGTGTCTACTAATGATGTGGAGGAGAGTGCGTTCAGTGAACAGCCGAGCAACAGAAACATAAAAAAACAAAAAAGAAAATGTTTGCGGAACAATAAGGCAAGAAGTATTTTCTGTGTAAATATCGGATCAGTTTTTCAGCGCTGGAGCGGACTCAAGGAGCGGATAAAACCTGTGATCGGATGCTGAGGTTACTTTGGGTCTTCTTGATAGGTTCGCCGTCTGCGTCCGGTGTAGACGGTGTAACATTGGTTCTGCTTTGTTTCACAGAACTATTTGTTACCTAGGCTACATATGTGTGTTGCGGAGCTATCAGGGGCGAGACCCTTTTGGGGTAGTTGTTTTGGTGATTTTTAGATATTAACATTGGCTTCCGTAAATCGCTTGCCCTGCCTTTAAAGTCAACTAATTTAGCACTTAATGCACTTGTGCGGAAGTAGCACTCAAAGATCGCTCAAAGGCTTAATATTAAGAAATGTGCATTGCACATAAATTTCAAATGTTTTTCTTGTATATGTGAAACTTCTTACTCTTAAAAAAGCTTCAATGCTGTTTTATAGTGTAAAGAAAGTTTCAATAATCTGAAGGACATTTTAAGAAATAAATCTAGAGTTGTATGTGGTATTTTTATTCTGTGGCACAAGTTTACCATCTAACAATTCAGACTCTATTTTACATTTTTTTCCCTCAGTTTCCTGAGTTTATATCACACAATTCAGAGCTCATATCTCGCAATGTAGTCTTTTTTTAATCTCACAATTTAGAGTTTACTCTGAATTGTGAAGGAAAAAAGGGTCAGAACTGCAAGCCAAGGACACAGTTACCTTTTTGTATGTTAATTCTATGGTTGATATACGGTTCCATACTATAAAGAATCTTTATTTTTAAAGATGAATCTTTTTTTATTGCAACCAGAAAGGGAAACAAGCAAACCGAAGTAGAGAACTGTCTAGGTTGTTCAAGAAACTTGTGAATAGTTTAGATAGATGGACTATATACCAGCTGTGCAGTCAAGTCCAAATAAAGGGCTCCTGCTTGTGTTCTCCTCTGTCCTCCCAGCAGCACCCCTCCTCCTCCTGATTTGGTCTCCTCCCCCATCCCCATCCCTGTGATGCGGCACTGCCCCATCAGCACGCCCACCCGGCGGTGGTACCAATACGGCACAAAGCACAGCATCCTGCCTCAAAACCATCACTCTGACCGGCCTGCCTCTTTTCTTTTGTCTGTCCCTCTAACATATGCAGCTCACATGTTTTGTCATGCACGTGCACATCTATGCAGACACTGTACACTTTTGCACCTGTAATTCAATCAGATTTTGGTTCATTCCCATAAAGCACCTGTTCCGCACGGAATCGGCCCTCTGTGTAAATCCACAGCATGGTAATTTCCTGCCGACTGAATCAGCCGTGTCTGGACTCAAATTAAAGATGCATATGGAATGTCCTTTAGAAATGCATCTGGAGACGCAACCGTCTGCATTATTCTGCCCACTCACAGCGGCGAGTCAGACTGGGGCGTTCTCAGTCGACAGGCAGCGGTCTGTAGGGAGGGAGGCTCAGCATATGGAGGTGTGGAGGAGTGTTTGTACGGCAAACAAAGAAAATTAGAAACTGTTGTCTACAATGGCGCACAGCCGCCAACCTGAGCAGAAGACAAAAACAGAAAGGAGGTGTGGGGTGTGTGTTCAGACTATGAAAACGAGTCCTTGGTTTGGGCGACGTTGTCTAGCACTGCCTCGGGCTGAAGCAAGATAGAATTGCAGTCAGAAAACAAAGGTCGCTTGCACAAACTCGGTTATTACATGCAAACTTTTCTTGGGTTCATCCTTTACTGGCTGCTTTGTGTAGGTAGGTTGTGGAGAAGCTGCAGCACCTGTGTGAATGTAAATGAGACGGTTGTTTAATAGAATCCAGAGGCCTTGACTGGCTGTCACAGGTCATAAAGACTTCATAATGACTGCTGGATTGTGGCGGGCTGCAGTAAAGGTGCTATCATTGCGCTGTTGCTAATGGGCCGCGTGGACCCAAAATAACCACGCTGTGCTGTTCTCACATCACTTCTGTTCTGACTCTCAATCACACGCTGAATAACAAAACAGCTCCCCCCCCCCCCCAAAAAAAAACAAACAGAGGGAATATTCAGTCTGCAGCACTGCTGCTCTTTCTTTCTGAATTAGCTCTGCATTTCTCTTTTTCCTGTATTTTTTTTGTTTACTGTTGACATTTCTTTCATCTTCTTCTTTCATCTTCTTTCTATCTTCATCTCTTAATATTACATTTGTGAATTTCTTTATTGCTTTCCTAATTTCTTTCTGTATTTCTATATTTCTATTCTTTCTTTCAGTAGTTCGCTCTTCCTTATAATCGTGGTAAAAATAATAGCGTGTTTGGCGTGCTGTCCTGGGTGCGAGCTGGGAACCCTGAATGTTTGAACACTAGTGAGGGTAGAACTCGGCGTTAGGAGTGCAAACGAGGTGGAAAGTGGTGGAGGAGGGATGCTTGTAACGAGATACGGAAGGGAAGTGAACTGGCTTATTTATAGTGGAAGGGTTGGGATCGGATTGGCTTACGAGATGATTGGAAATGCAGCGCCGGCTGTGTCTGATTAGTCGTACACACTCCTCCCGAAATAAGTTTGGCAACATTTCTTCAGAAATTTTCTTTTACTTCATCTTTCTTTATGCTTTTCTCCCAACTCTTTATTTATGCATTTCTGCATATTTATTGCCTTCTGTGGCACTGTATTGACCTGAGAGAGTAAGTTAAGCGACCATCCAAATTTTCTTAAAATGTAAACGTATCATTTCTTTTTCTGTCTATGGAAATATGTTCATGCTTTAAGATGGGCAGGATTGCTATCAAAATAGAAGCACAGGGTGGCTTTTTCATGTGGGGCATAATCTTTTTCACCTCTATGTGTCTGCAGACAGTGTTTCTGCACACACATACACACACATCCTACCCATCCTCCTCCGTTGCAATCCATTAAAATGAAAGAGGCTGTTAGTCATTAAGAAAAAGGGAGAGGAGAAGAGGCTTTGTGTCATGGGTCCAAATAAAAGGCTGCTACCTCAGTCTGACCGTGCCTCCTCCTCCTTCTCCTCCTCGCTCTATATGCTCTCCTCCCCCCATCACAAACTCTGGGATGCGGCACTGACCCATCAGCATCCAGCAGGAACTCGGGACAAGCCTGCCTTGCTCTGGACTCTGCTTTAGCGGTATGAAGTCATTCTGGCACTTCAAAAGATATTGTGCATGTCTGTGCATGTAACTTTCATTATGAAAACCCGAGAATTTGAAACAATTTGTCAAGTACATGATTGCGGTAATTAGGATTCCACAAGCTTGTTGATGTCACGGCCAGGTCTTCGGCAGACGTGCACCCTTCTTTCCCCGCGCCGCAGGCTACAAAAGAGCGAGTGTGCTTGCTTGCAGGGCAGATGGAGTGGGTGAGAGAAAAGGTGGAACGTGCCACTCCCACTCCTACGTATTCGCATGCTTAATCGATTCTTAGAATCGCAAAGACGAGAGGAGCCACAGGCTGCGTCTGCACTCTCATGTGACCTTAGAGTTATGTGGGCTGCTCTGACTGCAGCTCATCCACAGCTACTGGCAAACGCACACAGTTGTGTGAATTTTAACATGTTGGGCCAGTGAGCATAGCATTGGGACGTCTTTCTGAGATGACATTTAAAGAGTGTGCAAAGTAGTCACTGAGGTATCTAAAGTGCTGCTCCCAAGTGTGTGTTTCCACTATTTCTGGCACCTCCGCTTTGTTGTCATTAGAGTTGTCATGATTATGAAATTATGTCTAATGATTAATTGTTGCGCAGTGATAATTGTGATAATTTCACTTAAGGATTTCCTGTTCTGTTTGTCACTTAAAGTATAAACACAAAAAAGTTGCAGTTTATTCACATTGTGGAAATGGTACTGGGATAGAATGAGGTGAATTATAACATTTCAGTATTACATTATTTGCGTTGTTATATATTGTATAAATTTAAATTAATTTATAAATTCAGCTTTGTCACTTTAGAAATAAATAACATTGGAAAATATATTGAAATACAATTTTTATTAAATATATGCATCTTGGTGAGCATAAGCAACTTTAAAATAAGAGCATAACATTCTACAGATGTAGTTTCATAAAAAAAAAAATTTGAATTTCAAAATTTCAAGTTGACATCAGTGTGAATGTAAAGTAGATTAAGACTGAAGTGCACCAAAAACAATATTATTGTTATATTACAAATATATCTCAAATGAAAGAATTACGTATATATATATATATATATATATATATATATAAAAAATAAAATTTATAATAATACATGTTATTTTATATTATATTTTCCAAATAATGACTACATATATGTGTGTGTGTGTGTGTGTCTTTATATATAAAAATGTTGACTACTATATATAATACACACTAATTGAAACTATGAATAATAATTTGAGTGAACACTTGTGTACACTTTACACGTTAATTCTTACGTGAATGTGACATGAACTATAGATACTGTAGGTCACTGAGTCGACTTCATATGCATTTCATAGCATTTCTAATATACTTTTTGAGAAATATATGTAGCAGGATTTTAAACTGTGCAATATGTGTGGTTATTAAAGATGATCTCACTCAGAAAATTTAAATGCCTCTCATAAGAGCACAGGAAGAGACGGGAGAGGTTTCTTTATGGCTCTCGGTGTGTCGTCTGTTGGCATGTGGGAGGCTGTGCTGGGGGAGCGGCTCTCACCCTTTCAAGGCCACAGAGAGAGACAGATAGAGATGCAGGGAGGGGAGTTAGAGTCCTATAATACACTCCTGCAGCTCAACATGCCTGCTGTACCCAAGGAAAAATTTTACAAAACTAAGATGTATACATCTTATGAGAACTCAATAAGTAAGCTTTCTATTGATGCATGGTTTGTTAGGATAGGACAATATTTGGCCGAGATGCATCTATTTGAAAATCTGGAATCGGAGGGTGCAAAAAAATCTAAATACTGAGCAAATCACCTTTAAAGTTGTCCAAATTAATATCTTATCAATGCATTTTACTAATCAAAAATGACATATGTTTACAGTAGGAATTTTGCAACAAATCTTTATGGAACATGATCTTTGCTTAATTTCCTAATGATTTTTGGAATAAAAGAAAAATCTGTAATTTTGACTCATGCGATGTATTTTTGGATTTTGCTACAAATAAACCCCAGCGACTTAAGACTAGTTTTGTGGTCCAGTGTCACATATGTGGAAAGGATAGTTGGGGATGGAGCAGGAGAAAAAGAGGGTTGTAGGTCATGTGCCATGATTTGGAAGAAGGGGAGAGGGGGGATAGAGGACAGAGATAATGAGAGATGATTGAGAAGATGGGCAACTGGAGTAACTAGAAAGGAGAGGACATCGTTTAGCTCTGACAGATCTGATGATTTGCGTTTGTGTGTGTGCACTTAATGTCCTGGATCTCAACTGAAAAGGTTCAAACTAAGATTGAGGGGCGTGTCTTTCTTTAGTATGCACTGTGATTACTTGCAATATGAATTTGCTAAAATCATCATACAATACCAAAAAAAAAAAGTTATATTAGTATGTGTGTATGTGTGTGTGTGTGTGTGTGTACACACACACACACACACACACACACACACACATATATATATATATATATATATATATATAAAATTGTTTAAAATATTGTTATATATTTAAGAAAACTTATATAGTTTATATATTAAATATATGTATATAGAATAAAAATTAAGAATATAAATATACACAGTACACATACATATATTACATAAACATAAACTTTTATTTTTCCTGATTAATCATTGGAAACGCTAGTTATCTTAAAATTTGAATAATATTTCACAATATTGCTGTTTTACTGTATCTTCAATCATAAATAAATTAAAAATATAAAAAACCACCTTCATGAGCATGCTTTTTCAACGTGCATTTTAATTTCATCAGTACAGTACTAGCTCATGTGCATATGAGAGAGAGTGATCCTGCAGTGCGTAACGAGACAGAGAGGTTGAATATTAAACATGATGAAAATTCTAATGGGGAACAAGCCGCAGAATGCCGGTGACCCAGATTAAGATCACCTTTCTGCTAAATCTTTTATGAGGAACAAAAATGGGAGCAAATTTAATTTACAATAGAGGAAGGATGACAAGAGATGCTGGTGCTGCTTTGGAGGACATTGCAGGATACTCTTCAATGAAATGGATGTTTTGTGAGCCCATGTTTGTTTGTGAAGTATGAGCAGTGCTTAATTTGTGAATTATGATTATAACCTTGCAGGTTTGATGGGGTCATAGATGACAAGTGTAGAAGGATACACTTGACAAACATCAAATACTTTCATCAAAATCAATATAGCTGTTCACACTGGAAGCAGCTTTGGACACTTGCACTCATTTGTTGATTTTGGATGAAGCAATCTAGTTGTGACACTAAATTGTGTAGACTGAGAGATCTTCATTGAGTAAAATTTGGTATCTACATATCCATTACAGTATCAAAAAAAAGAAGAATATGGGGACACTTTAATAGGATCCCGATGAAAGGCTAGAAATGTCCCTGTTGCAAAATATTGATTGAGCAATGCTTCATTTTTCAGTGCACATATGTACAGGTCATAACATCCAATAAAATGGCTGCCGGATCAATTGCATCCCTCGTTAGAAAGCTGGGACATGTCTTGGGTTGTGCAGGATTGATGGCGTGGTGTGAGGATTGAGTCACATTATCATCATGCTGCTGGATTAACACGGTCTGTAGTAATCCTGGGATTACGTAGTTAAGTGAGATATCATAGTAAGACCACTCATGTCTTTACCCGCTGATGGAATAGAACAGAATCGTGTCTCACTGCAGAATCCACTTGTTCTCAAGGCAACATCTCAGCACAGCTGGATCTGTCTCACTGATGCAGTCATGTCATTAACGACACCCATACAGATTTCTTCACATCTGTTTCAAACCTGGTGGTAATTTCAAGCCTCACTAACCAACCATCTCCTCTGAAGGTCTGGTTCGACATGGTATGGACTTGTATCGAGATTTCCGAACTTTTTGTCGGTTTAGATTTAAAGGGTTTAAAGGGTTTTGGCAGACAAGCCTTCCGGTTTTCATCTAAAATATCTTAAATTGTGTTCAGAATACGAACAAAGCTTTTGCAGTTTTGGAACGACTTGGAATAAGCATTTATTTGATTTAATTAATAGCTTTTCATCAAAGCCCTGCAGTTTCCTCACAAACCCCTATTTGAGAAGCCCTACTCTAGAGTACTGGTCCTCCTCTATTTGTCCAGGCTGTGTGGTTCAGTAAGTAGGTCAGTTCTCCAGAAGCTTGCTAGGAAATCAAAGGTACTACCACAGATGTCAGTGTTTTAACAGGGAGAGCTTTGACTGTTATTTTACTTGAGATTGATTAAATTTCAGCCAGTCTTTCACCTATGCTTTGTGTTAAGGTCCACGTCTGGCACCTGTTTTGATTAAGTTGGACTTGTTCAAGACTCCCCAACTTCCTCAAACATGTGGGCCGGTGTCAGTGTGTGTGTGTGTGTGTGTGTGTGTGAATCAAAGATGGGTTTAGTCAAGATTACGCAGCTCTCAGATATAGGAATGATTGGCCCATGCAGCACGCATTAACAGAAAAAGAAAGAATATTCTTCAGGTGCTAACAGATCAAGGTCATTATTATAGCTAAGAAAATGCCAGACTACTGCTCACACCAAGCTGCTCACTTTTATTATGCTGTCTTACTTTCAGCCTTACATGGACTGCTCAGGGACTACCTCATGTGCATTGCACACAATAAAAGAAGAAAAGACTTCTAGTCACATCATTTTGGGGGGGTTGAGTAAAAGGGCACTTGCTAAGCTTTGCCATCATGATTTTGATGGTTGTGCAGACTGGCCTTTATTTATTTATATAGAAAGATATATAACTTTCTATTTAAAACATACATATTTACTTTGAAGGGTCTTCAGTCACAATTCTGAACAAGAATTCAGAAATCCTAAAAATATGCTGATTTGGCGCTCAAGAAACGTATTATTAATTATTGTTAATGGTGGAAAAATAGGTGTTGCCAAATATTTCTTGAATAGAAAGTTAAAAGAAAACATTTTCTCAGTTTCTCATCTGTTGCCTTGTTACATGTAAACCGGATGATGTTTTGGTGCTCATAAATGAAGACTGAGTGGACTGTAACATGGTAACAGGAATCTGTTACAGCCATTTTAAGATGGTAATGGACCCTTCTGTTCCTCCAGTGTATGTATAGAGGAAGAGAATGAGGAGAATATAAAAGAGGACACATAGATGGGGAGATCTCTGAATAGACTGCTGAGTCACACACTTTAAGAAGCATAAACCACAGGAAACCTGACCCTCACACACTCGCAATCAACCTTCACCACTAATATGCCAGTATGTGTGTGTCTTAGGATGCAGTTGATTCGGCATTGTTCGCTGAAGAGAAGATGACTGATTTTATGATTATCAGTGGCTGAACTACAGTAGAAGTGTCTCTCAGTGGTTTCTCTGCCATCTCCCTCTCTCTCTGTAATCCTCTCTGCTGGAGTGTTAAGAGGGGAGGGGTTAATATGTTTTGACAGAGGCATGTGACTGCCCACCCTAAATAAGGACTTGCTGCCCGCGGCCACACTCCCACTCCATCCCACTGTGTAATTAAATTTTAAATTTTTGTAAGCTACAAAACAGCGTACAGTCACTTTACTGGACGTTTAAAGAGACATGCTCTTGCAGTAGCTTCTGTTCAGAGACAGTCAGAGTCGGTGTAGGATTCCAGTAAACTGCTGTTTAGCATTTTAAACAGATACATTTCCACACGCATGACAAAACGGAGCAGAACTGAATTACATGAGAAACCGAGCTGACCGAAGACATTCACAGTCTTGCTGAGAATGATTAGCAGTTTAGTTGGCAGATATTATTATTATGTGTGTGTGTATGTAATATATATTATTTTAAGATTATATGAATATATATAGGTGTGTGTGTGTATGTATATGTACTGTACTGTGTATATATGTATGTGTGTGTGTGTGTATATACAGTACATATATGCACACATATATACGGCATTTATACTTACTATAATATTTATTTGTTTAAAAATTTAGTAAATATGTTGCTTATTAATTAGTATAATAATTAGTGCTGCTGAATGATTAACCATGATTAAGCGTATTAAAAAAGTTTTGTTTATATAGAATATGTATATATGTTTACTGCGTATATTTATTATGTATATATAAGTACACACACAGGCAGTATATATTTAGATATATTTTTATATTATGCATAATTAAATGTAATGTATAAAAAGCATATTTTTCTTAAAAATATCCATGCATGTGTTTGTATTTACACATACATAATAAACATACACAGTGTACACACAAATTATGTAATTATGTAAAAAAGACTTATTTTGGATGCAGTTAATCAGTTTGACAGCACTAATAATAATATTATTTATAAATAATAATAATAATAATAATAATAATAATAATGAATCAAATTAATAATTATTTTGGGATTTGGTGGAAATTGATTGGGACTTAACTGACACCAGTATTGAGAGGTGAGACAGAGTTGTTTATTCGCTGGTGTTTTACACTGCATGTTAAACTACAACAATATATTTGCTATCTGCTGACAGGTAAAGAATTTGTGCTCTTTGCCTTATACTGCCCCTACCCCTCTACGCTCTCTCTCTCTCCCTCTACAGCCATCTTCTCCTTTTGGTTTTGGCTATTTTTCTTATGCATTCTCCTTCTCCACCCTGGATTCAGCATTGCATGTTAGTACTGCTTGTCTTTGTCTGTGTCCACATGCAGTCTAAGATGCAATAATTCAATCTCACCCCTGGATTCCCAATATTCCTCCTTTCTCCCTCAAGACCACCGCAGGAGGAAGATGATTCCTTTAACACTGCAAATGTTCCTCGCACCCTCCCCCCATCCCTCTGCCAGCACCCTCTCTTCCTTTTAGAGTGATGCATTGCTAAATACCCCCATCCCTTACTTTCCTTCCCCTCCGTTTCTTGCGTATCCCTTCCCTCTCATCTCTTATGCCCTGATGTCATCTGCACCTTCTCAATCCATTTGTCCTCCTCATTTTGGGCCAGCGCCAAGATGTGCACCTGCATTCAGAGACAAACTAAAGGTGTGTATGGTCTGCAGATCTCTTATTGTGTCAGCTCAAGTTGAGGTGAACGTGCTTGTGTATATTTGTAGGTTAAGCATGTCGGGCCGTTAATATGTATAGGGCTTCCTACCAAAAGCTATTCCAGAGCAAATTCAAGCCACGTTTAGTATTGGAAATCATTGCTTGTTTTGAGTAGCACTACAGACTTGTAAATGAGCGCATGTGTGACGAGAAAGAGAGAGCAAGTAGAGGTTAGCAGCACCTTATTTTCTCGCTAAACTCCTCCTGTCTCTGGGATACAGTGTTCATTTGCTATGAAGTGTGACTGTGTGAAGTAAGCTGCTCAACCTGTTGTACATCTGCTGTCCCTTGTGTATGTCTAAAACAGAGGAATACTTGCAGATTGGAGAGCTGTAAAGAATTGTGGGTGATTATCAGGGGCGTAGGAACGATGTGAAAAGTCGGGGCACGTTATCAAACCATATCAGCTTGGATCGTGAATATTAATAAGGTGAAGCCAGTAACAACAGATTTGCTGAAAAGCAGATAAGTGGGCACCAGCCATTTAAGCCAGCATGATATTAGTTTAACAGTAAACAACTGGCTTCTGTTTGGACTTAAAATTTGCATTAAAGCAAAATTCAGATCTTAACTGTTATTGAATGTTAATGATTGGGTGCGCAGGGAGCTTAATAGACAGGCAATCTGACCAATTAGAACTGGGATATTATGTTATTGTTACACTATATTGATGTGCACATGCCCAGTAGCCACAGACGTGACTTCTAGACTTGGCTACAAATCAAACAGGAGAGTTGTTAACTTCAGTGGACTAATAATCGGTTACTCTTGGACCTACATTCAAATATCAAAGAAAAGATCTGTTGCTACTTCCGTTTCATTGTGACTATAAAGCTGACATCTAACATTTAAGCTTAAGCTTAAATCTTAAACCTACGTTATTCACGTAACCTACATGTAATCACAGGAGTCATTACACATTTTGATCAGGCATTGTTCATGACACTAAGCTTTTATTTTCATAAAAAAATAGTCATTGATGGGGAGAAAAATGAAGGCTTTCTTAACTATACACATACATGAAGCACATCACATAGTAAACACACGAGCTCAAACGTCCATGCATGACGCTCAAGAATCAATAAGGTTTGTTCTAGTGTTCGATGCACATGTGACACACTTCGTGGTTGCCAGATATAATGTGCTACGTGTACGTGTTTATATTTGGATATCTTAATTTGGATATCTTATATCTTAATTTGCATGGCTCAATTGTAAGATGCCTATATGATCTTTTTGGATCAAATTTGAAACAAATCTTTCAGGTCACATTTTAAAAATGTAACTTAGTGTTTCGAAGAGTATCCAAAGTATTATGGGTTTGAAATGACACAATGTGATATCAGAATTTTCATCTCTGGGTGAACTATCCCTTAAGTCCTGCATCAAACTTCTTAATTTCCAGTATCATGCTTATAACAGCCGTTGACACATTGCATTTTTAGCGTCGCCTGCCAGTCCGTGCGTGCCGCAAAGAACAGACTGAGATCCACATGTAGCTTTGGACGACAGATAACAGAACAGACAAACAGTGGGTTGATTCTGGCACAAAACACTGTCTGTTGTTCTGTTTTTGTGTGTATGCACAGGCACACTTTATGACTACTATTAGCAAGGCTACAGAGGTACACTTGTACTGAGCTGAACAAGAGAGGAATGGTTCTTCACGGCGTGTAATTTTGTCATTCCTTCAATCTCATGATAGACCCTCCTCCCCCCCACGTTCTTTACTCCATCCCCCCTTCTCTCCATCTCCTCCCCTGTCCTTCTTGCGACGCTAAATGCTCTATTTGTTTCTGCCCTCAGCACAGTCATAACTATTCAGAGCAGAAAAATGTCTGCACTCGCTAAAGAAACATACCCTGACACTTTTCTGTAAGCTGTCTCTCTCCTCCACACCTCCATATCTCACTCATCCCCTGTCTCTCGTTCTCATCGTACCAATACGGCAGGCATGAAAGATGGAAAGAGGGGAACAATCTGTGACAGAGAGAAAGTCATTGCCTTGGGCACTCTCTGTCTTTATTTCTCCTATTCCATCTTTCCTTCTCGATCTCTGTCCCTTCCCCCTTCTCTGTCTTTTTCCAAGGGAATTGGGTGAAAGGCCGATGGAAAGGCCGGGCAGTGCTTTCACAGGCCTGTCTACTCACATCCTATTACCAGCTGAACTGCTGCCCAGATTCAGCATCTCAGCTGACCGCAGCTTTACTGTACCTCGAGCCTGACCTCCTCTCATTTACAATGCGGCTCAGGCCGGCCACTCAGACCGCAGGGTGATTTTTCTATAGCACTTTCAATTTGTAAAGGCATGAAGATATTAACATGACAATGAAATTAGTAGCAACAGATCTTTCTTTTTTGTGTGTGTTTTGTGACATACTGTACATTTGAGTGTTACTTGGTTCTGTGCATAGGTTGTTGATTTTGAGATGTGTGTGTTGCACTCTAACACAAGCTTACAGGACAGTGACCAAATGAATGAATGAATGGAAGTTATTTAATTACCAGAAAGTCCTGTTATATGCTCACTTGAAGATATTTTGAAATGCATTTTTTTATAGATCTAACACACTTACTTCTGTAAAATAATATAGTAGATCAAAATCAGTAAATCAATATGCACTGCATCTTAAGTCTAGGGTATTAATCAACGCAAGGGTGTGCATACAGTATATGTGATGTTAATTTCATCATAAGCATAAGCCAAATTTTTCTTTGTTTTTTACTTTATATGGTCAGGTTGCACCCTGAATTATTTATTTATCTAGTGCATGTGTCCAGCTACTGGGTTCATGCATGCTACCAAATAGAAAAGCTATGTGTTCAGCTGTATATAAACATGGTATGTAAGTATATATAAGTTTGTGTCAAAACTGCACATTTTTGAGCTGGTACATTCAGTGCAGTATGTGTGCTTCTTAGGAACTGAACCCATGTTGCAAGTGCTGTGGTTTTCTGGTTGAACCATAGGAAATTAAAAACCAATTGTATAATTTTAAGATTTGATCTTGGCTACAATAACAAGAAGCATTAGAAATGTAAGATTTTTATAAGAGATAAAAACAAACCTTACCTTTTTGATTACTGGTGTACTAACTCACATACACAGGGACTTCATTCAATATAATTTATAAGCTTGATTCCTTATGGGACCAAAAAATGGCATTTTGTATGTACAACATAAGGTATACATGAAGCACACACAGTACTGACAGGCTGTACTTTGTTCTTTGTGGTGTTTGACTGGGCTCTTGGGTCCGCAGTATTGAGGTATTACAGACAAACAGAACAGCCCACTTATAACAACCCAGAAAACTCTCTGTTGAAAAGAAGCACCAGCAGTCCTAAGAGAGACGAGGAGGAGGAGAGGAAGGGGGAGGGAAGCAGAGATTAATAAATGACTTTTCTTTATTAAATGTGAAAGGGGGTTTTGAGCCCCTCTCTAATTATCTCTGCTCAGTTTAGAGCCCAAACTGGGGAATTTCAGCTGGGCCCATTAAATCTACCTGATTACCGGCTCTCATCAGCTGTGCCATTAGGATTTACACAGTCAATGAGTGTGTGAGGGGCATAGTTAAACTTCTTAAAATCAAATCCTTCATTTCTCATATAGCTGTGCATGCCCTTAAAGGAATAGCTCAATAAAAAATGAAAACTCTCTCATTGTTTTCTCACCCTCATGTTTTTACGGACCTGTATGACTTTAGTGCAACACAAAAGGGGAATTTCTGGAGAATATTTTGGCCATATTTTAAATCGGTTCCCAAGAAAGCAATATGATAGTATCATAAAAGGGATTTATAACAGTAGATATCACTGGATGTCAAAGGATATACTTTTTTTAAAGTAATTTTTATCATCTATTTATTGTATTTATTCATCCCTTTGAGGCTCAAAATGTCTAATCTCAATCCTTTCTAATTGACAGATTTCTCTTTTAGGTTGCAAAGACAAGAGTAAGTCATATAGGTCTGTAACGAAATGAGAGAGAGTAAATGATGACAGAATTTAATTTTCTTTTTTTGGTGAAGGATACCTTTAGGTTTCTCTTTCATGAAACCCAGAAGATTTGAGAAGTCCATCACGTGTGAACATTTGTGAGCACATGCTGAGTCTTGCTCAGGGATGCTGCTCTTCCCAGGTGTCTGGAGTGAAGATTATCTGCTGTGTCAGGGGCACCAAGACAGTAAAGGACAAACCCAATAAGATGAATCTCTCTCTCTCTCTCTCTCTCTCTCTCTCTCTCTTTACCTTCTGTCATTCCAGCACAGACTTGCTTTTACCTCCATCTGCCTCTCTTGCCTCTAAGCATCTTCATTCTGTGTCTTTGCACATTCCCACCCATTTCAAATCCTCCATCCTTCTCTCACTCTGCTGACCTGTTCCTCGCTCTCTTTTGGGTAAGGGTACAGCTGTCACCGCTACAACGCTGGGGGTTTCGGCCGAGGGGGGTTGTTGCTATGGCAATGCCAGGCCTTGTGCCGGCATGGGGAGCAGCTCGTGCCGCGTCTTAGCAGGATAATCCATTGTAATCCCACAGAGGGGAGTCCGACACACATACGCATCCGCGCACACACTCCCTGCAGGGCGGCTGGGGAAGTAGAAGTGAAAGAATTAGCATCTGTTACTGCTTGTGCTCAGGTCAGCTCCACTGAGGTTTGAGAAAAAAAGGCGGGTTTAAACGCACCACATACACAAGACGTGAAATAGTGCTGCACAATCAGTCTGACTGTTCCTCTCAAGTTTTGTCAATCATGTTGCAATAATTGTATATACAAGATGAACAGCAACACTGTTGCCATTTCCAAAATTCTTACTCACTTCTGGCAAGATGGGGTAATAAAAGTTCACTGTCGGAGTACAAGGTGAATTTTTATTTTAAATTGCTACATGACAGAGACATGACATATGCTGAGAGGTATATGAGGATATCTGGGTGCAGGTACAAAAATAGTACACATTGTTCATTTACAAATACCACAGAAAACTGTCCTGAAGCCTGAGATTGCAAGTTGAGGAAATATTACTTTATGGAATTATTTGACAAACAAATATAAATTCTGCCATCGTTACCATCATTTCATTCCAAACACATATTTAAAAAAAATAAATGCGAGCAAGGTCCAGCATTATTTTGGACTTATTGATGAGAATTTTAATTTTGGGATAAGCCTTCCTTTAAAGAATACATTTGTTTAGCTGATGTTATGAATATAGTAATAATAATATATTTGATAGTCAGTTTTTATTGGTCATAATTAAGTTGTAATTGTGACTGTTGACTGTGCAGGTTTTTCTGTGTACTGTTGATTAAGAACAACCATAAAGCTTGGCAATAACTACCAATTAAGCTTTTTTTATGAGGTGACAGTCTCATAAAAACATTCCCATTGTTCTCTGTACTAGATAAAAGATCAAATATATACTTAATGTGCATCTTTTGGTACTCTTTTTGATAAAAATCAATTCCCCTTTTCATTTAAATGAAAATGAGATAAAGAATTATGAATATGAACTTTATATGAATCTAAAGTGTCCTTTTAATACTGACCAGAGCCACTATAATTCACCTCATAATTATGAGCATCCAAGTAGAAATTTCTAGAAAAACTCCTGCCGTATTTCTGCTCAGTTAAATCCAGCTCTTCTGAAAAGAACAAGTGCCTGAACAATTTAAACTCTAGAGTGGTTTTATCTGAGCTGAAAGTTTTATTTGTGAGTTTTAGCCTCCACACTGTGGTCATATCACAATAACATCCATAATATATACACTCTTAATTGCACTTCTTTCTAATATACTGGTATGCTGGTATGCATATGCATGCACATTCAGTATATTATTTGGAAAAATAGACATTCTTATGCATGAATATATACATGCATAAGCATGCGCGGGTGTAAAGAGCTCTGTTCTTTGTCTAAGTGTGTGTGCGTGTATGAAACACTGTATTATTTGTTTGTGGCAAACGGAATCCAAGTCACGCCATGTGTAGTCTCATGGTCTCATAAATTGACCGTTGAGTGAGACATTTATTTGTTTGTTAATACATTTGGATTAGTTAAAAATCATGGACACTTGGACATCATAGCATTAGATCTTTATGCATTTTTAAATACTTTTTTCATTCGTTTAAAAAAAATGTGCCTGTGCATTTGATCATGTGTGTCGAAGCATGTGTAAGTGTTTGCATGGTGTGAGTTTTGGCATGCACGTGTGTGTGTGTGTGTGTGCATGTGTGAAGGCCCACATGGTTAAGTAGTATTTTTAGCTCTATGATTCATGCTTTAGTTGTTCTGATGTTGTAGAATTGAGCTGATTGAATGGTGAACTAGATTTTCATGTGGTTGGCTATCCCTAGCTAGCTAGCTACAGGCTATGCTGCATACATGACATAGTTTAATTTAATTTATTGGCCCACTGCTGCATTAAAGAAACAATTCCCTTAATTAATGCCATGCTTTTTCAGTAGCGTTTATTTAAATCAATGTTCTCAGACCGGACTACAATGAAAACATTGATTTATACTGGCTCCTGTGAAGTATGAAATCGCTGTTGTAGATTAAATCATATTGATTAAAATGTTTGTGTATAATCCTGAGAAGAATCAGTGTTTAGGCCTAGTAAAGTTTGAAATATGGTTCATTTTAATTAACAAGTTATTACAAACAGTGTGCATATTTCTTTGATTTGATAAAAATGAGACTTGAGTTTGCTGTTTTGAGTGGCCAATCAGCATTTCTAATGCCCTCGGAGAACTGAAAAACCTATACATAATCGAATATACTGTACAGGCTGTTTCAAAACTTAGCATGCAGCATTCTAACCGAATACAATGTTGTAAGGGAATGAATTTGCAATGCTTTGCAAAGGCATGAACACTGCACAGCTTGTTCTCCACCAAAAAAGTAATGCTACACTAAAAAAACTACAATCATGAAGGAATTCTATTGAAGCTCTTCAAATACTGCAACGTAAAATTTTGAAGGAAAGGGTAAAATAATGTTTTCTTGAAAATCATATAGTCAGTTTGTCATGCACCACTACGCTATTGATAACAGACCACCTGTGTCTGCAATGTTTTCCTAATGTGACTGCACTTACCCCCCCAACTTACAAGTAATTTCTTTTGTTCATTAGATAAGTTTTCTACTAGATTGAACAATTTAATTGATTTCTTTTCCAGCATTTAATGAATTGTATGTTTTTAGAACTCAAATTTGGTGAATTTACAGTTCGGTGTGACATTGTTACTACAGCCTATGCGTATGCAATCTTGGTAGGTAGCTCGCTTAAATTTGGAACGTAGCCAGAGTCTGTGTGTTTGAATGAAAGCTGTATGTTTGTGGTTTTGTATAGGTGTGTGTTAAGGAAGTATTTTATGATGAGTTTGTTGGCAGCTGGCGGCTGATGCAGCACTCTGCTCTTCCCGCCTGCCCTCTGCCCCCACACCCCAGGGGAATCATGGGTAAAGCATTGATTGACTGTCTGTGGACCATCCTCACAACCTGACAGCAACTCAACGAGCCTGGTTTCAATCAGCATGTTTGTGTGAGTGCCCTTGTGCCTGTTAGACCCTTGCCCTCTTAAACACACACACACTCCAGTGTTGTCCTGTCCCCAGTGCGCTAAATGCCCCAATGAATCACTGTGACATTCAGAGCAGCTGGAGCGCACTGTCAGCTCTCTCTCTTTTACTTCCAGCATCCAAGCTCTGGTTTGGTTTTGTTTGGTTTTTTTTGGTTTTTTTAGAAGAGCCGAAAAGAGAGGAGGGGTGGTGCAAGCAGACAGGGTGGGTCTCTATTGTGCAGAAGTGAGAGAAAGAGGTCGAGATGGAAGGGATGGGGGTAGACCGAGGATGTGTGTGTGTGTGTATAAGTGCTACATATGAGTATATATAATCGTAATCGATTTATTGCATTCAATATAAAAGTTTTCTTCACATACAGTATGTGCACTGTGTATATTTGTGTATTATCTGCAAATTCACACACAATATAACAATATATATATTTTTATGTATTTCCATGTATATATTTATATTCATAAAATGTATAATATAAATATTTTAGTATATAAACAACGTTTTTTTCTTAAATATATACATGAATGCATGTGTATTTATATATACATAATAAAAATATATGAATCATAACAAGATTAACTGTTTGACAACACACACACACACACATATATATATTTGTGTTGTCAAACAGTTAATCTTGTTATGATTAATACATTTTTATGTAAATGTATCAATTTATAATTTAGTTATTTATTGTTGTCATTTTTATAATAGTTTTATTTTTCATGTAAATATGATTTTATTATATTTTATTAATTATATTGTTTTATATTTTATATATATATATATATATATATATATATATATGAATACAAAATTTGTGGATAATTCTATCAATAATGTAAATTAGAATATTAATACTATGATATAGATTTATTAATAGAGATTTTTAGATAGATTTATCATGTACATTATAATGTAATTATAGTTGTCTTAAGTGCTGAGTGCCAAGCTTAGCTGTTGGACATTTTTCACCATGAAAATTTTGCACAGGTGTGTGATTTGTCATTTGTAAGTCATCGACTGGTGCCGGTCTGAAGAGATGAGGGACGAGGAGGGAGAATCTGTAAGAAATGTGTATGGTGTGCTGTGAAGCGGGGGGAGTTGACTGACAGGCTCAGGCTTATCGGTGGATTGCACTAATTGGAGGTCATCCGCATGAATTAAAAAAACAGTCAATTACTACTCAAGAAAATAGCCGATCCTCTCTAATTCCCTCCTGCTTCCTGCCACCCTGTTTAGATGCCTAGTACATATGTGTGGGGGGGCTCAAAAATTACACCGTCTGTCCTCTCAGCCAATCAGCGCAGACTGCACCCCTTGATGAAATGTTTGTGTTATGGTGACTCCTCACCGGCCCTGCTGTGTAGACTGGATCATTACGCCTGATTGGTCGTTACTAAGATTCTGAGACAGGAAGCACAGCGGTGCTATCGACTGTTGTGCCTGCACCCCTCTGCGTGTCTGTGTGTCACATGCAAACACACACACCTGCTAGAGTAATTGCGGCAATAAACATAGCGACAATCACTCGGCCCACTGTTTTGTGTCCTCAGAGATGTAGATTTATTTACAGTTAACACTGAACCGAAATAGAATGAAAAGCTTTGCATGAAATATATAACATGTTTCAAACTCACCCTTAACTACTGTATTAATAGGATGGGTAGAATTCAGGATGAATGGATGGAGGATGTTGAGACACAGTCTGCTTGTCTGCATGGCGTTTACTCTGGATGATTAAAAGGGGAACCCTCTCTGCAGGAGTGAACTGGACCGGGGCCAGTTGAGTGACATGAGCCAGGGCTAATCATATTTCACACTTGTCACGCGGTTAAGAGGTTTTATTGGCTGTCATTATTTGGATCAAATGAGAGAAGAGAGTTTCAGGAAGCTGCCACCTGATTTTAGGGATTCATATTGTGTTAAAGCTACCAACCGTTTGCAAGCTGGTGGAAACATACCCGAGAGAAACGCAGCAGCAGCCTTGGCCCAGTATCGCCACCTCAAAGCTTGACTGCTGCAGCCATTTCCTGAGCAGAGCCAGGCAAATAGTGTATTCAGCACATCACGGCGCATAAGAGACACATCCAGCGCACACTCACACATTTTATGGACATTACACTGGGAGCGCTCTCATCTGTCATTCAAACACCTTTCCTGAAAGACCAGTGAAGGAGGGAATGGCAAGAAAAACTGAGTGTGTGTGTGTGTGCGAACGCTTTAGAGCTTTTTAGCAGAGCTGGCAGGCATTAGTCCGGCCTTCCTCTCCCTGCATGAATACTCTTTATACTCCAATAAATATGCGGCTGTCTCTGCCACGCTCTCCCCTACACGCATTCGATGTCTCTTTTTCTGCTTCTCTCTGTCACTCTCTGGGCTTATTCTTCCATCCCTCTTTCTTTCTGCCCCTCTCCCTTTCTGTAATACCCAGCTTTCTTTTATCTTCCTCCCTCTCGCATCCTCTCATCCAGTGTCCTCCACTGATAATTTTACCATCCCCCCGTCCTCCTTTCCCTTCCTCCATCGATGTTCAGTGCCCCTGACTCTGACCTGTTTCTCGCTGCCCTCGTCCCCTAACTCACTCCGCATCACCCCTCCCTCTTTTCATCCAATCTCCATCCCTCCTTCTCCAGCCGGCCTTGTGCCCTCTCCTCTACATCCAATCCATCCTGTCCTCTCTCTTTTTCTTCCCTCTTCCTCTGTTTTTCCTACTGGCACTGTACTCTGACCCCAATTCTGCCCTTGCTGTTGTTTCCCCCTATAGCTTTGTTGTTGGCATTACAACTTAATGTATTTTATTTATTTATTTTTTGCCGTTTCTTATTTTCACAGTTCTTCATATCTGAGGTGACTCTTTGTATGTGCAAGAAGTTTTTTTCAGTCAGTCAATCATTTTTTTTTTATTACTACTTGTAAATAAAAATGCAGATAATTGAACTTAACAGGGATTTTTGATGCGCTTAGGTTCAATTTAAGTACGTATTTGTGTAATTGTCTAATTAATTCTATTGTCTTCAAAATAAGGTTATAGTGCCCAAATGTACTGACAAGCATTTATAGTAAAATGTACTTTCATGTCATTTTTATTGAAACTTCCACTATATGCCATGAATAGAAAATATTTGTAATTGCACGTTTTCATAATGAAGTTATGAAAATATAGTTAAAATATATAAAAATATAATTAGGATTTAAATATATTAACTACTAAAATAAGCTAATTCTTAACTACTAACTAACTTAATTAATAACGAAATATAATAACTAATAAACAGCCATGAAGTGCTTAAAGTACACTTAAGTAGCCTTTATATATACATACCACCACTTCTGTTTGTATTGCACTTGTATGCTTAAGCACAGGTGTGTGTGTTTCTCTGCTGTGGTATAGATCTCTTCATAACCTAATCTCCATACATCCAGCTCTTCGAAGTTTACATTTTGATGTAAAATACTTTCTTCTGTTATGTTCTTACTGTAGGTAAACTATTCATTGCTTCATTGCCCTAAGCACTCTTTCTTTGTCGCATTTTCAAAATGTGTTTTGGGGATCAAAACATACTGAAGCTCAACATTTTTGGGGGGCATAATTGGCTGCTTTTCTGATCAATAATCTGAGAATGATTAGGAAATTTTCAGAGCTAGAAATTATATGCTGCACCTTTAAGAATAATCAAACTGTATGTTGTCGAAATAGTATGGTGTGTTGTATGTTGTAAAACTGATTTTTGCTGTGTGTTGTGTATGTTTTAGATGATTCAACTTCTGAAAGTGGGAGTGGCAATGGCATTCGCACACTGACTCCTCCCTCGGTGGGTGCTGCCGGAGTGAGTGACAGTACAGGGACAGGACCCAGATCGGGCACGTTCGCTGAGGTTAACGGCAACGGAAACGGTACAGCGGCACCACTCGACTTTAGCACCACTTCCTCGTCCTCATCCTCAGAGGACCAGCAACCAGTCAACCTCAGCGACAGACTGAGTCAGGCCCTGCCTAGTGCTGCTGCCATGCTGGCGACCTTTAACCCTGAGCACTCAGAGGAGCTGCGCAGAAAATACCCCAAATCCTCAGAGCTACGCCTTGACCAAGATATCAGGGACTATAATAATAAGGTATATATAATATTTAGCACCATTAACAGGATGAATGCTACTTGTATGTGTGTGTATATATATATATATATATATATTTTATTTTATTTTATTTTTTTATTTTTTTTGACTTGGAATTGAAGTACCTGACCTTTTACTATACATATTTCCTAATCGTGCTATTGGTAATGCCTGTGAATTTTTCCTTCACGGATGCATTTGTGTAGTGTACAATGCGAGTTGAACCCACAGATCCAAAGGCACTCAATCAAACCTCATTCATTCAGTTAGCTCACATGGCACAGGAGCGTTTTTCATTCAGACAGATGCAGAGAGGTTTAAACAATATGCCGAGCAAGGCTCCAGTCTGAATAGAAACTTGCATTTCATTCCTCTTTTCCATGGTCAGCCTCTGTATGCTTTCCATCTCCTTTTTAATTGTATTGTCTTTGTGAAAAGATGAGCGCAAAACTATCTTTCAAATGAACAGATTCACAATCTCAAATACATCCTGAGACTCTCGGTAACGAGAATACCTGAATAACACTGTTAGACCTTGAAGACATAGTTTTCATTAGCCGAAGCGCCGTCGGGGGCCATTAATGGCCTTGTTGCTAGACTTTATCTTTTTGCTACATCTTTCAGTCCCAGTTCTTTTAAAAGTCTTTTCTGATTTTCAATATGCTCTTGCAGACAGAAGGCTTACCTTGGTTTCTTTGTGTGTTTTTGCAGTCTCCTCAATACAGTTCAGGCAGCTATGATTCAATAAAAGTGGAGATATGCCCTGAAGATCTGACTGTTGGTCGGCCTCAGGCCGCTGACGATGATGACGATGACCATGATGACCATGATGATAGCGATAAGATCAATGATGTGGAAGGAGTAGATCCAGAGAGGTTAAAGGCTTTTAATGTGAGTATAAGGACATTCAACTTATGATTTTCTGCTTCATAAAAAGCATGTGGTCTGGTTTGGCTTATAGTTTGAAAGTCAACCTTGAATTACTCGATACGCAATTTATGAATGGTTTCACTCACACCTCATAATTACCTAAAGTAATTAATTTCTCTTTCTCTAGATGTTTGTGCGTCTCTTTGTGGATGAGAACCTGGACCGCATGGTGCCAATCTCTAAACAGCCTAAAGAGAAGATCCAGGCCATTATTGAGTCTTGCAGCCGTCAGTTCCCGGAATTCCAGGAGCGCGCTCGCAAACGCATCCGTACCTACCTCAAATCCTGTCGCCGTATGAAGAAGAACGGCATGGAGGTACATGCTGACACATTGAGCCCATTCTGCTATTTGTAATGGTTAGATGACTTATATTGCCCCCTGGTGGGCAACACATATAAGATACTGAGAATACAGTTTTGTTTAGTGATGAAGGTAAAACTTCCAAACTGATATTGATAGAGTTGCAGTTTTTTATTAAATTGACTGCACTCCAAAAAGAAAACGACTGAAAATTACATTGTAAAGTGTAAGGCTGAAATTCAGAGAAGGGAATTTAATTTGTCCAAAAAAGGTTATATATATTAAAAAAATGTAGAGATAATTCTCATTTAGACAAATTTTGTAAATGTATTGGTGGATATGGAAATTAAACTGTCAAAAACTATTAACAGCATTTCTATATAAGACATATTGACAGTTTCCCGAACAGGGTTTAAGACTAGTCCTAGATTAAAATAAATGTTAAGAGCTGTCTAAACTGGAAAAGGCTTGCACTGAGATATCATTTGCGATATTAAAATACATTATTGTCATTGTTTGGTCTTAAAATGCTAACAGATAATGCATTTTTTAAAAACATGTTTCTAAAAATGATTAAATGTCCTAAATTAGCAAAGGTCTAGTCCTGGCTTAATCTAATCCCTAACCGGGAAACCGGCCCAAAATGTCCACCAAAGTTTTTTATTTTCTGCTTTATTTAACTAGACAAGAATAGCAGATTTAAAGTGACAGTAAAGACATTTATAATTTATAACTGTTTTTGTTGAAGAAGCCAGAAAAAAAGGTCACTGTTTACACAAACATTTTAAGGACCGCAACTGCTTTCAATATTAATGAGAATAATATACGTTTTTTAAACATTAAATCAGCATGTTAGAACGATTTATGAAAGATCATGTGAACTGAAGACTGGAGTAATAATGCTAAAATTCAGCTTTGACATCACAGGAATAAATTACATTTTAAAATATATTAAAATAGAAAATGGTTATTTTAATAATATTATATAATATTACTGTTTTTGATTGAATAAATGGAGTCTTAATGAGCTGAGCACAAGTGATGACAACATAAATATTGAATGGTAGTGTACTACATAAAATTATGACTTATTCCGAGAAAATAAGTGTTCTTTCACAATGACCCATAAAATTATTCCATAATAGTTAATATATTAAATGTACTGTGTGCGTATCAGCAGACTCGACCCACACCACCCCACCTGACCTCAGCCATGGCTGAGAACATTCTAGCAGCAGCCTGTGAGAGTGAATCACGCAAAGCTGCCAAAAGAATGCGCATGGATGTCTACCAAGCACACGTAAGTAGCGCTGTTTGAGTGGATGCATTGCTTGTGAAACAGCTTATTTTAAAACCAAGTTAACTTGATATATTCATGTCTCTCTCAGGATGAGCCGTTATCTCTGGATAAGGCAGTCTCTCGTGAGCCGGTCTCGTTGACCCATTCTGCGTACTCCCTTGCTGCCTCAGCCTACTCCCAGGACCAGCTGTACATTAATGGAGGCCTCAACTACAGTTATCGTGGTTATGGTGGACTGTGTGCCAGCATGCAACACCCAGTGTCACTGACGACAGCTACCGCCCAGACCAACGGTGAGAGAGGAAGCTGACCTCATTCTAACTATAGTTTGAACTTGATGCTTACTCGCACAATTACTTGTGAAAGGAAAGAGGATACAAGCTAAATTGCCTACAAAGTAAATTACAACATATAAGGGTCCGTTAAAAAGCGGTGCTCAACCAGGGGCCATTAGAGGGCTAAAGAATGACTTATAATGTATTGCACTGACAAGAATAATTTACCTAATTTTGTTATTTTTAATGCATTGAAACATTCTAACATTTTAAAACTTTTTAATGTGCATTATTTTTCTAATAATTCAATGACCCGGAGTCAATTATTCCGCTTATACTACGTTATAAAATAATCAATACAACCGAATATTTCCAAAAAAGTACATTTAATAGATTGGAGTAGAGTAAAAGCCAATCTTGTTTTTTTTAAGAATTTTTATGCTCTCTTAAATACTGTGTTCTTAATTGTTTTTATGTCTGTAGTTATATTTTTGTCCTCTCCTTTCAGGGCCTACTGATCTCAGTATGAAGTCTCTGGCCTCCAATTCATCCTCGTCAAGCTCCAGTAGTCTCGGCAGGAATGGAGGAGGCGGGGCTTCAGCTCAGCTCAGCCATACAGAAGTAGCGGCAGTGCGTCAGCTGATTGCGGGATACCGTGAGTCTGCGGCCTTCCTGCTACGATCAGCAGATGAGCTGGAGAACCTCATACTACAACAGAACTGAACTGATTCTCAACACTTTCTGTCTAAACGCCTAACCTCGTCCCTCACATGATCCTCATCGGAGGTTTTCAAGGCCACAGAGGAAAACCATCTGTCTCTTAAAGATGTTAGAAGAGAGAGAAAACACACAGCTCCATCAAGCTTTTGCTTTCATATCATTTAAGCGAGAACGGCTAAGAGATGGAGGTGAATCTCTGAAGGGCACTGCGGTTCGATGTATCCTCCACATACGGCTCCCGCATTTCATGCCTTCTCCGCAGCCTCCCTCTGTTTAACCATCATTCGTTCCCCGCCGAGAACCATTGATTTCTGATTTTCTCTGTTTTTTGCTACTTCAAAGGAGGAATTACGGCACGCCAATCCTCCAGACGGCACTAACTAAATGAAGACACTTTTGATTTGGAGGCGTAATGGAAAGGAAGAAGATAAAAAGAGCAAGAAGAAAACTAATAGACCTTTGTTTTTGCTGTAAATAAGCACTCGCTGTGTCCTGAAGCACTTTTCCATTCGTTCTGACCTCTGAATCATTAATTTATGCATATAGATACGCAGGTGGAAGCTCACCTGGAAATACCTCAGCCTGTCTGTCCTGCTCTCTCCCCCAGCGTTCCCCTCTCTGTGTGTGGGAGAAGAAAATTATCACCTGTCCATCTTCAACTTAACAGTCCACTGATTTGGGCATCGGAAGCAGAGTGGGAGTGAATTTGTTTCTGTAACTGAACTGCGCATTTTCATTTCCACCTCCTCCAAACGTGCTGTACTGTATATATTCCGATGCTTTTCAAGGTATTGATGGCAAAAACACACTGCCACAGATGCCAACTCTCTTCGTTTTCTCTGTACGGGTCACCCTCTGTTCTCCTTTACTCTGTGTCCTTCCATTTCTCCTCCTCCACCTTATTATTCTGCTTCGGTCGGAGAGGAAGCTTGTTAGTCTATATCTGTTGACTTTTCTTAATGGCCATTAATCCACTCTGCTGCTATGGACTCCAACGTAATGCCACAGACCTAAAACCTCAAGCCTCCCAAACACAACCAGAGCACCTCAAGGCAAAAAAAAAAAAAAAAAAACAAGGCAAAAAAAGACAGAAATGGAAGCCAAATCCCAAAAAAAAAGATAAAAAACTGCCGTTTTGCATTCTGGTCGAGAGTGTTTGATTTAATACTGAGGGCTGCTTGTGTTTGCTTTTGTTTGATTTGTTCTAAAAGCGCGGTGTGTGCTTAAATCTCGAGATCAACTGGGATCAAATCGTCTTTGGCACAAGAGCTCGGCGCGCACACCTACACGAACACGACACCAACAGACACGCTAAAGGGGCTTTAGTGAACAGAATATTTAACAGGAGAGGTTTAAAAATGTGTAGTTAGTGAGGTAGATTTGTTTAGGGACTGACTGACAGTAATGTCACTGTAATTTGCTCCATTTGCACACAGAGGCAGCGCTAATCTGTGATTGAGGAGCTCGGCGGCTCCGTGTTGCACTGCTAGTGGGGGATGGAGAAAGAATATCGCAATGCAGAAGATAATCAAACGCATTTCTGGCCCTAAAGGAGACAGACTGATACAGAGAGGCTACCATGACCCCTGCTGAGGAGCCTTCAGAATCATTACATTCATAATCACATGACCAGGACCTACTTATGATTGAAAGCCATGATGATGTGTGAGTGTGACCAGAGACTACACTGCCCTCTTAAGACAAATTCGTGTGCAATTTTGACACCCCTGCTCAAAACACAACAGTGGACATGTAGAAGTAACGATTCCTAGATGGTAGGCCTTTACAGTCCAGCCTCATACTTCGATTTTGAGTCGTTAATTAGAATTGCTATAGACGTGAAGACATATGCAAAATTGACAGCGTGAGGCCTCTGCTCACTGTGCACGGCTCTACTGCTCTGATCACTAAAGGGTACCTGACCTCTCTCATCTGTCTTAGCTATTTCTTAAGGAAATAAGGAGAGATATATAAATTTGTAATCATATTTAAACTTTCAAATTGTTTAAATATGTTTACTTATTTAAAATATTACATTTCTCAAAATAAATCAAATAAAAATCCTTAATGCCCCTTTAAATTATTTTATTTATTTTATTTATGTCTTGTTTTTGTAATTGGAACATTACAAATTGGTTGTTAAATGTTTACAGTAAAAATACTGTCATATTTATTCCAGTATTTATAATTAATAAATGTAATACAAATATATTTTAATATTTTTTTATTCATTTAAAAAATGTGAAGTACAAACCACTAAGATGTTAAAATACTTTTTTATTTGCATTATGCTAGTTAAAATTGGGGATAAATATGCTTAAGTCATATATACAAAAAAATCTAGAATTTTTGCATAATACTATTATATATTTTTGAAGTGCAGTTTTACCTATGTTTCTGACTAATTTGACCTGCACTTTCATAGGGTTTGATTTGAAAAACAAGTCCTCTCCTTCTTTTCTACGCTGTCACCGTTTCTGTTCTTCCTCTCTGTCTCACCTGCTTTTCTTTTCCAAGTTGTCCGCAGTAGACAGTGTCGAGAGGTCAGGTAATAGAGAATTCTAGCTGCTGTCTCGGTCATCGGTCTTTCCCTCGTCGAGGTCTGATATGAGTCCCACTGTCGTCGAGCGCTGCTGATTATACGCCAACCTCTCATGCTACTGATCTCTTCTATGGCTTTCCAAAACCGTACAATGGAGACGGAACTGCAAACCGCATCTGTGTGGAAAGAAGCCGGGGGAAAAAAGCGGCGCGCTCATCTGTTCCGTAAAGGTGTTTCTTCTCTCCAGTTCACTCAAGGACAGCTACTGAAAAACAAACTGTAAAACAAGGCAAACGACAATCTTGAAAAAGGTGTAACTAGTTCACAGTTCTGTTTCCATGCTCTGTGTTCGGTGTGCGGTCGTACAGCGCAGTGTGTCCCGGGGGAGTGAGGGGTATTTTAGCCATAATCAGAGCATCTCTCACTCTCGGATCCGAGTTCTCATGCTAGCCGCTGAGGACGCCTTGTGGCCCACTGTCGAAAACCTTTTTATCTGATTCCTATTTTTATTATAATTATCTCGATTACTATTATTTTGTAATTCTTTTTGTATCGCAAGTGGTCTTTTCAGAACCGTTTTGTACCGACATCACATGTGAAGTTTGTCCTGTATGCCTATAACATTCCAAACAAGGATGTCAACATGCCAAGCAGCCAGCCAAACCACAGTCACATCGGATTGCAGAAACACACGCCGAGGGCAAAATCAATCCCACACTGCACGGGCTTTGAAGTGTCAAGTCGCTTCGAGAGCCTGATGCCTGATTCCCCTTGCGCCACAAACCCCAAAGAACTGTTATCTCAGTACTGTATGACCGAGATGTTTGGGAAACTCTGTTTTCTGATTAGTTACGCGCCGTGCCTTTAAAGGGGCTTAGCCGAACTGATTGTCAAATATATATATATATATGTCCCTTTATTGTATTAGAAACCCCTTCAGCTCTCCATATCTGCTGTCATATGGTACCTCAGAGCCCTTTCAAGGTGTCTTTTTTTGTTCAATCAGCACCGCAATCTACTGTGATATTAACTAAACAGGCCAACTGTCATAAAGACATCACACAGAAACACACTGGCGGTCCTATACGGGTTCGGGCTTCGCATTCAGGTGTGACGCTGGTTATGGTTGCTGCTAAACTACATAACTTAAGAAAAACGCTCTGGTTCGATCAGATGTATAGTTCTGGGGAAAAAAAAGTAATGAAAGAAGAAAAAACAACTTGACTTTTATTTTTCTACCATAGTGGTGTACAGCTGCATTCAAGTTCATGTGATTCCCTGTTTTAGTCTGTTCTCTTTTCTAATTTGTTGGTGCTTTGTATCTTTCCCATCCCGTCTCTGTTTCCTCCTGGTTTCTCCTGTATAAGCAGCTGCTGACGTCGGCTCCGGTTTTGATATGTACCTAATACCAATGTGAAACTGTCTCTTTCCTTCTCATTTTGGACTCAGTGGAAGTGTGATGTTTACATGTACAGATTTTTGAGATTCTCTTTCTTTTTTTGTTGTTGTTCTCGTTTTTGTTGGTTTTAATTCAAACGCTTTCCCTTCTTTTGTTCGGGCACTGCTTAATTTGATCTGATTCATTTACAGTGAAGGGAAATGGGATTTGCAGCAATTTTCCATGCATTTACAGTAAGACAAGACAGTGTTTTTGTCTGGGAGACCCCCCATCACTGACCCCAATCACTTTCTTTAACTGCTGTCAACGGATACAAAAAAATGAAGGCTTGCTGTAAATGAATTTTTTCCTTTGACCGTTAGGGACAACATGGCCGTCTGTTCCTTAATGATTAAAAGCCATTATCACACCCTTTGTCGGGTGCAGACATCGAGTATTAGAGTACAAGAACAGCAGAGTGAAAACCTCAGGTAAATGTTTGCTGTTTTATATTTGAAAAAGTAGTCCTATCGGCAACCCATTTCCCACTTTAAGACCATAATATATACTAAATATTTTTTTTTTATATTTATTGTGTTATATATATATATATATATATATATATATATATATATATAACATT
>JAUYWG010000061.1:7018914-7041433 GCA_034779775.1 Enteromius afrohamiltoni
CAAATAGAGCCAAAATCACAGCATAGCCATTGTCTATATCTATATCTATGTGCACTTGGTTCCATTATTAAGAATTATGAATGTAATTATATAATTATAAACGATTATAAATAAGGATTTTAATCTAGATGAACATCTAGTAAGGTACTGGCGTGCATTTCAGTCAGTATTTCATATTCATTCCGTTTTTCTTACAACAGAAACCATTAAAAATATCAGTGAAAACAGTTATATTGAGAATTAGGGTGCATTGCATAACATTACTACAAAGAAGCAAGATAATATGACGCACTGACGTAATGAATATGCAAATTGATATATGACATCATCTAGCAATTTAAAACTGTAGAAAATTCAAGTCCCTGTTTCTAAGTTTACAGATAGATGGCTAATGAGTGTGCCATTGATATGTTCAGTGTTCATGTAAACTGTTTAATAAACACTTCTGGCACCTTTTTTTGAGTCTCTTAATTAGTTTGGTTTTTTATGTAAATTATTTAAAAAATTCATACCGAGGTATTACTGTACCGTGAAATTTTGATACCCATACATCCCTAGAATTTACCATACAAAGTGATTCTAACTAATTGTGTAATTCAGTACTGAAGGAATGAAACAGCACTCAATAAAGATTTCACGTTTTTTTGCTCTTTAAAGTGTATTATTTTCTACAAAACTAAATATTTTCATATCAGTCTTTGGGGTTTGTTTCAAAGTCAGTTGGATCCGCATCATAGTCATGACTGCTGTCAAATGCACAAATGTTACTTCATAACAATATCAATGTATAAAGATGATTTTAACAATCTGTTGTTGTCTTACTCTGCCCTGTAGAGGACACAAAATTGGATGAGTTTGTGAAAGAGGTCCATGCACTGAAGAACCTGCACCATCCTAAACTGATCGAGCTGTTGGCTCTGTGCACACGAGGGGAGCCGGTCTACATTATCACTGAGCTCATGACTAAAGGAAGTCTCAAATCGTATCTTGCTTGTGAGTGTCACTGCACTCTTATTGCTTGTACACTACACCTACATTTTTGAAAAGCCTACCATTTTAGCATATTCCAACAGATCTGGCATGGGTATACATTATTTTTTGCTCTCTTATCGGACATTTACTGACAAACATTTATGGCTTTATGTGACTCCAGTGTTTTACGGTTACGGTTCAAAAGTCATCATTTCCTTCGGTGTGTGTGAAGCACTCCACTTGAACACATAAAAGTGTTTCATTTCCGTCGCTTCTTGAACTGAAATTATATTTTGTGCGTAATGGTTTGACTGAAAAGTTGAATTGAAAACTGCTACCTTTCCCTTCTGCTTTGACGGCCAAAGCTGAAGTCCACAGTCCAGATCATTGTGTATGATTTGAGATAATGCAAAGATTGGAAGAGCATATGAAGAATACAAAGAGTAACACTTGTTTTGTTTACTGACCTAAAAAATAATGTGAAATCTGAAATAATTTTCACTCTCTTTTCTTTCTTAAAAGGCCAAGTTTCACAGACAGGGTTTAGCCTAAACCAGGATTAGGCCAAGACATTTAATTTGGACATTTAAGTATTTTTTATTTTAAACATGCCTTGGAAAAAAGCATTACTGGTGTGCATCTTAAGACATGTTTTAAGTTTTAAGTTTCTTTCAGTTAAAACATCTCAGGTTTACATTTAAGTCTTGGACTAGGTTTAAACCTTGTCTGTGAAACCGGGGATAAATCACAAGTTTTGTTCCCCAGTTAAATTAGTTTATTTTCAGATTCAAATTGTGCTTTGAAGCATACATTTTTAGTCATTTGGACACTTTTGTTGCACTTCTGTAGCGCCGGAGGGTCAGGTGTTGACCTCTGCTCACCTGATCTACATGGCTGGTCAGATAGCAGAAGGAATGGCGTACCTGGAAGATCGACACATCGTCCACAGAGACCTTGCTGCTCGAAACATCCTGGTTGGAGAAGACCTGGTGTGTAAAGTAGCTGATTTCGGTTTGGCTCGCATCATAAAGGTAATAATGTCTGGATGTCAAAGATGCCCCAGGAAACCTGCAAAATGAAATGCAATCTTAGTGTGTAATTTGTTTGTGCAGGATAGCGTGTATACTGCTAGTAGAAACACTAAGATTCCTGTGCGGTGGACGGCTCCAGAAGCTGCTCTCTACCAGCGTTTCTCAGTCAAATCTGACGTTTGGTCCTTTGGAGTGCTGCTTTATGAAATGATGTCACGTGGAAAAATGCCATACGATGGTATGGGTCTCTTTTTCATATACATATATCATTTGGGGTTTGGAGTTGATATATTAGCATGCATATTAGATATTAGCCATTTATTAGTAGTAATTAAGTACATATTTATGCCTTATTCTACATCCCTAATACCATTCAATGCATAAATTAACCAACTTTTCACTAACTATTAATAAGCAGCAAATAAGAAATGTATTAAGGGAAAAGTCATTAGTTATTAGTGAATAAGTGTTCCCTATTGTGAAGTGCTACTATATTTAAGTACTTACTAGTGGTAACACTTTAAAATAGGTAACACTTGTTAACTATTAACTATGATTTCTCACTTAAAAAGGCTTAATTTGCTGCTTATTAATAGTTAGTGAGGTAGTTGTTAAGTTTAGGTATTGAATAGGATTAGGGATGTAGAATAAGGCATACATGTGTGATTAATTAGCAATAACATGGCTAACATTCTAGTAATACACATGCAAAGAAGTGACTAGGTGTAGCTGTAAAATAAAGAGTTACCTTTTTTTTTTTAAAGAAGTCTGTTATGCTTCTTAAGGCGGCAGTTAATCAGAAATACAGTAAAAATAGCAATACCGTGAAATACTATTGCAATAACATGTAACATAAATAAAATATAAATCATTATAATATTATAACATTCTGTTGAAAACAGTTGTGCTGCTAAAAATGAAGCATTTATTTTCAATACTTTAGTACTTTGTAGTATTAAAAATGTATTTACTTTCACTTTGGATCAATTTAAAGCATCCTTTCTGAATAAAATCATCAATTTTTAACAAATCTTTGACCTGTATATATCTCACTCTGTGTCTCACAGGGAAGAATAATAAGGAGGTGTTGGAGATCCTGTCATCGGGGTACAGGTTACCGTGTCCGAATCGCTGCCCCCCAAACATCTACCGCATTATGATGGAATGCTGGCACGCGGAGGCTTCCAAACGGCCCTCATTTCATGCCCTTCACAGTCAGCTGGAAAATATCTACTCCAGGATCTACTTCAAAACCATCGAGGTGTAGAAGAGGTGGACGAAAGATGTTTTGTGGGACAGAAAGGAGAATGAAGAAAGGATTTGCATGGACAGTGCACATACGACAGACTCTCTTTTTGATTGCTTATATTATAGAAGCTGTGTGCAATAGTGAATGCTTGTTTAAGGATTTTAAAGATTGGATAAAAGATCCATTGAAAGTGGAGGAGAGAAACTTGCATCTCCTTAATCTGACAGGGCCAGATTAATTGTAGCTTGTTATTTCGACTCTTGATCATGTTTGGATCAAGATGCCAAGCACTGCTATTTACTGTCATAATAACAATAATAGTTTTTTAGACTGCACTTAATGTATTTTGCGCTAGAGTTGATCTGGCCCATTCAGTTTCTGTAGTAATAGGAACAGGAGATTATTTGATCTGATGTTTTCAGGTCTGAGTTTATGTTTACAAAAGATTGACCTGCCATGGACAGGTGTGGAGACGGTGAAAACTACGGCCATTTTAAGTTCAAACTATTGAGTGTCTTTAGCCTATGTGAAGGCAGGCTGCACAAATAATTGTACCGGGTACACGATCTTGAAATTAACACTGTGGTTAACACAGGAGCCATATGACAAACTACCTGGGTAGGTGTCCTCATGATCGGTTTCGTAGAAATCACATCCATGTCAGAAGTCAATTGTCTTCCAATGAATTATACAAGATGAATTCTTAAGATAACTCTTGTAAATAAAATATTTTTTCAGTATATGTGTTTCTGCAGTTTCTTTATCATTTGTTTGCAGATTTATCATAATGTAACCTGGCTATAAGTTTGACCGGAAGCATGCTGCTAGTCTGTAAAACAATTAACCTCAAATAATAAAGTATGCCTGTTTAGCCTACTGAACTTGTGTCATTGTCGTCCACAGGCGTGGTTCAAACGCGGAAGGTTTCACTCTTAATGTCACTTCCCTTAGTCTGTCGCTTTATATGGCTAGCAGGTGCCTCAGGGACAGTTTTATCTCATGGGTGAATGTTTGAGGAAAACTTGCCCATGTCTTAAGACATTATGGGACAGGATATACGGACCTTCAACGACCGACGGAGAAACCAGCGTGAAAACTGACAGTGACTATAACGGCGATGGGATCAGTAATACGGAATCTGACCGTTACGGACAACCGGCGAGCGCGCCTCTACCGCCTCGGAAGCCGGACGAGGCTGCTCTCTACACGGCTCTGTTCGACTTTGAGGCTCGCGACGGCCAGGAGTTGGCGTTTAAAACTGGAGATATGCTAGAGATTGTCAGCAGTTCCGGTGACTGGTGGAGTGCGAAGAAAATCGACGCGCACGGGCGCGTGGTCACCGGTTTTGTACCGTTCAATTATGTGGCGCGTGTGTCCGTTGCGTCCCAACCGTGAGTGTCCAAGATATTTCTGAAAAGCAGTCTGCTTTTCTGCAATCACTTCATAAAGCAGAGCTATTCTAAAAATATACAAGATTCAGTAAATTAGCTTCTGAATCTGAACAATTTACTTTTACGAACATTTACTTTTAAGAGTCTAGCCATATGAAATAATTTCATTTATTTATTTCTAATAAAAAATTCAGTTTATCAAAAACAGGTTTGTGAATACTGAGTCTTGTTAACTCCTGAAAATGCGAATAAATAGTACGTCAAATTAAAAGGAAAACTCGTAGGATATGTAAAAAAAAATAATTTTGGCGTATATGCTACGCGATGGGTAGGATTAGAGTTAGATGGGATAGATGCGTATCATATGCACGCCAAACACGCGCGTGTCATATAAACCAAAGTCCATTGTTGCAATTCTCCAAGTTTTGTTTTTGATGTGGCGTACGATTTATACGCATTTAATGGTATGGGATAATCCATCACATAATCTGGAAAGCAAATGTGTGGCCATTTGAGTTTGCAACAGGCACGTCCAGTGTAGGGAGATTACTAACCCAAAATTTCTGTTCTGTTTTCTGTACTATGAAACCCAGTGGCTGCCAGCAACTGGGTGTTTTTATCCTTACTCTTTCTAATGCTGCTTTGGATATATAATAATATATAATAATCTTGGCATTTAACATTTGACACTTGACATTTAAGAGCTGCTTCTTTATCAACAAACAACAGAAGACATTTGAATGTTTTGTTCATATAAATCCTTATAATAATGGGAGCTTATTTTCAACCTAATGTACACGTTTTGCCTCTTTAAATGATTTGATCAAAAACAACTGATTCATTCACTATTTTGACATTGCTAACAAAAGTCACATTTGACTTAATTGCTGCTAAAATTTAAGAGAAAATAATTTTTAGGTTGATATACATCTATCCCATTTACCACATAAGGATTTATTAGTAATATTTTCGTGTTTTGTATTTTATATATTTCTTGGCCCAAGTAAAGTTCCAGCGACACCATTAATCATTCCTCTTTTCTATTATTATTATAGCTGTGGTGAGGACTTCCCTATTCTCACAGATTTGATTTATAGTTATTTTACTAATCCTTACTTACTTAACACTTTACTTGAAGGGGTGTCATGAATTTGATCTTTTTGGTTTTATGGGCGTGGTTGAATCCTCGTCTAGGGGGTGTTGATTTGGTAGGTTTACGAGTCAGGGTGGAGATGGTTAGGTGTATGTAAGGTGGGAGGATCTGGATCTGGATCAAACCACGCCCCCTGGATCTTGAGGGCTGCATCGAGACACTCCTCATGTCATGACAGCTTGACATAACTTAGAGAACATAACCTGTCATAAATCTGTCATAAACATGACATCGCAGATTAATTATCAAATTATTAGCTTTATGGGTTAACTCAACATTAAACTGTCTTGTGGTTGGTTGGCTGTCATAAGGCCATTATAATTGTGTCATGAATATTTTTCTGACCACTTTAATTCAATGGTACGAACTGATTTTGTCATTAAAATGTCATGAAGTGTCACTATTTTGTCAAACGATTTTATGACAGAATATATATTTTATTATTATTTATTTATAAGACACTTAATGACAGTTGTCATTAACATGCATTAAATCTCCTTCGTATTCATGAAGTATGTGTTGTGTCTTGATTATGAAGGTGTCTCTTCAAGTAAAGTGTTACCTTATACTTCATCCTTGGTGTGAGTTAAGCAGAAGAAAAAGATTGGTCATCAAATCATTGTGTGACTCAGTTTAGACAAACTCAAGTAATAATCGGTTCACAAATCAAACAACACTAAAGCTCAAAAAGTATAGTTCCTTTTTATTATGCATTTATAATATACATTTTTGCAGCTGTTTTTTAATGTTTATTATTTTATTACTATTGTTTTATTGTGTTAGTTAGCTGTTTTTTAAGTGTTTTTTTTAACCTAGTCAAAATAACCTAAACACATTTTGATTGAGAGAATGAAAATACAGAATTTTTAGGAACTATTAAAAACTGAGTTATCTGTTTTTGCAAATAAACTCATTATTTCCTATTTTTTAAAAGTGAACTAAATAGCAAATATCACTGTTTAATGATCCTTTATCTATAATCATGCTGTTACCCCAAAGGAAATCCTATGACTCTTGTGTTTATTTTAGGTGGTTTTTTGGAAAGATGAACCGTGTTGAGGCATTAAGTCACCTCATGTCAGCAGAAAATGATGACGGATCCTTTCTTGTGCGAATCAGTGAGACTGACAGCATGGGTTTCGTGCTCTCAGGTGTGTGTGTGTGTTGGTTTCTGACAGCCATTAGTAAGTTTGTTACAGCACACATTGAAATCCCTAAAAAGTACAAAGTTTCAGACTGAAAGTCTCTATCTTGTCTCTTAGTGAAATTACAGGCCAAAGCAAAGCATTTCAAGATCTACCATAATAGTGGTCAGTTCTATGTGGATCCATCTCCTCTATTTTCCAGTATATTAGAGGTGATTGAATATTATCAAACTCACCCGCTCTCCACTTCAGATTTACTCAGGAAACCCTGCATTCGGGTAAGACTCTCCTCTCCTCTTCTTGTTTTCAATGTGCATCTCTCTTATTCTTATCCTGTTCTTTCAGTTTTGTCAAATGAGGAAGTGTTTTTTCACTGTTATGAGAGCGTCAATTTAAAATCAAGAAGCTAATTTTTCTCAATCTTCCAGCAAACGTGCTGATTTTATTATTAAAAAGCATCTAACCCAGCGAAGATATGAGTCATAAAACAAAATGTGTTTGTAAACTTCCTTCTTGACACCACTATTTCATGTTTCTATAGAAAATGCCACGGGTTCTTCCACCCCCCGCAGTCGATGAATGGGAGCTGCCTAAAGAACAGTTTACTCTTGAGAAGCTGCTCGGCGGTGGTCACTTTGCTGATGTTTACAGCGGCAGGTGGAAAAATCACACTAAAGTGGCCATCAAAATCCTCAAGAACAATGGTGAGTATCACAGCTAATGTCGCCACAGAGCAGAGCTAAAATTAGCATGAAAAAAATTGCATCATATAGCATGCGGCAGTGTAGATGATGATTTTTTAAAGTTGTTGGATCGTTGTTCTTCTCACACTACAAGACTGTCTGGGTTACCATTTCTGTTTCTGTTGTGTGCGCACTTGCACCTGTAAAAATAACCTGATTTAGGTTCAAGACTGTAGATGTGGAGTCCCATTGACAACACGGTTAATGGAGGGGATCAAAACAGGTGTCTGTGTGATATACATGGCAGGAAAGACATTTACTAAAACATTACTAAAGGCTCTGATTTTCAGAAATAGAACAGACACAAAAGATATTTAACACTGGTGTTTAAAGTACCTTTTCACAAGAGTGGTTATTCAAGTAAAATTACTTCACAATACCCCAGACAGAACCTGCTGGGGGTCAGTTACAGAGTTCAGGAATTTGCTTCAGGGAAGGAACTGGACAAGCATGACATGGCTAGGCAATTTCTGGACATCAGTGAGTAATGTGACAAAACTCGTATGCAGGATTCAAGCAAAATTACTGTGTTCTTAATGAAGGCAACCACCTGCCTCGGGACATGAACACCCTATAGTTGTACAGTACATTGCACACATTACACAGTATTGTGAACACAATGTAGGGCATGCAGAATAGCAGTGATCCTAAACCTTACACTGGTAAATCTACAACTCGATACCTCAAGCAGAAAAACAAGATATAAATTGCAGTTTAAACCCAGACTGGAATATTACAGTTCGATGTAAATGCAGTACTACAGATACACTGCAATACAACTTGTCTTGTTTGGCAATAAGAATCTAACATTTAAATATCACATACTTGCTTCTTACTCCATTTGGAAATTGCTTTTTCTTGTTGTCACCATAAAGCTAACAAAATATTATGAGGATCATGTAACAATAAAACCAGAAATTACATTTCGCTGTGTAACCCTAACCCTAACTCTATTTTTGGTAACGCTAACCGTACCCAATACCTAAACCTAAACCTATTAATAAAGCAGCATATTTTGTACTTAATAGTGAATATGTGTTCTAAAGTGTTTTGTTTAGAAATAATAAATCGACAGTACATATGTTTGTCTATCTCTTTATAACGCAGACGCTCTTGTGCAGAAGGACTTTCAGCTGGAGGTGCAGATCATGAAGCGTTTCCGTCACAGGCACTTGATTTCTCTCTTTGCTGTCTGCACTTCCTCCGTCCCGTTTTACATCATCACCGAACTAATAGAGAAGGGAGACCTGCTTAATTTCCTCAAAAGTCAGTCACTGTCCCTTAGATATGTATGATTGAAGTCTCTTCATATCTTAATATTCATACCTTTTTCTTGTGGGTGTAATTATGCTGTCTCGCGTCCCCTGTCACTTCTTCATTTGATCTGTCTTCTATATATCACCCTCCTTTAGAACCAGAGGGTCGGGCACTGGATATGGAGTGTCTGATCGACATGGCAGCTCAAGTGGCAGATGGAATGGCATATTTAGAGGCCAATAACAGTATTCATAGAGACCTCGCAGCAAGAAATGTTTTAGTTGGAGAAGGATACGTCTGCAAAATTGCTGATTTTGGCCTAGCTCGGGTCATTAAGGTGAGCTACAATGCTGTTTCATTCTTGTTTATGAAAATATTAGTAGGTAGCAGTGCACCATTGAAACCAGTCATGTTTGCTATATATTATGATACAGAACAATAATCAAACTGACTTTATTTAAAGGCGCTCTTCATTACCTGAGAGGAAGTTGTCTATTAACTTCTAGTTTTGATTCTCTGTCAGTTTTGTGGCCTTAGGTAGTGCAATGTCAAGTAATGAAATAAAACAGGGTTTGTTCATATCTAGGAACCGGTTTATATATCTGATGACAAGAAAATCCCATATAAATGGACCGCACCAGAGGCTATCGGTCATGGTCGCTACTCAGGCAAATCTGATGTCTGGTCATTTGGGATTCTCCTTTATGAAATAATTACTTATGGAGCAATGCCTTATCCAGGTCAGTTTCAAGATCCGAGATGGTATTTGTACTATTTATAAGTAATAAATGATAAATATGTTATTGCTTAAGTATTTTACACTGTACTTATACTTATTAAAAATATCTTGTTCACACATATATTTTATTGAATCTGTGCCTTCTCTTGTACCTTCTTTTATAGGTGTTCGTAATTGTGACGTGTTTCATCTGGTCACACAAGAAAACTACCGAATGCCTTCGCCACCTCACTGTCCACAGGCCATTTATAACATCATGCAATCATGCTGGAAAGCAGAGCCAGAAGACCGTCCAACATTTCATCTTCTGAGGCAGGAACTAGAAAACTATCAAGGAGACTGAGGGGATTTGCAAACATCCCGTGGTCTTAAACTCTTATATAGCAAATCAAGATTGACCTTGGACAATTCTTAAAGACTGATGCATCATGCAGTTATCTTGGATTAACAATACGATATCAGTTTTCAGATAAAGAGGAAGATGCACGTATACTGCACTTTTTTCAAATGTATTTATGTTTAGAGCAATTATTGACTGAATTTAATGAGATTATGCTATTGTAAAGTTTTTGTAATAAACGTTCTCAGGTGAAGTGTAAAAAAACGGTTTATAAATCTGTAAATGACAGTGTAGGAACTATTAATTAGGACAAAAAGTATTGGATGCATGTCTAATTTTTTTTACTGTTTCCTTTTCTTTAACCCCTAATGCAAATATGAAAGCAATGTAGTGGAATATTTCCTCATACGAGTGGAATTATAATTTTCTATTTTATGAAAAATAGCTATAGATCAACATAAAAGACTTAATGCTTTATGCTGATTTGTATACTTTAAATATTGTGTGGTGCTTTCATGACAATTTTACATTGACAAAAAAAAAAAGAAGAAGCAAAAATAGGGCAGGACTTTTTATATCTGCAAACTCAAAGGTCATGGGACTTATTTAGTTGTTTTGTCGAATGGCATATTCATGAAAATAGTCTTGTTGAACCTGGTTACTTCGCACAATGGGTTAACCAATAAATCAGCCCTGTACAGTATGAAATGTCACCAGCAGATGGCGCCACACCTTTGTTTCAGTGGTGATCTCTGTTGCAGGCAACCAAGCCTGTATTTTTTATTCTGATTTATTTAGCTGCGTATCTTTTACTCTGAATATAAGCGTGAATATAATAAAGCATAAAAAAGATTTCAGAGCATGTTTATGAAATATGTCATGTGGGCTGTAATTTACTACATAAACACTGCCACCTTTGTGCTTTTACTACAACAACAAACACAATACACCTTATGAGGGCTTTTCTGTGACTCTGTGTTTAACATACAAATAAGCTGCTCTCTGACAGTTTCAACCGTAATGACGACAACAGCTGCTGATGTCATCATCATCATCGTCACTACAAACAGGCTCTTTGGTACTTTGGCTTTTTAAATTTTTAGTGATATGCAATATTAAAAAAAAAAAAAAAAAAAATCTATTTAGAACCAGAAATCCAGTTCCTTTACATCATCCTCCAGGAAGTGATTCATTTTGGTGGGAAAACAACAGCATAGTTACACATCAGTAAGTACTGACGATGGACTAAATATTTATGTTTTTAAAATGGATGTTATGTTGACATAATCATAGCCTGAATGTCATTTAATGCATAGCTGTTTTCCATTATGTTCAGTTCTTTGCTTTTGGGCATCTTGTAATTTTCTAAATAGTAGGCCTAAATAAATAATCAAAAGAAATTACATGTCATAAAAACAATTAATAAAGGCTTTATCGTATACCTTAACAAGCAGTTAAACACTTAATGCAACAGGTATTCAGCTTTGCTTCAGGCAAGGTCTGTGATGATGGTTTTACAGTGACATGATCTGTTCCAGGGAAAGCTCCTCTAGTTCCCTGTGTGAGTGATTTGTGGTCAGCCATGCAGCAGGAGGAGGTTCACGGAGCTGTCATGCTGTCAGAGCGTGATCAGTGCTGGATCTGGCCATCGATCTGCTCTCTGTCACTCATTTGTCATTTCATTTCCCCTGGAAAACAGCTGTTTTCCACGTCACTGTACAATTGATACATTTGACCTTAGCATACAAATCCTCCCGCTTAAACATTTTCACGTTTGCAAGTAGACAACTCCAGTAAGTGATTATTTAAAACATTTAACAAAAAAATTTAAAGTTAAATAAACATATAAAATCAAAACGGTTTACTGTATATCACTTTTTTTATTTTTTTTATGCATTTGGAAGATGCTATACTTATTCTGTGCTGGTATTGTTTACATCTACCATTCTTCTATCACTTACTCAGATCAACAACCTTTTGTGGGTTTGAATCTTCAAAAATAGGTCAGCCGGTCTGTGTGGCTTCCAGCACCCTGTCTGATGTGTGTGAGTGTGTCTATCCCGATCTCCACATTTTTAACCACTTGAGCGATGATTGATACTTTTGAGGGCAACACCTCACCCGCAGCTAACCAGGCAGCTTATATGACCTCACCATATTGTCATCATTCAGATGGAGATTATATTAATATAGTTGGAAATTTATGAATATGGTTGCAGGTTTCATGTTGCTTTTTTGCAAAATTGCACAGTCAGTTGAGGTTAACCACAAATAGACGTGCCCCCAGTAACCTCTGTGACTCTGGCAGCAGGCCAGTTTTTACAGTGTTGTGGGTGCAGTGTTGGTGAATGCAGCAGCCATGTTTTGACTGTTGCAATAGTGCTATATCACGTGGGTATAATTTTCAAGCTAAGTGGCCTTAATTAACCTCTGTAATATTTTTAAATGTAACATGTAAATGATGATTTAGGAATAGGCTATATATAAGGGTTTAAGGCTGTATGTACAAGTACTATTTGGTATGCATTGGATGATTTAAAGGGTGGCGCTATATAGCTGTACTTATACTAACAGTAGAAATCATTTAAAAAAATTATTTGTGAATTATGTAAACATATACAAAATCAGTAAATTTGGAAATTTAACAGCAATTTCTATTATATAATTACTATTATACTAATTTAAGTTCTGTATGAAAAATTGTCCAACAGGAGAAAAAAAATTAAATACACACACACACACATATATATATATATATTTATATTACAACTTTCTACATTCTCGAATATATATTTAATGCATGCATGTGTTTCTATTATTATATATGTATTAAAAGCATCTTTGAACGTGTACAGGGGACACATGCCTATTTTAGCCATAAACTGACTAAAATTGAGTTTGAAAACAGACATTAACCACAATTGGCTGTAAATATAATTAGCCAGTGAGATTTCCTTCTGCCATATTTTGATAATAAGAACAACTTACACATAAACCTGCACCACCGCAGGGGCAACTGCCCAAAAAAAGCCTTTTTAAATTAATTTCTCTTCATCTGTTTTATCTTTTCCCCATTTTATCATCTTCCCACCGTTCACCTTTATACAGAATAACATTTAATGCAAGGCAACACAGAAGTGCATACTTTAGCCCAATAGCTCCACCTATTCAAGATTCATTTTGCAGGCATGTCACATGACTCCAGTGTTTCTGAAGCAGTCCTGTTATTCTTATTAGAATATAGGTCAAAGTGGAATAATGGCTTGCAGGGTTTTCTCTAACCGAAAAGAGTTGGACATTGCAGAGATTGTTACTGTAGAAATTAATAATTCGAATACAGAAAGGCAACAAGGACATTTTACAGATGTATAGGCAGTATGCTTAATAAACAGAGTGTACTGTAATAAAAACAGTAGCATCCATGTGAAAGCTTGTCTCTCATCCAAAGAATTTCCACTGGTATTTGTGAGGACTGGAAAATATTGTCGCAGCGCATAAGCATCCCAACTTTTCCTTCATCCCAGTTTCTCTCTCAAATGGTCAACACAGCATATGGGTGTTTCTCAGGGTGGGACCTCTTACTCCTCAGCAAATAGCTTGTCAGTCCTCGAGCCTGAAGCAAAGGAGGGGTTTAATATAAAGCTGTCTCGTCTGTGTTTGGAAATGCATTTCAATCCCAGTCTTTCCCTTCTTCACAAGATTTCAAAATTTTTCTGGAACATTTACACTGCCGTTGGACTTTACGGATTTTTATAGCCTACATGACAGACAGCCTACAAAAAGGCAAGGTCTACTTAAAGATAACATCAAGACATAATGCATGGAGCCTTTCTAATCATATATCTTTTTTCCTAGGAACATAAGTAGCAGTGTTATTGTTTTCATATTTGAAGATAGGATAAACAAACATTAAGCAGATTTCTCACTCATGTGTGTGTTTATATACAGTATATATATCTAAACTGACCTAGATATCTCTAATATGTTGACACGATATTATCCAGGACTCAGCATTTTCCAGGATTTTGTGAGTTGTTTTAAATGTACTGGTTACTGTGTTTTGATTTACTGTGAACAAGGTTTAACATGGAAACAGTCAGTTCTCACTGCCGTTATGCCATAGCAGATTAAACCTCCTTTACACAAAGGCTTTTGTGTTCAAGACCAATTTCATGTTGACTCAGTGAGGGATTAGTGCTCATGACTAGTCTTGCACTTAAGGGAGCCTTAACAAAAAAGCCTGTTATGTGTTTAAGAAAAGAAAGAGTCATGCAGAGCTGTTGAGAATCGTTGCATTCTGCATCAAAACAAGAGCACCAAGATCAGACTATACGCTTCTGGCTGGCTATAGAGCAAAGTTCACTTCCATAATTAGCACCGTCCAGCTATGATCGCATGCTGAGTGTTAGAGTGGAGGAAGTGGTTTTATTTTGGGAATGATCTTCCAACACAACCTGAAGATAAGAGCATGACAAAGCTCTGTCCGTCAAACAGGAATCATACCAAAGTAACCAGAGTGAATTCCCATAAGGTCTTTCTGTAAGTTACTTCAATAACCGAGTACATGGCAAGGAGAGACCATCTATATGTGTCACTGAATTACTCACTTGACTGATTCGTTTAAAATGACTGATTCATCAAGATATAACACAACAATGATTGAGTGAGTCATTGAATTACTTGTTGAAAAACGGATTCATTCAGAGATGACCATTAGAGTTAAAGTGCTCGTATTCGGAAAAATATTGGTTTTGCTAAATTAAAGACCATGATTTTTCATGCTTATGCTAGATTTTGTTCATATCTGTATGTGTAGCCTTTCAAAGTGTGCTACTGTACATTTGATAGTGCATGCAAACAACACTTACAAGGCACTGTACACATACGCACTAGAACGTTTCATCTTTGTGTTTGCTCTATTTTAATGTCACTATAAATTTATTTGTTTAAACTTCTTATTCCCTCTCTTCACTGATTTTTGACGGTACATATCCTAACAAAAACGGAAGTTTTTTGGGCTTCCACGACCCTACAAAAGACTAACATATTGTTTACAATTTGCACAAAACTGGGACAAAAGTCCTTTCTTTGACTTTTGACACACATGTGATTCATCTATGATCAACATGTTTGTTTAATGTGGAGTCAACAAGTTTGGTCTTTTCTGGAGAATGATAAGAGTTTGTGGTTTTCCTCATGTAGGACTTTGACCGTTTTTTCAGTATTTTTTTTTTTAATCATGTTTATGTGACACTAATGAGAATGTTTGTTCCTTGACCATAAAATAAAGCTCATTCAGCACTGACCTTAACTCCTTCTTCTTTGCTGTGTATTTCCAGGTTCCAAAGAACACCCCTCTTTCCAAGCATTTGGTTCTGTCATATTTACACATAAAAGCTGACCATGACCACCGTAAATGCCCCCGTGTGTCTCCTTGCTCGGAATGAGTTTTATCGGAGTAAGTGCAGCACTATTTTTAGCTCTCCTCTGTTTAACCAGCTACAGGACACGTGCTATTCTGACTATTTGCGATTTCCCAAAGCTCATGAATGAACTTGTACCTCAATGTACGGCACACATTGTTCCAATTTTAGCCTTATCAACTGACTGTCATGATCTGATTTTGTGAATTGCCAGAAATACACTTTGTTTGATTGAGTACTAAAACATATAAAGAAATGTCCAAAAATATATATATTAAAAAAAAAAGTTTCATGTTAAAAGATCTCTTTATCTTGAGTTATAGGACGGAATACAAGTTATTTTTATTTATTAAATACAATGCATGTCTAAGAGGATTTCTTCTGTGGGGCTGTGGTCAGTTTAAGTTGTTTTCTTTTGATTCTGTGTATGTGTTTCTGTATATGCTTGTTTTTGTTTGCAGGCATCTGCCCGACAGACAAAATCAAGACAGTCAATAGTCATTCAGATAACTTAATGAAACCAAAGCAAGGACAAGATACTGTCTGGGTGACCAAATCCAAGCACCAAGGTATAATATGAGTTCAAATGAGATCTGTCGATCTATATAGTTGTAAATTTAGCCCTTTTGACAACAAGACCATATCTTTTCTGTCCAAATACAGGTTTAGGGCCTACGAGTGATGGCTGGACCATAAATGTGGTTTTAAAGAGCCCAGCATCCAGCGGAGCCTCTTCCAAACGGCAAAGTCCTGCTGATTGTGTGGTGAAGTAGACACAGGAACAGCACTGGAAAAACTGCTTCTTTTCAGATACAATATGTTAATGTACTGCTTACAAGTGCTGCTCCAATTGTTTTTTTTTGTATAGATATAGCAGCCTTTTTCATGCTAAAGAAGAGTTATTTTTAGTTTATATGTTAGCGTCCAGACATTTGGGGTTATTAAGTCTATTATGTTCACCAAGAATGCATTTATTCGATCAAAAATACAGAGCAAACAATAACATTTTAAACTATTTCAATTTAAAAGAAGTTTATTCTATTTCAATATATTTTGAAATGTACTTAATTACTGTGATGCAAAGCTTCATTTTCGGCATCATCACTACAGTCTTCCGTGCCACATGATCTTTCAGAAATCATTCTAATGTGCTGATTAGCTGCTCAAGGAACATTTATTATGTGTTGAAAACAGTTATGCTGCTTATTTTTCAGGATTATTTGATTAATTTATATTAAATAGGCTATTTAAGCTCAAAGGAGAAGCATTTGTTTGAAATTTTATGTTTTTGTAACTTTATAAATCGGTCATACAGTACATCCCTTTTTGAATAAAATTCTGAAATTATGAAAAATGTGGAACAATTCTTATTAACCCCTAAATTTTGAACAGTACTGTAATAATACTGCATAAATATCCATATAGCAGTGCACTGCCTTTATTCTGGCCCACTTTACACAAGGCATGTCCCTATAACCAGTTCTCTTAAAACAACAAATTGGAGAAATTGCAGCAAAAATATGTTGGCTTACCTTGCTGTTAAAAGCAAATTTTTAAGAGCCTTCGTTTATTTGCTTTTTTTTCATCCCCATCGGCTGGACCAACCTGAACTGTGATGTGCGCTTTGACTGTATTTACTGTTTACTGATTTAACTGTCAAGATTAGTTTGACATGCCCTTGAACGTTTTGGAGAGCTTTTACCATTCAAATACAAAGAAACGTTTTCTATTGCCAATATGCCAGATTTTGATATCCTGACCTATTCTATATTCTACGCATGAAAGGTACATTACATTTCTTTTCATCTCCAATAAACTACTAATCACAGCACCTGTCACAGTCTCTTAGTTGGGACCTGTTGCTGCGAACAAAGGGGAAATGATGTTTGAAAAAGAACAGAGTCAGCATGCCACAAAGAGGCTTTTTCATGTATCTAGCCAACCATCAGAACTTAGTGACCTGGAAAATCCATGTACACACTGGAACAAAGCTGTACGTCATCTCCAGTGAGCAATTTTCCATATGGACCATTTCCCATGTTCCCTAAGTATGAAATAGGTGTCATCTGTTCAGAACACAAGGCACTAGTTCAGCAAAATGTTTTTAAAATGCTTTATTACTCTCAAGACCACTTCAGACCTCTATTACTGGACCTGCTGCTCATTCCTGGAACAAAAAAAATAACAGGACAATTTCCGAATGAACTTAAGAGCAGTTGTCATGACATTCTGTCTGCCTCAGTTACCATCCAAGAGTGCTGTTTGTCTCCTTGCCAAAGTCCAATTTGAAAGCGATGCACAGAATGTAGCTTCCATGTGCTTGTTATACAATCAAATAAATATTTTTATGAAATGAATAAAATGCACGAGGTGCCTTCACAGCATACTTGGAAGAGGTTCAAGTTAGTACATGATGCTGTACACATACACAATTCCCCATAAATATGTCAAATGAAAAAAAAAAAAAACTATGCAGATCTGCTAAAAATAGCCTCTCCATTCCATTATAGTGAATTTGTCATATTTAAGCATTTAATCTTTGCTGCACTTGTGGCCAATACATACATAATTTGCATCTGAGTCTTTTCTCTTAACTGTAAAAGGGGAGAATATGGAATATGGTTTCTTTATAATACAGAAAGCAAAAGCTGAAAGAACAGATGTCCAAGAGCAGTATTGGGCTGTTTAAGACAATTTATTGTGCTGAAAAACACAGAATAAGACAAGTAACAAAAACATTTCCATCAGTGATACAGATGTGTAAAAATGTACAAAATTCTTTTTGCAAGTTTCAGCTCTTCCATTTATTACGTGCTATATATAAAACAATGGATACAAAAAAATGAAAAAAAGAAAACAGCCCATTATAACGAATGGGAAATGAAAAGAGAGAGAGAGAAAAAAAAAAAAGGGAGCCGATTCCGTCTCCTAGCGTTGGTGTCCTGATCTGGTGTCCGATTCAGGAATGAGGAGAACTCCCCGCCTCCGACTTGCCTGCGTCGCTACTTTCACTCGCTTGCCTCATCACCATCTCCCGGGCAACACAGGTCACCTGCCCATTGGTCACACTCACCACCCCTGACCTGCAGAGAGCCAATCAGATTAAGGGGTTCAGAATTCAAAAACTAATCTCAAACCAGCACTCCTTGTTATGAAATCTAAAATTTGCAACTCCATCTGCAATTAAATGTGCATCAGCACTTGGCAAGGCCTTCATGTTGCATGCACCAACTTGGGAGAAACTCAATCCAGTGACTCACTTCTGCTGAGCCTCCTCAGTAAGAGTTCCCATACCAGGCTGGTTCTGCTTCCCAAAGAAGAAACTGGACCACCAATGACCAGAATCCTGTTTGGGCAGACCTAAGGCACAATTAAACGACAGGTCAGAATGTGCAAAGCACCCGCAGTCTAATCTTCTAATGGATTAAGCACACAATGAAGCTCAACAGTTGATTACTCAGAAGCAATCTTCTTCAACAGAGCTGTGATGTGGGTGCAAATTGCATAACGTGCAAATGTCTACATCTGTTGCAATGAAGTATTGATTGCAGTTGAGGGTGGAAGAGAGCGAAATTAAACATATCCCACCTGGGTGATGTGGAATAACCTCTCCGCTGTACTCTGAACTGCCACACGAGCTGCTACTGGATGTAGAGCCAATGCGCCCTGAAAAGAAACGGTTGTATAAGGCAAATTCTCTATATAACCTCAACTATCACTATAACAGTACAACACTTGCAAAGGCGACTTACTTCTGTAGTAGTCGTGAGTAGCAACAAGGGAACCACTAGATGGGATGGATGCCATTTTACAGACTTGTGTGAATAGTGACTTAGATGGAAACCCTGCGAAGCGATTAAGACGACATTTAATGCAGAGTAATAATTCAATGTAAATAATACAACTCCTCATCTTAACCCTGTAAATGGGTTTTGGTTAATAGAGACAGACATTTGAAAGCTTTTGTCTCTCACGTGTAGTTTGAAACCTTGTAGTTGTTACTCATTATTGCATACTATTAAGTGCCAAACCATAAGATGAGTCAAGCTGACGTATTGCCACATGAGACATTCATTACAAAAAGAGCATTTTTCAAAAGGCTACACGAGGAAACTACAGTAATCCCGTAGGAATTACAGCAGTTGAGATCACAAAAAAGCATGTTTTGTCTCAAACGTAAGAAAACACAACACGATTACAGCTAAATACACGACACTAATCGTGTTAAAGTAGATGTAACGTTACTCTGCTCAGATTCTCTGACCCAAACAACGAGGAACCCTTTAAAAATATGAAGCGTAACGTTAGATCACCATCTCACCTTCTTTCGCAGCTCTTGTAGATGTTACTAGAGCACTCTACTCAATTCAGTCAGAGGCTTTGGGGAGATAACGCTAGGCGACGGGGCCCATTTGAAAAGGTTTGGATGGATAAGACCCTCCACGTCCAGAAATAACTACCGCAGTGCTGTCTAACAAAAACAACTCGTTCGCCTGCATTTATACACGTCGACGGCTCGCGGAGGTGAAGGGGCGTGGCCTCTCCGTGCTCTATATAAACCTCTCAGCGCAGAACCGGATCAAACCAGCGGAAGCAGGGCTGTGACGGCTCGTGCTCTGCTTTCTGGAAATGTTCAGAAACAACGAAGATATTGGTCTCGCAACTAATTGTTAAACTAGTTTGTTACGAAATCGTCTGGAGGTTTACATTAATAATATTGGACGTATTCTTATAATATAATCTACTGGATAGTTGTAGATCGCTGACTAGCCAATAGAAACGAAGGAAAGTCCAGATAGGCGGGACGAGTGAAATACACGCAATTAGAGGTTCGAATCCCGCCTCGGTCACAAATAACATGACATGCATTTGTATTCGCTTTTCATCTAGATACATTTTAAGTACAGTTAACATATAAGAGATGAACTTAGTGCACCAAGAAAAAAAAATCTTGCAATAATTGTTTTTGTGTTCTCATTCATTCATTTATTCGTTGTGTAGGATGTACAAAACGTGCATATTTACATTTTAAGAGTGTATATTTGATTTGATACTGTTCGGTGCTTTGACAATATGTGTTGTTAAAAGCGCTATATAAATAAAGGTGACTGATTGTTTAATTGACTGAGTTATCTGTAATATAGAAAATGTGAATAATTGAAAAGACTATTCTGATTTAAACCTTTAAAGAGACAATATATTTGTATAACTATGTACAGAAAAACCATATATATTAAATATAACCAGTACACACCGAAAATAGAAAGTTTTTAGTTTTATTTATAGTACAATATACATATTATATAAAACAAATTTTTTAACTTGCTACAGAACAGTACATAATTAAATAAGCCAAAACATAATTAAATAATATACATTAAATAGTTATAGATTAAACAACAATAATAAATTCTAAATATGTGAAGAATACAGAAAAAAAACTAAATTAAATAATAATGTAATATAATAATTAATATTAGGTTAGAAAATCAAAATAAAATAGGCCTAATGCAAGTAAAAGAAATTAGTTTAAAAAACACACTAAAATACGATGCAAATAAGGGCAGTACTTCATATTTGAATGAACAAATGAAAATAAATGAAACATTTAAATTTAAATAATAGAACACATGAAGTTTATATATATATATATATATATATATATATATATATATGAAAATCTTTTGGTAAAAACTATTTCAAATAATATGCTGCATATAAGACAGTAAAAGTTACATTTTACAATCCTGCATGGAGTCAACGCTGCATTCTAAAATAAAAAAATAAGGCAAGAACATGCCACAGTGGTATCAGCATGTAACAGACATGTGTAACAAACAAGATAAAGAGTTATATTTTTATAATACAATAATTACAATACATACATTCAAACCAGGAAACATGAGACTCACTTTCCCTTTTTTCTGCGCCCATCTCTTCTCTTCAGCTTCATTAAATGATCAGGAACAGGCATATATATTTATATATTTACAGTAGAGACAGCATGTGTATACATCTATATTTCCAACCTGGCTGTTGAGTTGTACTATATTCATTAGGCCGGTCTGGTTCTGAGGGTGTTGCTGGTGGTTTACGCTTCCCTAACAGAGAAAAATGTAATGTCATTCTAATACCCTGCAGTACTGCCCCCTGTTAATGAACAGTAATGTAAATGCATGCGAACCCACAGAACACATTATAAGAATTGGGTTGTGGTGTGGTATGTTAATTGGTTGAAATTAATACATATTTGCACTTTTGCATTACTTCTGCATTTTGGAGATGTACATCTTTTACTCTGTAGATCATGTATATACCAAACCTTCAGCATGCAAAAACAACAACAACAAAATAAACACGCAAAACAAGAACTCTGCACTAACCCTCAATGATGAGATATCAATGCTTTCAAGGTTAATAGAACAATTGAACACAAGAATTAGAACAGGCCGAACGTGGCCTAACCAACAAACAGCAACAAATCAGTGAAGAACAGATAATCCTGATTCATGACAAAATCATCCCTAATATGCTGTAGGAATAAGAGCTTTGACCACTGCGACTCCAACAACTTCTGAACCTTAAGGCATAGTGAAGATAATTTAAATGTAATTAATTTACACCATAAACAAACAGACTCCAGGTTTGACAGACAAGTCCTAGACTAAAATGTAAGTCTGAGCTCTTTCAACTGATTGATTTTAAAACATGTCAGACTTTGTTTTGTCTCAAGCTTTGTTTCTAAGGCATGTTCATTAAAATTACTTAAATGTCTTAAATGAACTATGGCTGAATTCTGGCTCTGTGAAACCCAACCAGAGCCGGGTATATACGCCTTTACTGTTAATGTGATGTTGCATGTAGAGCAGTGGCGTAGGCAGAAATTGTATTTTGGGCGGGCCATTGAAAAAGTGAGCGGGCCTATATTTTTTCCTAGAAAAAATTAACCTGTCTATTTTATTCAGGTTAGTCAGCAGGGCAGAGCAGACAGTTCACCCTAAAATAAAGTAGGCTAAAAGTAAAAGAAATTAAAATAATGAAAACTCTCAGCAGAGAACGGTTTGAAATAAATAACA
>JAUYWG010000061.1:7050723-7072456 GCA_034779775.1 Enteromius afrohamiltoni
CAAAGTTAGTCTGGCAAAGCTGCCGTTTTAGAGCATTTCAGTTCCCAAAAAAGTGGGAACCAATGAGAAACGAGCTCCCAGAAGAGCTCTCAGAAGAGATTTGAATAATTAGGCTCCATTACTTAGTGAGTAATTAAATTACTTTTCAGACAGAGCAATTAGTAAAGTAATTTAAATACAATACGGATGATGTAATTGTAGTTAATTACTTTTCAAAAGTAACGTACCCAACACTGCTTATAACATTATACACTGTGTTTGCATTAAACCTTTTAATACTGTTGGAGTTTACAATACAATGGCTATTTGATATTTTCCTCTCTTCTGACATAATAATCATATAAAAGGTCTATAATTTTTTTTTCCTCTTTTGTTTTTTTAGTCTACATATAAAGGTAGTCTTGGACCTGAGGATATTAGGACCCAAGGCACCATAATCTCAGTAAAGTCCTGTAAAATACTACACGTACTCATAAACCCACCAAAGTTTTTCCACCTACGGGATCAAATCCAGCATCTGTTGTTTGTCTAAGACCTTGAGAGTCACACTCAAACCAATGGCCATGAGCTCCAGCTCGGAACACAATAATGGGTGGTGATTCATGTCTGACTCGACTACAGTCCTCCCACGGAGCCCTTTAAAACCAGACTGCCATTTTTTAACTGATAAAAAAAATACACTGAAGAACTTTCAGCTGACAGCACAGATGCCCGTCTATAATATACACAGCAAACTATGACCATCTCCTCTCTCTGAACAAGCACTTAAGAGCTTTTTCTAAAGCTTTCATTAAGCAATGTACAATCCAGTAGAAAATGCAACCGGACACCTGCGACTCTTTATTTTTAGGCTGATTTCCAGCAACATAAAGCAAGAGGAATGTGTGTGTGAGCTGGAAGAGAAGCTGAAGCTGGATTAGTTAGAAAGGCTTCTGTTCTTCCACTGATAGAACCAGTCACCAACTGCTATAATGCAGAGTCGTTACCCATCACCACTTCAACAAACCCTTTTAGTTCTAAATTTTGTCCAAAATGATGTCAAATCACTGTGCAGGGTCTGCAAAAGAGGTTTAAGATTCTTTTTTTTCACATGACAACCCAGAAGACTGCATCTGTTACCTCCTGGGTTTGAGCAAGCAGGACATGTAGAAGGAATGCATTCTTACGCGTTTGAGGTCTGGACGTCCTGCCAGCTTTTGGTGATGTTCTGTTTGAACTCGCTCAGGGGGCTCAGGCCCAGCTTGCGCTTCAGCTCCGACGAGTGGCGCTCTTTAGCCGACAGCACCTGCCTCAAGGTGTGGATTTCCTCCTCAACCTAACAGAGACACAAACATTAACTCAGTAACGTGAATGTGTCAATTAGTTCTACTCATAATGAATCACTCTGCATTAACATGAAACAGCCTTAATCTGAAGATAGACTGGAGAAGGCTGTTGGCGTTTACCTTGGTGAGCTCCAGTCTGAGTTCCTCAGCCTCCTCCTCTGTCAGACCAGGAGGGAGAGTCCCAGGACTCACGGCGGCTGCCCCTCTCTCGTCAGGCATGTCTGAGAGAGAGTCAGAGCCCAGGCCTTTATGTGGAGAGTTCAGATTGATGTCTGTAAAAATCAAAGAGAATTACATGTTTTAAAGGTGAGGTGCATCATTTCATTGACACCAAAAATAAGGAAAATGTTATGTTTATATTTTAAATATCTTTAAATAAAATATAAATTATATGAATATAAATGTGTGTGTAAATACATGTAAATGTTTTCTAAATATATACTGTGTGAATTTATGTATACATAATAAATGTACACAGTACACACGTATATATTATGCAAGCAAAAACTTTTATTTTGGATGCGATTAATCATGATTAATAATTTGACAACACTAGCATAAAAAAACTGATCTCCTGAAGTTATTTCAACAAAATATTATGATCATATTTATGATAAAAATATACATTGTACTGTAACTTACATGTGCATTGGGTTTTACACAAAAGTCACTTTATAGTAAAAAAAAAGCTAAATATTGATGACTCATCCCGCACTACAAATGCTCTCTAAAATGAGAATGTCATTCCCCTGCAACATTATTATTCAGCATGAATATATTAGTCAGCATGTTCATATATTTTCAGAGCACAGTTCAAAGGTCTGATCACAGTGCTCAATTTAGGTCAGTCTGAGAAAGAGATGTCACGTGGGTATGAGACATTAATGAGATATGTCATCAGCCCCTCACTGACCCTAAACTGCCTTATTTAAATAACATTGAACAGATAAAGGAGTGGTGCTGTCTTAACTAACGGCTAAATAATAATATCCTAAATCCAAGTTTTGGAAATTGCCACGCCATAAGCGCCAAACACAGAGAAAGGGAAGCATCAATCCCCTTTATCATCGGTGATCTCGATGTAAATCACATTATAGTAACGCAAACACCTGCACTCAGCCTCGATGTGTTTTTGTGATGCATTAGTAACCTGATCGCCTGCCCTGCCCTGATCTCCCCTTCACCAGCACACATTCAAAACGCTGGGATCGCTGGGATGGGCTCTACATTACGCCATAAACGTAAAAAAACGGTTGTATCAATCCGGTGTATTGTATTGTGCTGCTTTGTTTTTGTTTACCTTGATTGGCGGAATCCATGCCGTCGATTGAGATTTTCAAGATGTTGTCTTGACAGTTACGTAGTTCAGAGGGGAAAAGCTCTGCGAGGCGTAAATACGTGTCTTCCCTCTACTACCAAAACATCCAAAAGCGCTTGACAAGCCAACACAAGATCCCGAACGATCAGCCAACTCAGCTTGAAGAGCTGCCCAAGTGCGCTTTCCTTCCGGCGCCGTGAGATGACGTCTACTGCGTCCCGATATCAACAAAATATCTCAGAAAACGAAAAAAAATAAATAAAAAAATCTCAGAAAAACGCCATTGGGCAAGATTATTTCTCTTTAGGAAAATCTAGCAGATCAGTGCTGAAGTGCTTAAGAAAAGCATGTAATTTACAGTAAACAAACTGAATAATGTTACTACAAACTGAACGCATGAACGAAAAATGAACCATGAATGTCTTTTTGTTTTCTTCTCTTCTCTCTTTTTTAAGTTTACTTCAAAATTCAATGGTTAAACTAGTTGATATTGCAAAACCATGGTTAACTTGTGGTTACCATAGTTTAACTAAATTTGTTTTCTTGGGTTTTATTTGTAGTAAAACCGTTATTAATTTTTCGTGAGGGACTTTGTGCCAAGCAGACTTCGATTTATTCATCAATCCTTACGGCTAGACGATTATAGAAATTATTTCTATGTAACAATGGCGACCACTGCTGGACAATTTTTTTTTATCTGTGCACATTTGTATTTTTATATACACACCCCTAATATTGCTGTGTCATTTTGTAATACGTGCCTTTAATCATAACAACTTGATTGCAACATCACCGTTTCTGACATGTGTTGGGGAAAGTTACTTTTAAAAGTAATGCATTACAATATTAATATATATATATATATGTATTTATATAATATTATATAATAACTAATCACGTTAATTTTTATTCAAAGTAATGCGTTACTTTTGCATTATTTTTTAAATGGACAGGGCTTGCTGGTTTGATTTTAATATAGTTCTATTTTTTGGCACATGTAAAAGCCCAACAGAATGTAGAAGTAAAATGGGATTAAATACATAAAGGATCTTTGTGTTAGTTAACGTTTAATTATTGCAGGTTTGTGCCATATTGCATTTCACTGCTTTTATTCATTTTGAGGATTTGTTTCATTTTATGTTTGCATTTATTCTAGAACCACAGTAACATCTTGTAACATCTTGTAATTTCTCTCAGCATGGGAACAGGAGAGCTGTCAATCAATAAATGGGAAGAAAGTAACTCTTTTCTTGTAAATTAAAAAGTAATGCATTACTTAACCAGTTATTTGAAAAAAGTAATCTGATTATGTAATTTACATTACTTGTAATGTGTTACCCCAACATTATTTGCATTAAGTCAAAACAATAATAAAATTAATTGCAGATGAACAAAACCCTGCCTTACATCGTTTTAGAAGCAGTTTCACTGGGATATATACGTTATATTTGGGAAGAAAAGACAGTCGCAGCTCTACTTTCATGTCAACTTTCAATTAAATGTTAATCATACAGAGCCCCAGACATTACATGTGGAAGAAGAAATAAACATGATTCATTAATATTATTCCACAAAATTATTCCCCCAACTTCACTATGGCCACATTTGATGAATTTGTAAATTTAGTTAGATCGTAGCCAGATCATAACAAATTAGGTTACCTAAAATAAAGGAATTAATTAACAAATGTAACAAATTTGTACTTCATGGCCACAGTGTTTTTTCTTTGCATGTCCTGTGTATCTCAGGAAAAGCATTTGTATTGTCTGACACAATGAGGAAATGATTTACAATTTCCTAAAAGTTCACATAATGCATTACACAAGCCATTAGACAGTCAATGGTGACACAAAGAGAAAATTCTGTGTTTTAGTTCATACCAACTCGATTGCATACAAACAAATCCATCAGTTATAAATAATATCCATTTACTCATTCATATCATTGCAACCAATTCTAGAGTGAATACAAATTGGTAGATGGTTGTTACAAATGATGTAGTCTTGGGCAAGAACTTTCACTATCACAGCAAGAACAGTTTGGGCCGGTTTCCCGGATAGGGATTAGATTAAGCCAGGACTAGACCTTTGCTAATTTAGGACATTTAAGGATTTTTAGAAACATGTCGTACAAAAATGCATTATCTGTGAGCATTTTAAGACCAAACAATGGCAATGATGTATTTTATTATATCTCAGTGCAAGCTTTTTCCAGTTTAGACAGCTCTTAACATTTATTTTAATCTAGGACTAGTCTTAAGCCCTGTTCGGGAAACTGCCCCTCAATGTTTTTGGGCAAACAAAAAACAGATCCCAAATAAGTGTATACATTGTTTTAATTATTTGCTCAAAGACAAAGGGAGAACCCATTCTGACCAATAGCAGGTCATTATTCTTTGAGCATCTGGTTTTATTTTTGGAGGATTGAGTCAGTAGAAACAGAGATGAATCATCTCACTGGTGACCACTAGAGGGCTCCGTCCTTCAAGTGATGAGCTCACAGCTGTGCCAGTCTGCAAAAAACTTAGTGACTTTACTTTTATGCAAGAATATAGAGATATGATACTAATCCAAACTTTTTTTAAACAAAAATCTTTGGCATTGTTTTTATTTAAAATAACATGTGAGCCTTATTAATACCTGGAGACTATGTCTCTTCACCTTTGCTATATAAAAACAAGGCACTGAATGTTTCCCCATATTCGCTGGAGGATGACCATAAAGCCCAGGAAATAAAACACTAGAGTGACAATCTAAAGGAAAGATAAAAAAGAGGCAATTACCGATGTATATTTCCATAAAACTTTAATAAAGGGCTGTACAAACTCAATCCTGGAGGGACTAATCAAACACACCTAAAGCAGCTAAACAAGCTCTTACTAGGCATGTTAGAAATTTCCATGCAGGTGTATTGAGGCAAGTTGGAGCTAAACTTTGCTGGACACCGGCCCTCCAGTGGCCTATTCCATAAAACAAGTTTACCAATTAAGCCAGGCTTATTTCAGTTAGTCTGACTTATTTTGTAACAAATCTATTGACAGTAAGCCTGACTAACCAAATTAAGCCTGGCTTGCACTCGTTTTATGGAACAGCCCCCAGGACTGAGTTTGAACAGCCCTGCTTTAATACCACAGATAATTTTATCTAATAAGTCTCAAGTTAGATCTTCTTATTTAAGTGTCCAGAAAATGTTCTTGAGAACTTTGACTGAGACTGCAGATGCACACATTAGTAGATGAACGTACCTGTGAAGTGCTTAAGCCATTCTTCTCACACACAGCAACTTTTCTGATGTCTCTATAACTGTCTGCTTGTCCACAGGTGTCCTCTATTGTCTCCGGCGTGGGACTCCTCACCTCAGAACCCTCTGATTTCAGATCCTGATCTGGTTCAGAATCAGGTTCTGGGGTCAGTACTGGTTCAGGTTCAGACTCCGGTTCTGACTCTGGTTCGTCAGGTGTTTCATCCACTTCTTCATCTGTAAAGTTGGCAGCAATAATCAGAGGAGTTGTGATAATATATGTTATAAAAAAATAAAAAGAGGGTCTCTGATGCTCACTCTCCATGAAATCCAGCTGGTACAGAACTCTCTCCTCTGCTTCAAAATCTACCCTGTAGTGATCCATCTTCTCGTAGTCAGGATCCAGGGTCTCCTGAGAGAAGCAGTTAGATGCTTTACCAACCCTTCAGGGAAAAGGAAAAATACTGTTTTTTTTTTTCTGATTTAAGCTAATATTATATATATTTAACTATTTATTTTTAATTATTTATTGCTAAATTTTCTAATGGACTTACTTCTCAGTAAGATCTTGTGAGGTCTAAAAAGCAGAGATGAAAATATATATCAAACACTGCATGAAATGTAAGATTACTGAGGAGCACCACACAAAAGCTATAGTATACCTGCACAAAAGAAGCCATCTCTGGGTCCTCTATGGCATTCTGGGCTGCCTGGATCAACTTTGAGTTTGTGTCTACATGCTCACTGTATGTTTGCAGTAAAGACTGGGTCCAGCCAGTCTTTTCTTCCTGCTCAGAAGTGATTTGCTGGGTCATGATCTTGCGACGTTCCTCCAGAATGGCAGATAAGTGATCAAACTTCTCGCACAGAATCTGTTTCTGGATCCTGCTGTTTTCCTGTGGTATTATGGGCATCAACATATCGTTTGTAATGGATTTAATGTTTTTATGCATGGCTTTGTAAAAGATCCACACAAACCTCTATGTTCCTGTGGAGTGCCTCTAGTTCATTAACAAATGACTGAACTTGTTCATTTGTGCAAACCAAAGTAGCAAGTCTGTCACTGAGTTCAGCCTACAAGAATTGAAATGAATTATTTGTTTGCAAGACGTGGAGATGTAACATGACGACACAAATATTTTGAAGAACTCGCCTTCTGCTGCTGGTAAACATCAGGCAGGGGAACTACTTGGCAGTTTTTGTGGGCCCCAAACACCTTACAGAGAGAGCAGGAGGTCACCTGACACGTGAGGCAGTAAATATTAAGCTTCTCATCTTCATGCTCTGTACAGTTGAACAGTGCGGGAGGCTTCGGTGGAGGCCTAGAGCTGGAGAAACATTGATTTACAATACATTAAAGATCAGTCGTACTGACACAACTGAGGTTTACCGTACATCTTTATCATCTGACCTTTCAGACTCCTGTTTGTAAACATCAATAATGTTCTCCACGAGTAAATTGCGCTGCAGTCCATAAACTCCATGACGGTCCAAGACAACCTCACGCATACAGGAAGGGCAGCGAAAACGTCCTCCGATTCCTACCTGGAAGAGAGACGGCTGCACATCTCACTTAGCATGCTGTTCTTCAGTTGTCAGCAGTGTTTGTGATTACATATATCGACCGACAATTGAAGCCACTTTTCATAACTCACTACAGATGTCTTTTAAGCAAAAAAAAAAGACTAGCATAGTTAAACAGACTGAATACATGTGATCTGATAACATGATCACCTTAGACTAATTGTATCTGGTTAGAAATGACCTGCTTGTACTTCTAGGGTAAGATGATCTTACTGAGCAGTCTGATTCTGTGTGTCTATGTCTCTTGTCTTAATCAATAGACGCAGGGGCATGAAATATAGTTTGCAAACAAAGGAGCTTGAGACTGATCTCACTGGGTATACTAAAATAGTCACACTCTTTAATAGCTTTCAGATGCTGAGGCTTATGGGTCCAGTGTGAATCAGCGCTCCATCACTGACTTAATTATAATGATGTTCTAAGGCATGGACATTATTAATTCACTGTATTATTAACTATATTTAAAGAGATGCTCAGCTTGATATTTCTCAGTAATCAACATGATATGCAACTACTTGCATTTAAAAAAATGTTTTTCACTGTAAAATATTTGCTGTAGTTATGCAGCTGGTTTGCCAGTAACTTACTGTAGATGTGTTATTATTAAATGCACTGGCTACAGTTAAACAAGTCTTTTATTTTTACGGTATAAAACTATTAAAAACAGCCTCATGCAAAGCATTCTGGGAACCAGAAATCTTCATCAACCTTTTTCTGTTTTTTGATATTGATCTAATATTGGTTCCCAGAAATGCTGTGCATGATGCTGCATGATGCTGTTATTTTATTTCATTTGTCCTTTAAAGATAAAGACTCATTAATGTTTCTCTTTGAACAAACCGTTACCAGTAAATAACATAAATTTATATCTACAGTAAGTTACTGGCAAACAGCTGCGAGTAATACTGTAATTTCTACAGAAATTTTTAGCAGCTTTGATAATTTATGCGATTTATGAAGCATGAGTTTATTTGCAAAAACTTGTAACTTTTTTGTTTTGTTTACGTTTTCAAAAATTATTTTTTATTATGTTAATATATATTTATTGTGTTTACTTATTTTTCTTTTTTTTACCTAATCAAAATAGCCTAACTGTAGTTTGATCAAGATTAATTTTAATGCACCCTAACAAAATAAACAATACACTTTTTTATAAACATTATTTTGTTTTTGCAAATTAACTCCACATACTTTAACAATTCCAGTTCTTAAAATAACAAGGATCACTAACATTTTTTAGCATCTCTTTGGACCACCTTCCCAACTTACACATTGGGAAAATCTGATAATAACTATGATGTGATAACAAACACGCAGAAAAAAGGGTGCAGCCAGAGATGGCACAATTTTTCTCCTATGTAAACAGGCCTCATGACAGATATGCTGTGTGGCTTTTAACCTTTGCTTATGAGGGGGTGTAAGGGAAAACCGGTGAGGTATCAAAGTTAATTTAGGTGCAGAGGAGGAGAAGGTTTATGCAGACAAACATATTTGGTACAAGGGACTTTCATATCAATATGTTCATTGTGTGCTGCATGAACACTAATCCCCTGATGGCTCAAATACATCAAATGTAGGCCATCACCTATTTTTATACCTCAGATTTCAGACTGGGGATTGGGTTTAGACATTTGCAATCTCCACCTGTTGGCTTTCCACATGACAGGTCACTAGAAAACTGTCTGTGTTTGTGGTTACTGTAGTACTGCAATCATGACTTGTATCATCCTAACCTCTAAATGTCTAAAAGGTTTTATTGATCATTCCAATTGTACGAGAATATAAAAATGTATACCACAAAAATAAGGATAAAGACACAGAGGATCACTGAAATCAGAATGTGTTGATGGATCGAAAACATTCACAGCCAATGAGAATCCATTCTGCTTGAGCACTTGTAATAAACAGAATATTAATGTCACTGTTGTGGATGCTAATGGTGAATGTTACTAAGTTAAATGGGCATGAGTGTACCCAAATGTATAAGGACCTTAACATGTTGTGACCAACTTCACAAAAATTACTTATCGCTTCGAAAAAACCTCAAATAGCACCGTAGCACATAGAAAACACTTTGGTTTATGAAGGAAACTGGCTGCTCGTGTCATGTACAGATGCACTGTATATGTATCAAGTGCACAGATGCTATTTTGAGTATTCGTCATCTTACCAAAGGCTTCAAAAGTACTTGTAAACATGTTGCAAATGGATCTACATCCACAGATAAACCATCATCCTCTGTGTGAGTTGGTACACACCTGGTACAGTTCATTGGCACACTTGCGGCAGAGGTTGTGCAGACAGGGCAGAATGACCACTGGTTTCGTGAAGACCTCCTCACAAATGGGACAGATGAGTTGTTTCTCCAGCGTCCCCATCGAGGGGTCTTTGTGGTAAGAGCGTATATCCAGTGGAAGAGACATGGCCGTGTGTCCCTGCTGACCCCACACTCACTGGAAATTAAGATTGGAGAGTGAAAGCACAGCTAAGGAGACCGTCTTAATGTCTCTGTGCTGTGTGGGTGTCTAGTCTCGAGGCCCCTGTGCTTGAACAGCGCGATGGGGCCTCTGCTGGTTTACAGCTGAAGATATGTATGTGTGCATGTGCGAGAGGGGGAAGGTGTCCGGTTTCTTGCTGGCTCACTGCGACACTCCCTACCCTTGATCAGTTGTGCCTATATCAGGCAACCAGAGGAATGCTGGGAAACATGCTCATCTCCAGTTACTCCAATCATTCATGTCTTCGGTCAAGAAGCAGCCAACAAGTCAATAATGCCAGAACAGCTATTAGAAGAGAGACACATTCTTGGTCGAGTAATTGCAGAAAAAAAATAAGTGTATTTAAATCAAATAAAATTCTGGCATTATTTATTTACTCTCACTACATCTACTATGCTTATGTTAATATACACACAGGCACGTGTATATATATATATACACACACACAATATTAACAAAAATTGTTAGGTAGGTTTTTTTCTTCATCTTGGAGAAGTGGCCACAGTTCTTCTGGATTGAGTCTGTCTCAGTTTGTTCTGGTACTTCATGTCATATCAGACAGACTGGATGATGATCAGATCAGGTCTCTGTTTGGAGCACTGGCTGTTATCAGACAATAATCTCACTGCATTATTACAATGAATGACAAAAATAATGTTTGGAAATGTAAAGTGATATTTCCAACTGACACGCTACCGCAAAAGAGAAATAACTGGCTTAAAACCTTTTTTTTGTTGTTGGTGAAAATACGAATGGCCTAGGATCTTTGCACAGTATTGTGTGTATATATTACTAATAAACATATACTGCATAAAGCATCCATGACTGTTCATGTTAATTAGAGTATAAAAAAAATCTAAATGAAAATTATTAAGGTACTTTTAGAACAGATATAAATGTGTGATTAATTTGCAGTCAATCATGAGTTAACTAAATATTTCAAATGATTGACAGCCCTAATATACACATACCTGTATATGTGTGTGTCTGTATGTATAACGCACACATACAACTGTATCTTCAACATTTCTTAAACTTTTAATGCATACAGCTTTTTTTAACTTTCACATAAATGTTTTTAAATTTAATATTACAATTTTATTTCCTCTGCACTAACACACAAATAATCAGCACAGATGTGTTTTTTAAGCTTCCTTCACATTTATTTTACAGCTGTAATTCAGACCAATTATCCATGTTACATATCTCTCTGACACATTATATTCATGCTACAACAATTTCAACTGATTTATCCAGAACATGGAAAAGAATTCAACCATTCTGTACAATAGTCATATTCGTTTAAACATATAGAACTATATAATTCATTAAAAACATAGGAAAATAATAAATAAAATATTGTTTCTCATCACCATGTTAATATTATTTCCTTCATTTTTAACATGATTCTATTTAGGTTTTGTAATCACACGCAGCACTCCTTTCGTTCCCTTTTTCTTAGATTGAAAGCAACAGTAAATCAGATCAGTGCTTTGTTTTGTTTATGATCATGAATGAATACAACAAATAAATGGAAAGTAAAACTGGGATAACAAAGCAAAAACTGTGTTACAGGTTGTGTTGAGAATTAATATTTTGCAAATAAAAAGCGTTACACATTGTGAACAGTTCAGTTTTAGAAATGCTTAGAAACATGATCACTAACAATCCGCCTAGTGATTTAGACATAAACAAAATACCAAAAAAAGCTAAACCTACAGACCTATGACACTTACACCTAATCTAATCTAAACAAAACAAACACATTCGGGGTAAACTGCACACGTTTTCCATACTTCCCGTTTCCAGTGCATGCAAATGAATGTATGCACAAAGGGACAGCTATGCAGCTAATCCATCTTAAAAGACATGAGAGATATTTAAACAGAACATACAGTAGATGATAGTACAGTGATTCATTTACCATCTCACTTTTAAACAGCACACACACAGAAATAAAGGTTTTCTATATGTCTGTATGTTTAGGTTCATCCCAAAAAATTAAAATATAACAAAAATATGCACGATTTCTGACAGACATAAGAAAAGAGAAGATCTAAAAGGTTGTCAGGGTTCCCAAATTGTGTGGCCGATGACTTTTCCATTGGCAAAATTTTTTTAAGGTGGCTCATGAACAACAAATTTAAGCCACTGAAATATTTTTATTGATTATTTTATTACTTTTTATTAATTGTCATGAATGCTCCATGCTGGAAATCCACAAATAGACACGTCTGTAATATTCCCAGATTTCCATGACTGGGAACCCTGAAATGTGTATATGAGATAAACAAGTATAAACATAAACCATTTTAGTCTGAAGGATACAGAGTTATTCATATTTCCTACCATAACTACTATTATCTTAACCTGATTAATCCATGGCACTAGTTAACAACATTAAATTATGGGTACACTTACAGCCAAAACCAAACAGCACACTGAGTGATAATGTGTCCACATTAAATTCTTGAACCAGATTTTTAAAATACATTTTCAAAAAAATTTAAATAGAATTTTTCACACACACACTCACACACACAAAAATGTGCATCAGTTAACAATTTCGAGTTAGTTTGAAACTATGGAATTTATTAATGAAAATCACTGATGTTACTGAACTGGTCTGGAAAACATTCTGCAGGTTTTGTGCAGATGAATCAATTTACCCACACTCCTGTGCTTATATTGAACCCAGTTGTCTGAGGATAGACTTTCTGAAACCACAATCCTGAGGAATACAAACACTCTTTACCTTAGCAAAGCTTTGAGAATACACGTGGATTAATACAGATGGATCAAGATTAAATAACCTGGCACGAAGTTACGGGTTTGTATGTATCGGACCCCGAACTCTTGTTCCCCACACACACCACAAGTGGCTGAAATTGAGCACAGCTAAGCACTGTGTGATTATATTTGACAGTACATGCCCACCGAATGCCATTAACACGAGATACAGCTCATATAAACATACACAACATGACACAGCAGTGTGTCCTCACTCCTGTCCTCAGTGACTACACCGTTTAGAAAAATATAAAGTTATCAAACTACTGAAAACCATCTGTAACCAAACACACGAACATGAAGGATTAGAACTTACAGTGTGATATTTGCTGAATGAAAATGGCACAGGTCTGTATGTTAAAAAAATATGGAAATATGAAAACAACCCAGGACAACGTTTATGAGGTGATTGTGACGGCCAATCAAACGCATGGAAAGGTAATTTAATAACATAATAACAGAGTTTTCAAATAATTTTTTTTTTTGAGTCTTTTGCTCACCAAGGCTGGACATAAAATTCAGTAAAAACATTACTTCAATAATTTTGTGAATTATTGTTACAATAAAAACTTAAAAGTCTATTTTAATGCATTTTTTAAATTAATTTATTCCTGTGATGCAAAGTTGAATTTTCAGCATCATTATTCCAGTCTTTGGTGTCACATGATCCTTCAGAAATCATTCTAATATGTTGACTTGCTATATTGATTTATTATTATCAGTGTCGAAAACAAATGTGTTGGTTAATATTTGTGTTTCTTTCTTTTGATGAACATGAAGCTCAAAAGAATGCCATTTGAAATAGAAATGTTTAGTAAATTACATGTCTTTACCTTTTCAAATGAATGCATCCTTTCTGAAAAACAATCAATAATTAAAAAATGACTGAATCTTTTTAATGGTAGCATAAGTATGACAACCTCTACAATTCTAAAAATGTTTGTGTAAGCTTCAATATCCATTATGATTGCACTAAAGCATAAAAAATACTTCCTTATGCTCTGTTGTACTGGAAACTAATTCATGCTTCAGTTAAAATGGTTAAAAATGATTTTAACTTATATAGACAAATGCAGTGTGATAACCAGTGCTGTTGGCAAAATGAAGCTTGGATCATAGCAGGAAGACTGTATGGACACGGTAAGAAAGTCCTTGTGTGTGTGTTGAATATAACACAGCAGTAGGTTTGGGGATGATAGAGGTTAAAGGCTTCTTGCCCTTTACAGTGGAGCGCTTTAGGTTTTCCAATGATACTGTAACTAACTAACTGCTCATCCTCTTTCCTCTGGATCACTCATTGCCCACCGTGACCTTGTCTGGCATGGTGGTCCCATGTGTGTGTGAGAGAGAGGTTTAATAGCTGGCGTCTGTCCGGTAGCTGGTGTGGTGAGAGTCTGCTTTCAGCTGAGTGGTCTCTGTGGCAGAGGACGGCTGCATCACGATGGGGCTGCTGCCATCTGTGGAAACAGACACCAGTGTCAGGCCACTTCATAATCTGAGCAGCTAGCAACTCAAACTGAACCCTGTTGCTAAGCATTACAGAAATGCTTGTGAGTGCCAGGAAGCCACTGCAAATACCGAACAGGCCTTTTATTGGCCAAATAAACAAGCTGAAGGCATTTTAGGTGTAATTCTAAGAAAAACTGGCACAAATACTGGGCAGGACTTTTATTACTGACTGGGATTAGATTGAAACCAATGATATTATTGACCCACCTGCACGGCCTTAGTTATGTCAGCAGAAAAGAAAAGTTTTCACAAGCAGATAAAATGATGACATTGTGAAACAATTATTACTGCTTTACAACAACATGCACTGAACTGCGCTGCGGACATTTATTAATGTTAACGTTATTCATTTATCATCATCAATGAAAAAAAAAAAAAATCCAGAAGCTGTTAAGTAGGATATATTGAAGGTCTTAAAACAAACAAACAAACAGATGCGACTTATATTAAAATTAATAATAACATGAAAAAATATTTGATTAAAAAAAAAACACTAGAAACTAAACGCGGTGGTTTAAAGCTTCATAACATTTTAACATTCAGTAACTCTGATAACAGCGTTATTATACATTTTAAAGCAACTGTATAGTTCTTATTTGTCTAAATATCATCAATTTTATAATATTTGAAAGAAATGTGCACTCATTTTGAATTATAATAATTAAGTTTAAAGTAAAGTAAATTTGGATTTACGCTACATATTTGGCATGTCATGCAGAACTGCATTCCTTGTTATATTTGATTATTCATATGAGTAAACACTGAAATAATAAACAGTAATTAATACAATTCAATAAAACATTAAAGGGACAGTTCACTTAAAAATGACGCCAAGTTGTTCTAAAACCGTCTGATTTTCTTTCTTCTGTTGAACATAAAAGAAAACTATTTTAAGATTTAGTTGCTGGTGCCCACTTCCGTACATTTCCACAAAAATCCAAAGCTTTCAGACAGCAGCCTTCACTAGAATCATACAGAACGTCATACAGGTTTGGAACAACCTGAGGGTTAGTAAATGTTTTCAGTTGTGGGTGAACTATAACTTTTAGTCACTAAACCACAATTTGCACCTGGCCGCCAGTGGCAGGAATCTAGGAAACATTTTACTGGACTTCTAGTTTATTACACTACCTTTTGTAATTACACTAGCTTAAAATATACCATGTTTATTAGACCCTAGTAAATGCACGCTTGTCAGTTTATCTCACCTCTCTCATCCGACTGCATCTGAGCTTCCAAGTCTTCAGGAGACACATAGAACTCCGGCTCATCTGACCGAGGAGGATGAGGTTTACACTTCCCACAGCAGCAGTTACAACAGCAGCACAGACAACAGCAGAAATAACAGCCTGTGGCTACACCACAGAATATAAACAACGCCTGTCCAGAGGAGAAATTCAACATAAACAACAGCATTTACACAAATGTAATATATATGTGCACTACCATCCAAAAGTTTGGGCTAAGAAGTCTCATGTGCTCCCCAAGGTTTAGTCTTTTTAATTCCTTTTAGTGGTGTAATTTATTCCTGTGATGTTAAAGCTATATTTTCATTATTATTAATCCAGTTTTCAGTATCACGTGAACCATTAAAAAAAAAAAAATTCTAATATGCCTTTTTGCTGTTCTTAAAACATTAGCAATGCCGAAAATAGATCTGTGGTTTAAAGGAGTCATGTGAAGCAATGTCAGCAGTATAAGTCATTAAGAATAATATCTGCACGAGATGAAGCAATTGCCTCGTTTGTGATGTGTTTTACTGTTTTTGTGTCATAGCGCTGGGACATGACATCACAATATGGTAAGGGGCGTAAAATTTCAGCCAAACGTTTGCGGTTTTCAGCCAATAACAATGCACTCCAAACTTCTCAATAGTAGGTATGTCTATCTTAGAATATTTTTTTTTGTTTGTATGACTAACCTTGGCCCACCAGCTGGACAATACAAAGTATGTGTTAACATTCTCCTCTCCAAACTGTTCTGCCACGTAGAGGCCCAGAGACCCGTATTTGTCATAGATGTTGCGTTTAGTGGGGTCCGACAGAATGGCATGAGCATTGTTGATCTCTTTGAATTTGTCAGCTGCTTCTGGATTGTCAGGATTCTTGTCGGGGTGGAATTTCAGAGCTAGTTTTCTGCAAATCAGACGAGCAGAAATAATTGCACTTTCTAAAAGAGTTACACATGTGGTCAGGAGACTACCACAACACATTTTTTGCACACCAAAACATTTTCACAGCTTCATAAAACTACGGGTGAACTAATAAAAAATAACATGTAAAATACTAAGTATTATTTCATGAGAAATGCTGGCAAGTGTAATAGGTCATCTGAGTACTCATGCAGTAGCAAGGGCTCATGAGAGTAAGTGATAAAAGCACTCTGTCGCCCTCTAATGGATTTAATTGGAAACGCAAATGGATTGTTCACCCAAAATGTGATTTACCCCACTCCATTATGACATACTTTCTTCTGTGGCAATACTTCCAGAGTGGGACCGGCATGAAGTTTAGTAAATCATGACAGAATGGGTGAACTATCCCTTTAAGACACAGAAGTTGTTGTTCTTGCATAATCGTTTGAGTAAAAAGACAGGAAAGAACCCCCCACACAGAAAATATTCGCTGCTTTTTATCCGTTATTTTTTTAATGGTAATGTTGCAAAAATCTTTCCATGTATATTAAGAGCGTCTTACCTGTAAGATTTCTTTATGTCTTCTGGTGCTGTGTTTTTATCAACTCCCAGGACCACATACAGTGATTCTCCTGCCGTGGAGAGTGAACGCTGTCTCTGCTGCTCCATTTCTCACACGCACACACACTCCCCTCACTCCACAACCACCACCTCTTTCTGAAAGAAGCAGCAGAGAAACATGTTATATGCACTCTATACACTCCGTTTAGTCTTTGTCTTTTTTACACAGCAACATAACACACACACACACACATATACATACATACATAAATAAATACATACAACTTGAAAAGATTTTATCATCATATACTATTTCTGTGAACCTAAAACCCAATTATCCATACCCTATAGTGCAGCAAAAGACCAGCATTATTACATCAGTGAGAGCCATAGTCTCATCATTTCCCCAAATGTCCCTGTTCTGAGTCAGTGCATTAACAGTTTGGATCCACACAGCTGAGAGAAGTCATGTGACTCCAGTATTCAGAGAAGAGCTAGAAATTAAGAGAGAGATGCTGGTTTTCTTTTGGGTGTGATATTCCGAGCCATGTCTAACCCTTGTATTTCATGGAAAGGAAAGAAAAGGATGTGATGTGGCCAGGTATGGCTTCCCATACTAGGAATTTGTGCTCTGCGTTTAACCCATCCATATGCACACACACACCGTGAACACACACCCGGAGCTTTAGGGTCTCACCTCAGTCGTGTTATTGAAGGTGGAGAGAACGCTGGATATTTACTCCCACTGCATTACAATTGTAATGCATCACATAAGCCATTCATTTTATAACATCTCTCTCCTTCAGTCAGTGTCATTCAATATGACTATTACATAATAAGAATGATAATTGTTGTTGTAAATATTAAATAAAAGCATTAAAGTGAGAACTGATTTCTATTATAAAACGCTTTATTTGATTTAGTATTTAATAAAAATATGTATTTAACAAAAAAAAAAAAAAAAAAAAACACCCTCACAACAATATAAAAATTCAGATCAGGTTAGATATTCTGCTTTTTTGCATCCATAGCAAGCATTTTGACAGAAAAAAAAATGGCAGTGTGTACCTTGATGTTTATATCTTAAACTATGAACTGAATCAAGCAGCAAAAAGAACAACATTGAGCTTTTTAAAGTTGCAAACTTAAAGAGCGGTTTCACAAACAGAGCTTAGCTTAAGCCAGGGCTAGGCATTAGTTAAATTAAGATATTTAAGCAACTTTTACAAAAATACCTCATAAGAAAATATCACAGGTGCGCATCTTAACACAGAACAATGACACTGACATGTTTTAAGATATATCAGAGCAAGATATCTTCTTCTGAGACAGCTCAAACATGCAGATTAGTCTGGGACTAGCTTAAGCCTGGTCTGTGAAACTGGGGGAAAATCTGCATTTTTATTCTGGATAAAAGGAAATTAAGTCTACATAACATCTACTCAGAAGTTACGTCCTCCAGCATGAATCAAAGACAATTAACCCCAGAGTAATTCAGATTATGATAACTCCACACAAAAAGGCTGCCATTTAAGGAGACATTTCCAACTAATAATCATTTATTTGGAGAAAAGAAATACACATGTATAAATACATAATGGCTCTTTAAATGAGTACACTCTTCACTTTTCCTCATGCGAGGAGCTTGCTGTGGAGTGGTGCGAGACAGTTTTGCCTTCTTTGCAGGCTAATCGTGCAGCTCGTCAGTGAGCATTAGCAGATTAGTATTAGCGGAGCATCTGAATAAGTGAAGGGTTATTTCTGTCTCTTCTCAAACCCTGTGCACTTCTTCAACCGGGACACTCCCAGAATTCCTCCAGGTGTGATACACTAGAGTGTGTTTAAATGGAATTGATTTTTTTGTTGGGCATCTAAATAAATGTCTCTGGTGTTACCCCAAAGCAATGTTTGATGATTTGTGTCAAAACAAACTCAACATCTGCTCGGATATTACTGGAGACTTCGAATAATATTGCTCATGCATAGGAATTTCAAACCTCTTATTATTCTTAATTAATTATTAGCTATTACTTTTCATGACAATTACAAACTATTCATTTTTTTGATTTTTTAATGAACTTCTCAATTGTTAATAAAGCGCACTAAGTGTCAAAATCTGAGCTTAGATGATTTTGATCAAATTTATTCCTGTGATTTTTAAACTAAATTTTCAGCATCATTACTCCAGTCTTCAGTGTCACATGATCCTTCAGAAATCATTTTCATATTCTGATTTGGTACCCAAGAAAATGTTATCAGTGTTGAAAACAATTGTCCTGCTTAATTTTATTTTTTTATTTTAACTGGAAATAAAACAAACGTATTTACTTTTTGATTTACTCTTTTTTATTTTTACATTTTTGATCATTTAATGCAACTTTGTTGATAAAACTATTATTTTCTTTAACGTTTGGGCACATTAGCAACCACATCACAAAAACTACTCAAAACACCTTAGTAACCACATAGCAACAGCCCGGCACCTCAGCATCATAGCAGCATGTTTTTACACCGAGAAGCACCACCTACATTTACTGCAGGAAACAAAAAAAATATGTAAAAGTCTGTTTCTACAATTTGTATTTCATTTATATTTTTTGTGTTGAAACAATGTGTCAGACATAAGTGTGTGTATCTGGGGTGCAAGCAGATGGGCTTCCTGCTTCAGCGGTTGATTAAATGTGATTACTAATAGAGTTTTTATCAGGAGCCGGGCTCTGCAATGCAGCCTTCCACCAAAACACTACATCCATCTCTCTCCCTCCCCCTCTGTCTCTGCACCACCATATGGTCCGGCTAATTCTTTAGTGGCCATCTCAGTCTGTGGACTAGAGATGGCTGCCAAAGTCTCCACAGCTTATTGAACAACGCCGTCCGTGTCTTTCCATAGGTTTATCCATCATATCAAGTTCTCTGTCTGGTCCCTCTGTTTGTGTTCTAACATCCTCCTACGCCAATCTGTTTGCACTCTCTTTTCTCTGTCTATCCGAGCAGGTGCAGTGAGGTAGCTTGTATTATGTGCTGCTGGATTTAAAAGGTCTGTTTATAGAGGGATGTGAGAGCAGGAACATGAGTGGGGCATGTTTGATGAGAGTCTGTTCACAATGTACAAACACACACATATTCAGTAATAGCGTCGACAAACCTAAATCATCCAAAACTATAATTTTTTATATTTTTTTTTTAATTACTTGAAACTAAATAATTAGCTGAAATATATATAAAGACTTTTTCAGCTGGTTGTAAAAGTAAAATTTCTAATTTTTTAATTAGTTTGAATGTGAAATTGTTGTCAACCATTTCATTTCAAACCTGTATGAGTGTCTTTTGCTGACAAAGAAGTTATTTCCAGTATTGTTTCTCCATACTATCGAAGGCAAAGACTAAAAGCAACTATTTTTTTTTTTTTTTGTGTTCAAAAGAAAAACAATCTCATACAGGGAACAGCTTGAAGGTGAGCAGATGTCAGAATTGTAATTTTTGGTAAACTATAGAAAAGAACAGAACAGCATTTTATCATTGTTTAGGGACAAGTTGAAAAAATAAAATAGCTAAAATAACACGTAATTTCTAATAAAATAAATAAATACAAAAAAATAGATGTTACAATAAGTAGACATATATATATATATATTGATTAACTTTTCAAAGCTCCTTATTTTTAGTCAATAGAGATGAATGGATCTGAAGCATCTATCAAAACAACATAAGGAGGAGACAGGTGGTGCTCAAAAATCACTGTTTTTGTGTTGATAAAACATTTCTTGCAAAATTTCCAATATCAGATATAAAGAAACTAAGATCCACAACAAGAATGCATGGTGACGGTCTGTTACAGTTAGTGTTGTTCATGTCATTAGGGCTGGGCGATATACATCAGAGTTGAATCACGTGCAGCTTCTCAGTGATCTACGGCTCTGTGTATAAGCTGGCGTTCCTTTTAAAACCAGCTGACGGAGTTTTCCCGCTAATCAAAGAACCGTCTTTACTGAGGAGATGCGCATAATATATCGTACGATATATATCGCCCAGCTCTACATGACATTATTCTTTCTATCGGTCTACATCCAAACACAGCACTATACAAGTTACAACACAGCCAAAGAATCATTTTCTGCTTCATTATATCATTACTTGTGGCCAATTAGGGCAGAATGGTATGAACAACCTGTCTGAAGCAAAGAGTAAGAAAAACATCTTAGTGTCTGGAAAACAAGATATCAGTTGCACTTTGCCAATTACATCAGTGAAGGAAATATGTGTCACGTCATGAAATTGTAGTACCAGGAGCTGGGAAGACAGAGGCATGCTGGGAAACACCAGTAGCAAATAGTATTCTTTACAGAGACCTCAATAACATGCAGGGATTTCTGACATGCTGTTGACACCAAAACAGTGGAATGGTTGTGAAGATCTGAAGATTAATTCTGTAATTAATGCTGTCAGAATTTGCTCATAACAAATAGAGAACAGCACGTGAAAAATATAAATATGAAGATTTTTATAATAATGTGCATTTAATTTTTTCAAAGAAGCACAGCACCACTTACATGGCTTTACCCTGTGTTTTATCAGTTGATGAAAAACCAAAAAAAAAATATTAGTATTAAATATTTAATTTGTTTATGTGCATGTTATGTAGGTGGTAATGTTGAGGCAGCCGGTCTGCATGATCCCGCTTATTATACTACTTGCCATATAAGGAAAAAAACTGGACATGAATATGAATTTGAAACATTTTATTGGCGTATTTGTTTTAAATGAACATTTTCAT
>JAUYWG010000061.1:7072556-7086659 GCA_034779775.1 Enteromius afrohamiltoni
CATGTCATTCGGAAATCAAGGTGCCAGAGTCTGGAGGAAGACTGGGGAGAGGGAAATGCCAAAATGCCTGAAGTCCAATAGGTCAAATAGGCTCAGGTCAAATATTTATATGTGATTAAAATGCGATTAATTTCGATTAATTAATTACAAAGCCTCTAATTATTTAGATTCAAATTCATTTAATTGAGTCCCAGCCGGTCATATGTTGTCACAAATGGCAAAGGAGCACAGAACAATGAGGTGAGGAGTAACAAAAAAATTCCCAGAAGGGTGGATTTACTGACAAATGAGAAGGTGAAAATAAAGTCCTTCATGGGGCATCCGGTTTCCGGGCTCTGTCTCGCTAGAGAAGCAGTTCAAGGTTTAAAGGCTGGCTTCTGAGGAGAGAGAAACAAGAATTAGTTCGGCTGGTCGGAGTCAATTGAAGCTTTAGCGAAGCGCTGGCGTGGCTTGCTTGTAGCTCGGTTGAAGCTCATCTGTGTGGGTGCCTCACACGTCTTATCTGGCCGCGGGCTAAGGGTTTGCAGCTGGGCTGGATGAGCCACTGATGAGTCTTGCCGGTGCTCTCTCGTTGGTAACCAGGGCAATGCAGATTGGAACTCGGGACGCTCGTCACCATATATGGTCACCGTAATTTCACCAAGTAGAATGTGATCCTGGATCAACATCCTTGTTGATCCTGGAACAACATTCTAATCAGCCAATCAGAATTGAGGAATAACTTTTCTGGAAATATCTGTTTTAGGCTTATAAACATAGTTAGGTGCTTCTACACCCTTGTTAATCAGCTATTATTTCCCACTGATTTTAGGCATAATTTTTGGTTAGGGGTAGGTTTAAGGGTAAGGATTGGGATAAGTTTATATTTTTGGAAAGTAATATTGATCCAGGATCAACAAAAGATGTTGATCCAGGATCACATTCTACTTGGTGAAATCACGGCGACCCACAATATATATTGTCACGACAGGAGCCAATGACAGACACAGTGGGAGTGGCGTCAGGCGGGGGGACGCAGACAGTGTTTCTTCTCGATGTCCTTAATGGTTGAGTCCCTGTGATGCGCTGGGCAGTTTTTACCACCCTCTGCAGTGCCTTACGCTCGGCAAAAGAGCAGCTCCCATACCACACTTTGACACAGTTAATTAGGATGCTCTCTATTGTGCAGTGATAAAAGTTCACCAGGATTGCTGAGGACAGCTGGTTCTTCTTTAGTTTCCTCAAGAAGAAAAGACACTGGTGAGCCTTCTTGACCAGGCTGGAAGTTTTGGTGGTCCAGGTTAGATCCTCCCGAGATGTGGGTCCCCAGGAACTTGAAGGAACTTGACATAGGCTCAACAGCCATCCCGTTAATGTGGATGGGATCATGTGAGCCACTTCTTTCCTTCCTTCCTGAAGTACACAATGAGCTCCTTGGTCTCGGTGATCTTAAGGAGCAGATTATTGTCTTTGCACCACGTGGCCAGATGCTGGACCTCCTCTCTGTAGGCAGTCTCATCGTTGTTGCTGATGAGACCGATCACCATGGTATCGTCTGCAAACTTGATGATGGTGTTGGAATTATGTACATGTCTGCAGTCATGTGTGAAGATGGAGTAGAGGAAGGGGCTCAGCACACAGCCCTGTGGTACGCCAGTGTTGAGTGTGATCGTGGTCAAGCAGATGTGGCCTGACCTAACATGTTGTGGTCTGTTGGTCAGAAAGTCCATAACCCAGTTACATAGTGAGATGTTACTATGTCCCAAGTTCAGATCAGCGTTGCCCCAGTTACCAACGAGGGAGCACCCGGCGAGCAAATCAGCAGCTGATTCGGCATAGCTGAGGCTTATTTGCCAGTGGCCCGATAAGTCGTGTGAGGCACCAAGGACACTGAGCATAATTTGACTCCAACACGCTGAACTAACTTGTCTCTTTTTCTCCTCAGAAGCCAGCCATTAAACCCATCTAACCCTGCACCTCCTCAGAGACAGAGCCCAGAGACTCAAAGGCTTTGGGAGAAGCGCCTTAAAGCTCAGCTCCCGCTACAGTGACTTTTAAACCCTTTTTTTTGTCAATAAATCGACCCTCCGAGGCATTTTTTTGTTCACCATTACCTCATTGTCCTGTGCTCCTTTGCCATTTGCAACAATATTTATAAGGAGTCATTGATGATGAGCCATTGAATTATTAGAAAAACAATGCTCACACGAAGTGTGGTGAAGCAGAGTATAATAATTCAGCTTCAACTACAGTTGCCACACTTCAAGATATCGATCAGATGATATATTTTTATTTGTCCAGTTTTTATACTTAAAACACTATTGTGAGTAGGATTACTTCTTTCACATCTCATCCGAAGCCTCCATTGTTAATTCTACAACATAATTTTAAACCTTTTTACTGTGCTGACTTCTGTCTTCGCTTTATCTTGGAGGTGGATGCCAGCCATGCAGGGTTTGGGGGCCGTTCTGTCTCAGGAACATGGAGGGAAAATACGTCCCATAGCTTATGAGTAAATGTCAAATTATAGCTCTATGAAGTTTTTGGCGCTCAAGTGGGCCATGATTGAGAAGTTCAGAGAATATCTGCTGGGGCAGAGGTGTGTCGTTTTTACTGATAATAACCCCCTCAGTCCCCTGACTATGGCTTAGCTTGGGGCCACAGAGCAGCGGTGGGCTGCACTGCAGATGCACTTTCCCAACACGGTCCTTCCAATCAGGGTGAGTTGGAAGAAGTACTGCCAGGTACAGCTCCTCCAGCTATGATACGGCAGGCTGAAGAGAGGGGGGTAAGTTGTCAAGCAGACGACTGCCTGGTTTGGCGGTGGACATGCAAGCCTTACGGAAGGAGCACCCTGTTATAGGTGAGGTGTTAAGGTTTTGGAGGCGGGGGTTCTCCCTGGTTCTGAGGAAGGCAGGCAGTTGTCCAGGGCAGCTGTGAATTTGTAACGCCAATGGAGCCGGTTGTGTAAGCAGGACGTATACAGTTTTCCACTCAGATGGTTGGGAAGAGGTGCTGCAGGTGGTGTGTTTATGAAGTATACACTGGCTGTACCCACACAAGATCAATGGGCAGAGACAGTATCCCAAGTTTTGGTGGCTGAATGGTTCTATAAGTTTGGTGTCCCCGGTCAGATCCATTCTGATCAGGTCCGCAACTTCGAGTCCTCCTTAATACAGCAGCTTTGTGCACTATACAATGCAGAAAGGTCTCACACTATGCCTTATCATCTGGTGGGGAATGGGCAGTGCGAACGCTTTAACAGGACACAACCTTTTACGTACTTTGACATGTCTAGGAAGAGGGATTGGGCGTCATGTCTCCCACAAGTGCTCTTTTGCTAAAAGACTACCCCCCATCAGGTGCCAGGTGAGTCACCACATTTTTTAATGTTTGAGCAAGAGCCAAGACTTCCGGTGGACTTCCTTTTAAGTAGAGTCCAGGAGGCAAGGGTGGGTAGCGTGCACAATTGGATGAAGGACATCAGACCCGGCTTCAGGTGGCTTTTGAGGGGGCTCGGGGAGGACTGGAGATTGCTGCTGGTCACCATAAGGCGCAATATGATGCCCATGTCTGTGATGCACCACATTTGAGTCACGGTATGCGTGAGAGTAACCATATAGCGTTCAATGGGCTTCATTCAACCCAACACATAAGTAGTCTTTTCGTTTCAGTCAATGGAGTTTAATTGTTTTTCATGTATTGTTGTTTTTATTAACAATAGGGGGAGACAAGAATATCATTATCTCTACGCTGATCCCTTGTGAAAAAAATGATCGCCATTAATCTATTCACAAAGTTGTGTTGGGAGCTGGGTCTATACTACGCAAGCTATGATGAGTTTCACCTTGATATTTTAGCGCAGATGTATACCTACAGTAGCTGAATTGCACTGTAGCCCTATTCGGAATGGCCTAGTTTTTTTAAACTACTGTACTTGTGAGCTTTGATTCTGAGTCGTCTGTTATCTTCATGTACCATTTTTTAGATGGGACTAACACCTCCTTGTTTATTATAGAGGTGAGAGGGGCTGTTTTGTACATCTGGGCGTCACAGAGCGCTCTGTATGCGTGCATTGCTGTAGTTATTACTTGATCAAAATAAGTATAATCACAAATACCATGGTGAATAGGGGTGGGAGAAAAAGTTGATGCAACGCTATTCTCTCTTCAATGATTCTGAATCGATTCTGATTATTTCATAATCAATGTTTTTCCCTGCATATGGTACATGTGCACGCTCGAGACGCACCAGTCTTCAAGTTCATTCCACAGAATTTGCGCTGAGACACATGCACATTGCTTGACAGTGTGTGCTTCCATCCGTTGCGTTTTACTTTAATTATGTTTTTTTATATACCGTTTGGAATGCATTGGATTTAGAAGCACAAAACCTGCGCGCTGACAGTCACTGTCAATCACATGCGCTTTGTCCGTTAAATGCGGCTGTGGTTAAATGCCCTTCCATTTTCAAATTATTTTATACAAAACTGATGTACACACTGGCAGTTATGTTTTCAGAGCAGAGCAAAACATCTGATATATCGAAAGAGATCTGTGCATTAGTCTGAATGCAATCTGTTAAAGCTGCCAATGTCTATGGTCTCATCAGTAATAATCAAGTGGCAATAATGCAGAGGAAAAATCCAACTTTTAAAAGTAAAAACTATTTCTGTATACTAGTTCTGTATACTTAAAGAGCACTTTTTAAAATAAGTTATAGTTAAAAGAGTAGCCTGTTTATATAATGATAAAAAAAAATTACATTTTGCACAAAATAAATTTGATTTAAAATGTAGCCATGTGCAGTAATATTGAATGAGAATGTGATATTCTCCTGGTTTCACAGACTGCTTCAGCTGAAAATATCTTGCTCTGACATATCTTACAATTTTTGTAAAAGATACATTAAAGACCTAGTCCTGGCTAAAGCTAAGCCATGTTTGTGAAACTGGGCTATTGTGTTGATAGTAATCCTGAATTTAATTGTGAAACCAAGATTCGCAACCCTATTTTTAAGATGGCAGTACTGACACACATATATCTCCAATGTAACAGGTAGCACACATATTCTGAATGCCTTTGGCAGAATTCAAATGAGCCATATTAATCTAGATTAATCTAGATTAAAAAAATAATCTATGCCCAACCCACGAATAATGTAAAACACCCTTAGAGTTTATCAGACCTTACTTTCAGATTTACCTGACAGTAACTACTCAAAATAAGCCAGAATACCAGCGTATAGGATCCTACAGTGCTGTTTTCTGCAAGCTCCAGTTAATCCAATGGTAAACTAACTAAGAAAACCAAAAAGAGCTGTTTTTTTATATCTTAAAAACGTTGTGCCCAAATTTATATTCACAGACTCTGAAATTAAACGATTTTCTAAGATGCTACTCTTCAGCTGTCATGAGCTGAATGTATGAAATACTCAAAGATTTTACATTTTTGTAATATTTTCTTTCTGTTGGAACGATGACATGCTAGCATTTTTTGTCAGCTTTTCAAAAGTGCATTTTTTTTTCGTTGCACTGGATCTCCTCACCATGATCTGACCTGTCAGTAAAAGAATTCTCCCCCAAAATACTGACATGCCTGCAATTATTACAAACATCAAGTTAATCCTTCCTGTTCTGCAAAGAGAGCTCTGATGAAAATTGGTGCTCTTGCAAACATTAAAACACTGGCATGAACAGAAATAGCTGTCAGCACCCTAAGGTGGTATGTCAGTTCATTTCTGTCCGACGTCACCAGTAATTTGCGTGCCTTCAGCTTTAAAGGCTGTGTGCTGTCAGAAACATAAATGGTTCTGACTGAGGGACAATTAGCAGACATGTCTGGAGAGCATGTTCTGCTCTGCCTCTGTGCTTCTTGCAAAGGTTTTCTTCACCAAATGTAGATTTAGATTTTCAGGAACACCTGTTGAACTGTTCATTAACAAAAATACCAGCCAATCACACAGCAGCAACTTGGGCATGGTCAAAACAAACTGCTGAAGGTCAAACACAGCATCAGAATGCAGGAGAAAGGTGAACTTGAATGTGGCATGGTTGGAGTAAGTGCTGATTAGCTGCTGATTTTCATTTACAGCAACCTCTAGGGTTTGCAGAGAATGGTCTAAAACAAGAGAAAATATCCAGCGAGCTGCATGCATTAGAGGCTACTGCATTAGAAGCAAAAAAACTGAAAGCCATTCCTGTCAGTTAAGAACAGTGAACTCAGACTACAATTTGCACCAGAATCGGACAGTATGAGATTGGAAAGAAGTTGCCAAGTCTGATAAGTCTCAATTTCTGATGCAACATTTACATGGGAGGGTCAGAATCGGGTGTGAATAACATTAAAGCATGGATAATCCTGCTGTGTCAACGGTTCAGGCTGGTGGTGGTGGTGGGGGATGTTTTCTTGGCTCACTTTTGGCCTTCATTTCAAATTCCGCCATCATTAAATTTTTGATGTGAGCTTCACAAAACCATGCTAACATGATGGACAACCCTGTAGAGCAGCTATAAAAAAATTCTTATCATCTTTCTGTCCTAACAAATTTACCCTTGATCTACCTTTATTTATGACCATGAAATCTGATGTTTTGCCGTTTAGAAGCATCACCCTCACAGGTTCAGCAGGTCCCCAGGCCTCCTCTGAGGGGTGTAACTCTGTTCTTTCATGCCTTCTGCTCCATCCCTCCTGGCTTAACCTGTTAAGAGCTGTTGTTAGCTTGTATGTTCATGCTTGCTCCATTTTCACTGTTACAGCAGCTGTAAATGTTCTGAGAGCTCCAGGCTCTCTCAGAGCTGTATATCAAAGCTGTGCAATAAAACACTACAAAGAAGTATCTGTGCAATGTCTTATCTGTGCAAAATTGCTGTTGGGTTTCAAAGAGTTGCCAGTCGGACTGCAATGGCACTCCTGCCTTAGAATGTCTGTGTTTGTCATGTATGTTTTCACCTGTTAAAACCTCTCGTCTCCACCCAGCTCATGTGTTGTCATGGTTATTGATATGTTCTCCACCCACCTCATGTGTTACCATAGTTACTGATATGTTCTCCGCCCCTCTGTGTCCTTACATCCTGTATAAATTTTATATATATATATATATATATATATATTTGTCTTTACCTTCGCCTTTGACATTGTTGTTCGCCGTCATCGAGTTTTGTCAAGAAATACTTTGCGAATGGATTCTACTACATCTCCTTCCTTTGTGACACTCCGGTCTTATTTTGTACTTCCATTTTGTTATATTTGACTTCTTGTATGCTTTTTTTGTATTTTTTTTTCTATGTCTGTTTGGATTATCTTTTCTTAGTTACATTCATTGTAAAGTGTCCTTAAGCTCTGGAAAGGCGCTATACAAATAAAAAATATTATTATTATTATTATTATTATTATTATTATTAAGTTCTCTTCTATGGATCCCTGAGGTTAAAAATAAACAATCTGGTTATAAAATGTGTAAGGACATTTGATTACTCGCCTGAGGTTTCATATCTGGTTAGTACCATAAATTTGTTCACAGATTTAGTTTAGTTTAGTAAGTGTGTTTTCACACAAGTCGGCTTCACGGGTAGGGAAACAGTAGTATCACTATTTCTTTCTAAAATAACTTTAATTAATTTTCGAAGGGAGTTTTGAGTTTCTTGTATGACGTTTTATTTATGCCAAAAAGCAGTCAACTGTACTTTACATTTTTTTTCAGCCTTCTGTGACCAGGTTTTTCCCCTTACGTCTTGATTATGTGTATATAAATACCGTTTCCTGTGTTTGCCCAAGTGTCGGATGTTAACGTTTCATATGTGTAGTTCATCTCTGCATAGCTTGCAGCGTATTCCTCATTTTCTTAATTTTGTCTGTTCAATAAATGTTACGTTTGATTGGACTTCTGCCTCCCAAGTTCTCTGTGTTCGTGAGGAAGCACAAGCGCGAGCTTTACAAGCTCTCAGTGTGACAGAACACCTGACCATACAAAGAGATGGCGTTCTATTCCCGGGACGCGCACATCTCAGCGGGATTCCCATCATGTCCGCCCTATGCTCAGCTGCCTGGATCTCGCTTGGCCATCCGCCGAGGTCCGCCACCAAAATCACGGGGCGTGGCTCCGGTTTCAGTTTCAGTTCAGTTCAGGCACGGATCGCAGAGTAAAGCTTCCGCGATTCAGAGTTCACCACCCATGATCTCTACAACCGTGGAAGCGAGGAGAATCCGGGAGATCCGCCGATTCTGCCTCTGGGATGCCAGCACCGTGCGTAAACCCCCTGGAGCCTAACATACCATCATGGTTGCCAGAGCCGCCTAAAACCCTTGCGGTTCCCAAATCGCGAAAGAGGGTTTTTAATCTGGTTTCACGGCGAGAGGGGCGGTGCAAATTACTCACCCAAGGGCACTGTTTTTAACCCAGTCTATACCGGTTGCACAGCACGGAGTGCAGTATACTGCTCAGTTGGTCCAGGTTTTGCAGCGGAAAGAGCAGGCACCCATGCTAGTGGCTTCTGGTCAGCTAACGATGGGTTCTGACACCACATCCCAGCGGGAGGGGCTGTGTGATGTGCAGTCTGGCTCAGTTACACAGCCAGGAGAGCTGTGTAAAACCCAGTCTGTACCGTTAACACTGCCAGAAGAGTGGTCGAAGGCCGTCATGGTTCCCAACTACTTTCTAACGGGTCTCAGCCCCATAGCACGACACGAGGGGTCTTTGAAACAGCCTTTGAAACAGCCCAGGCTTTATTCCACCATGTGTTTCGCAACTTTGGTCTGCCTGAAGATATTGTATCGGACAGAGGACCTCAATTCACCTCTAGAGTGTGGCGTGAGTTCTTCAGACTCCTAGGAATTACTGTAAGTCTATCCTCCAGTTACCACCCTCAATCAAATGGACAAACAGAATGCAAGATTCAAGAAATCAGCAGATACTTACAGACTTATTGTCATGATCTTCAGGACACTTGGGCACAGTACTTAACATGGGCAGAATACGCTCAAAATTATTTTAGACAAACTTCCCCTTTCCAATGGTTTTTAGGTTTCCAGCCACCTCTATTTCCCTGGACAGAGGAACCATCCCTGGTGCCAGCCGTTGACCACTGGTTCAGAACCAGCAAGTGGGTGTGGGATTCAGCTCCAGTTCTCCTCCAACGAGCTATCCTCCATCATAAGACTGGAGCAAATGTTAGGAGATCTGAAACCCCACAATTTCACCAAGGAGAGAAGGTATGGTTTTCAACCAAGGACATCAAGCTACGCTACCCTGTAAAAAGTTAAGTCCTCGATTTATAGGACCATTGCCCATCACTAGACAGATTAATTAGCTATCCTATGAATTGCAAATCCCACCCAACCATCGCATCCACCCCACCTTCCACATATCATTGTTAAAGCGTTATGTTGAACCTACTCTGCCTCCACCTGATAATGTACAGCAAGAACCCCTTCCAGAAGTCAACACCGGCGAAACCATCTACCAAATCAACCAGATTCTGGATGGTGGTTGACTCCAGTATATGATAGGACCAGACGAGAGATGTTGGGTTGACAGGGACGATGTACTAGACCCAGTATTATTAGAGGAGTTCCATCGAAATCACCCTAACCGTCCAGCTCCCAGAGGTAGAGGCAGACCACGCCGTAGACTCAGAGCGCCAGGAGTCACTTCTAAGGATGGGCATAATGTCACACCACCAGGCGGCGCTGAGCCCAGCGCAGCCGAATTCACACACTCTCAGTCACCTGAGTATTAATTAGCACCACTTGAATGCTATCAGGTGAGCCTGGTTAAAAGCCCCAGTTCTACAGTCACTCATCGGCTTGAGATTGACGTAAACCTCATCTACTTACCGTATGCCTACCTGTTTAGTGACTGCTGCACGCTCACCCACGTCAAGCTCGACTCCACCCGCAGCTGTGAAAGAAAACAAACAACAGGATTAATATCACAGAGATCGCTACCTCACTGTGAAAGGAATATTCTATCAGGAGATCTTTAAGGACTCACCTCCCAGGATAAAGAGATCTCCCCATGCTCAACTCTCACCATTCCATGAACGATCTACTGAACTCTTCATATTCCCTATTTAAAATAAACTGTTTATTTTTACTTACCTTCTTCTCCATCTCCTTACTACGGAGCGTTACAATTACAGTAGTAAACCATGTTTTTCTATGTTTATACATGTGAAGATGAGCGGGGAGTATCGATCACTCGGTTGTTTTCAAACTCAGTGTAACGCAGTTACACCGCTGTTTTTTTAACAAGTGAATGTGTGCAATTTGTCCATCATTAATATGATGACGTCACATTACATCAACATCACACCAGTGTGGTGATGCATTATATGAACCTTTATAGACATACTAGTGTTTATTTCATGAAGACAACGTTGCACTTATTCAAACAACAAGATATTTTACTGTTACAAGACGAAGACATTCGTGTGCTCAGGGGGCGCAGTTGTGAAGTTTCACTGACAGTTTGAGCGCTCTGCATAGGTTGAGCTCTACCTGTACACGTGCCTGAATATATACATGTAAATATAAATATACACAGTACACACATATTTTATGTAGACATAAAACTTTTAAGTTAGATGTAATTAATCCTTTGACTGCACTAATGTATATATATAGTGTATATGTACACACACACACATACATATTGAATGTCACATCTTTCATGTACCATAGTATTTAGTTAAATGCTGCTGTTCCTCAGTATATTTTTCATGCAATCATATACAATATATTTAAGAAGACCAATTAATGAATCCCCACAGGTCTAACATCACTGATATTTAGTCATGAGATGTGAGATCCAATGCCCTTTGATGTTATTGATGTCCACCCGGCACCCTATGCACCGCATTTGCTTTGACAGCTGCATAATGATTTGCATGAATCAGAGTGATTAATGGTTTGTTGATCACAGAAAGCTACCACTTTTCCCCCATTTATTGGTGCCTTTTCATCTTTTTTTTGGACATTATGTTTGTATTAAAAAAATATTAAACCAAAAATTTCAAATGGAATGACAATGTCAGGAAATTATTTTGGTTTTTAGATGAACTATTTATTCAATACTGCGACTGTAAATTACTATTTATTGCCAGATAAATTCAGCTTCTTTATTTTAGCTGCTTTTTGTAGCTTGACTAATTTAAAGAAGCTGCAGTTTTAAGATAGCTTTTCTAAAACTGGTCTTTATTAAACATGAGTTAGAGTTACAGGAAGCTTGCATTAGTATGCGCTCTGGGACTTTGCACACAATAAAAGTGTCACCTTTTCTCTTTCAGTTCCTCCCGTTGTGACCCTGGAGACTCTGTCACTACCCATCCTCCCTTCTGCTCAACCTATGTGCCTTTCTTCTCTCTCTCTCTTTCTCTTTTGTGCTCGTTTTGTCCTCTGCCCATATTTAGGCTCTAATTACACAAACGGTTATCGAATCATCATATTGGCTTTGACTAAAAAGAAAAGGTTCCTTCACCTCCTATTATATTTTTATATTTGTATTTTCCACAGGTGATGGGGCACAGGCTGAGAGGATTTCTCATCTTTGGGCTTAATAACACCCCACCCTCCCTCGCTTGCTCTTCCTATTGAACTGATGAAATCAATATGGTTATGCACATTTTCAAAAGCTTGAGCATTTTACTAGAACCATGTGCCATCAGGCAGGTGTGCTGTGAATAGAGGCTTTGTATCAGATCCTCAGATTCATTCCATCCCAAATTCAATGAATGAATGAATCAAACGGATGAATGGGACAGTGCAGTGTATGAGCCGATTTATCAGCAGATAAGAACGTGGGCGAAAAAATGAATGTGTAACAGAAAGTTGGGGTAGACAGATGTTGTGCAGTTTAACATAAATTATTAAATATATGTATATATAAAGGTGCAGTGGAATGGATAGGCAGGTGACATGGAATTGTATTTGGATGTTTTGTGTGACAGATATATTGTTGTATTAAGTGCAATGTGTGCAGAGAGTCCAGTGATCAGGCTAATATAGTGGGAGTATGCTGCTAGGTGTGCTTATTCTAACTGTTCAATAGCCTGATAGCCAAAAAGCTATTCCTCAGTTGACTAGTGTGGGATCAGATGCAGCGGAAGCATGTTCCTAAGGGCAGCAGAGAGAGCAGTCTGTGGAACGGGTGGCTGGAGTCACTGATGATCCTCCGGGCTTTCCTTTGTTCTTGAGGGAGGGAGGCTCACCTATGACAAAGTGGCAGGCAGTTCGCACAACCCCTTGCAAACCGTCTGCAAATTTGACGATGACGTTGGAGCTGTGTCTAGCTGTACAGTCATGTGTGTACAGGGAATACAGGAGTGGGCTGAGAACGCAGCCTTGTGGAGCACCAGTCTTGAGGGTCAGCAGAGATGAAGTGTTGCTGCCCATTCTGACCACCTGATTTCTGCCTGTCAGGAAGTCCAGAAGTCACAGATGTTTGTTTAGTCCAAGACCCTGTAGTTTTGCAACCAGTGTGGTAGGCACTATTGTGTTAAATGCTAAGCTATAGTCCACAAACAGCAATCTCACATAGGTTATTTTAATTTCCATGTGGGAGAAAGCAGTGTGTAGTGTGAATACAATAGCATCATCTGTGGAACGGTTGCTACGATAAGCAAATTGTAACCAATCCAGTGAGTCGGGCAGCACAGAGCAGATATAGTCTCTGATGAGTCTTTCAAAGCACTTGCTGAAAATGGGTGTCAAAGCAACGGGCCTCCAGTCATTCAAGCATGTGATTTTTATCTTTCTTAGGTATGGGCACAATGGTGGATTTTTTGATGCATGATGGAACCACAGACAGAGAGAGCACTATTCTGCCTATAAGCAGGTAGAAGCAGAATGGAAAGATGGTCCGATTTGCCAAAAGGTGGGCGGGGGAGGGACTTGTAGGCGTTCCGGAAAGGAGAGTAGCAGTGATCCACCACTCGTGTTGATTGTAATGTGCTGGAAAAATCTTGGAGCTATTGCTCTTAGGTTTGCTTTGTTAAAGTCCCCCGTAACAATAAACGCCGCATCTGGGTACACGGTTTCCTGCTCACTTATAGGTCCATACAGTTCTTTGAGTGCCTGGTCTGTGTTGGCTTGAGGGGGAATGTAAACAGCTGTGATTATGATCGCTGTGAACTCCCTCGGTAGCCAGAATGGTCAACACAGAAGCATGTGAAAATTCCAGGTCAGGAGAGCAGAATGATTTAATAGAGTGTAGGTTCCTTTCATCACACCACGAGTTGTTGATAAAGATGCAAACACCCCCTCCTCTGCTTTTTCCTGTGAGCTCCTTCGTTCTGTCCGAGCGATGAATGGAGAATCCCGTGAGCTCAATGGCCGAGTCTGGAATCACTGCAGACATCCATGTTTCCGTGAGACAAATAATGCAGCAGTACCTGATTTCTCGTTGGTATGAGATGCGTGCCCGCAGTTCACAGAGTTTATTGTCCAGTGACTGAACGTTAGCCAGCAAAATAGTTGGTAGCGGAGGTCGGAGGGGACGGCGTCCTCAAATCACCTCAAATACTGTTTTTTGCATACTATAAAGTAAGAAGTAAGCAATTTCGGATGCAGCACATGATTTATCGTTAGAGGCCAAAGTTATTTTTTAGTAACATAGCATTGTTTAATGGAAATGCCATAATTTTGCAATACCTTTTTTTTAAATCAACATTTATAAAATACTGCTATAGTTTTGTGCAAATCTGTAATGGAATTGCAATGGAACAGCTTGTGTGTTATGAATGCACAGTTGCACAGAAGAAAGTTAACTACATTTTACACAATTTTCGATTGCCTTTTGCCTGTGTAGAGTATTGGCAAAATGCATGAGGTGTCCATGAATGAAAATCTATGATATGCATTATTAGACTGATTTCCAAGGTTGTGTGATACAGTCATAGCCAAAGATATTGGCACACTTGGTAAAGATGATCAAAGAAGGCTGTGAAAATTAATCTGCGTAGTTAAACATTTTTTTAAAAATCTAACATTTCATTAGATTATAAGAATGGAAATATCATTATGATTTTTTTTCTTTAATACTGTAATACTTCGCGGGAGTCGTGTGGATCCATAAGCAAAGTTTATTAGCGTGGTCAAACAGGCGAGGGTCGGTACACAGGAAATAACA
>JAUYWG010000061.1:7101566-7124872 GCA_034779775.1 Enteromius afrohamiltoni
CTGTGTACCGACCCACGCCTGGACTCTGACGATTCTCTTGCTTCACCTTCACCACTCTTGTCTCCCGGTAACGATCGTAAGCCTGTCTGTTTTGCTCTGTGAATTTCCATTAAACAGCCTGCGTTTGAACCCGCACGTCTCCTCGCCTCGCTTTCGTGACAGTGACACTGGCACAGAATTTTGCGTTAAACAGAATTAAACAGAATTTTGTGAGATCAGGTTGCACAAAAATACTATTATAAACATGATTAGTAGATAATTCAGCAGCAAAAGTTATTTTAGAAAAATCATAAACACACAATAATTTTATGAAAATCAAAACATTTTGTAAAATAACATTACTTAGTGTGGGACAAATGTAAGTGAATAAGTGTACGACTAAATCTGGTTAAATGTTACATTGCTCTTTGTATTTTTTTTGTATATACTATAAATTAAAAGATGTTTCTATTAAACATATAGCACAGTAATGAAGGCAGCAACATATAATATATAGAACAGAACAAGAAAGGCTATTAATAATTAATCTTTCATTGCGCAATTATAATACAAAAGTCCCAATGTGCATGCCGTGCACAGAATGATGTGCTTGAAGCAACATGGAGTCACGGAGCGCAAAGTTTAAAGAACAATGAGAAAAAATACTCGTCAGTTACTGTGCTCTTTGTTTCATTGTATTGACTGTACAGTAGTAACTAAGTGCAACATGCAATTTAAATGCTGAATGAAAAATGCTGGCCGCAGCAAAGTTTACAGGAACTTCAAGACCATTTCTTATCATTACCTACTGTATGCTTGCTACTGTTGTTGTTGTTTGGATGACACTAAAAAAACTCATCGCTTTAAATATTTAAGTATTAGGTTTTCTTCTAGGCAGTGGCAGAGTGATGAAAAGTGTAAATAGCTTAATGCACCATTGCTCTGATAGCTTACTGCACCTCTGTTCACCAAGCATGAAGGAAAATCACAGATAAACACAGATTTGTAAGGGTGCTGACAGCTGAATTAATTGCAGATCCTTTGGGGGGCTGAGATGAAAGAAAGATAACAGAATCCCCCTCTAAATAGGTTCAGTCAACACCAGTAAGCTTTACTGTGTATAGAATTGGATGAAAATAACTCAAACTCTTTGGACACGCAGTACTCAGATGATCAGTGTTCCTCCCAGCAGAATGTTCAGACAGCTTTCTTTCGTAACACTCTCAATCCTCTCCTCTACTGCCAGGCTGCAACATATTTATTTATTCATCACTTCATGCAAGTTGCGTTCTGCTGCCTTTGACACTGCAGGGAAAGACAGATAGAAGCAGAGGGAGGGAGGATGACAGAGATTCAGAGGTATAGGGACGTGGACGAATGTCTGTAAACAAATGTCCAGCAGTGTAGCTGTTAAAGCCATGTTTAGGTTCCTAGCAAAGCTGTTCCATCTCAAAATAGCTTTCAAACAAACAAGCGGACTAGCAACCATGATTCGTAAATCATCGTGAAAGCTCTTGGTTCACCTGTTTGGTCACAACATGATGAATTGGAATTCCATATTCCATGCTGGTGAGACTGTATAAATACAGAAACATTGCAGACAGTTGCATGGTTTTGTATGTAATTCAGTTATTTGCACATGTAGCTAATGCCAAAATATTTTTCCAGTCTGTTCCCACCGGTCTTTGAAGTCACGTGGAGATTTGTGTCAAAATCCTGCTGTTTTACTGATCTGATTTGAGGGACTGGTTTTGGATGAAAAGAATACAAAGCAATTTTGCCCGCAATATGATTGACTTTAGTGAGGATTAAAACAAAAAAGGTTATGCATGGAAGAATCTATTCTCTGCAGCGATTGCAGATTGCCACTTGTGTGCAGAAGTGATTGGAAGACCCGTTTGATGAAAAGATTACATTGTGGGGTACAGATGAATATTCAAACAAGATCATCATCATAAAAAATGTTAATAATATACCACTGTACAGTTTTTGTTCCAGTTATTAAAATATTGATTGATTAAGATTGAAAAACTTTTAGAGATGTAGCAGATTTTTTTCAGCTTAAAAAATAGGTACCTCTGTGCACTGTTTGTGTAACACTTTTATATACCTTACTGCACGTTTCACTGCAATTTCAAAGAAAAATATGCACTCAGTGGCACTATAACAGCTTCAATATGTGACCCTTGCACATTTTTAGTACGTTGACATAGCTGCTTCAGTTATTGCAACGGTTCAGAATTTAAATATCCCGGGATTGCCACTAAAAGTTAGTGCTCTATCATGTTGGAGATATGCCCTACACTAAATCCAACCCTAAATCTACCCGAAAACGCTGACAAATGCAAAACTGATATAAAAAAGCATTTGCCTTTTCAACTGCCTTTTATGCAGATTTGTACTGTTTTGTCGGACCGTTTTTGTCGGAAGCTTTCCATCGCCTAAGCGCAATGTTGTATCTAGTAAGTTACCGAGTAAACCTACTGTCAATGAAAACCCATAGATATAAAGCTGGATATATGTTATCTGAAGTCATAACAGGATGTTCTTCAAGTAATTGTGCAAAAAGAGTTTTACTGCATTTAGTGTTCATTTCTTTTGGAAACTGCACTGATGTACTTACTGGTACGTATGCAGTGGCTCACTAAAAAGTGCACCAAGGTACATTAGTGCCATGGGACCAGGTAGGTAGATTTGTTATTATTTTTTTTAATCCATTATTCATACACTTCACAGAATGGCATGCATGTGCCTCACAGATTAATTGCAAAGTTTTACCATCATTGACTGGAACTGCTATTTTATCAGTTGATTTTTTTTTTGTTTTTACATCTTGTCATTTAAAATATTCATGCAATCTGGTACTTAAACTGTTTAAACAGACACAAACACAATTCTCAATTCAATTGTGACCTCAATATATTTTTTTATGTTTAAAAATATGTTCAGAAAAGTTTCTCGAATAACTAATTTGCCATATATCACTCATATGAGGGTCTGTGTGTATAGGTGTTACGTTCAGTGTCTGTTTTGGTTTCGTTTTCATGCGTTTCTGTTTTGGTTTTGAGTTACTTCCTTTTTGCCCATATTTGGTTGTTCCTGTCGTTAAGTCATTATTAGTTCATTCAGTTCCACCTGTGTCTCTGTGTCTTTTTGCCCATATTTGGTTGTTCCTGTCGTTAAGTCATTATTAGTTAATTCAGTTCCACCTGTGTCTCCCCAGCTGTCCTCCCTTAAGCCATTAGTTCTTTGTGTATAAATACCATGTCTTTTGAGTTCAAGTTTGTCTGTCAATGAATGTGTTAGGTGTACTCTTTTCGTGTTTGAATTATTAAATGACTATTATTTATGTGAACTCAACGATCTCCTGCGTTCTCCTTCATCCTCCTGTAACACATCGTAACAATAGGTAGTTCAATCTAGTTTGTTAGAATTTTTAGTGTCCGTGGTTTGAAAATGATGGAGAAATATACATGTCACTACAAGATGCTGGCAGAGTGAGCAATGTTTGATAGAGTTGTGAGAGAGCCAGAGCAAGCTATTGTAATCTTCTTTGGCTTGTCTTTATCTCTTAATTTAATACTTTTGAAATTGGGAAGTTGCAGTTTTGTAATTGTTATTTGTTTTCATAGCAATATTTGGCAACACTGCATCGTTGGTGTAAAACTGACATTCAAAGAGCCCACAGACAGGGTGTTGAGATCTGTAGAACAAGTAGGTTACAGAATTAAATGAAATATATGATTCTATGCTCTTTCATTCAGAACATTAATAAGCAATGAAGAATTTTTATATTACAAAGCATTGTGCTTTTGAAGTATTAATGTCTGGACCAGGTCAGAAAAAAATACAAATAAATAAAATAATAAAGTGGGATAAATGCTTCAAGGACTTAATTCTTACTTTTAAAAAAATATAACAAACCCTTTTTTTAAAGACATAATTTCATGTACGGCTGTTCATGGAACCTTTTATTTTATTTTTACTTAATATGTTAGACCAGATTCCACAGTTTGTAAATCTGGGTTCAGTCTATGGGTATACGACCACCTCCTGGCATTAACGATTGACAGCTGTTTCATGGGAGTGTTGAAGTAGCTCACAGTAAGTCCGAAATCACACATCTCAGGAATGGAGAGGCTTTTAATGCTCTCAGAGGTAGGCTGTCAAAAATGTCAAGAGGAGTGGCAAGTAGACATTTATTAACTGTGAAAAACAAAATTTTCTGAAAAGGGCATGTTGAATCTGTAAAGTACCCATTATTATTGAGGGGCTCTATTAGCTTATCGGTTTTAGATAAAGTACAATGTAAGCGATTTCCTGATGTTTTTATTCAAAACATTTGATTTTTATCAAATCTAAATTATTTGGAATTTGGCAGGAAGAGGAATGTACTGAACTGCAATTCATATATATCTATCTATCCATGTAGTGAGCGTGATTTCACTAAGTACAAGATTCTTGTTGATATAGGAACAACATTCCAATCAGCCAATCAGATTTGAGGGATAAGTTTTAGGAAATATTTGTTTTAGGCTTATGAACAGGATTCATAGATATATGCTATCTATCAATCTATTTGGTCCCACTTTATATTAAGTGTCCCTAATACCTGTGTACTTCCATAGTATCTAGATGTGTATGTAGTATGTAACCACAGTGTAAGTACACATTGCTACATAGTATCTACAACTGTAATATTTCTGTAACTTCACACATGTAACACCCCTCAGAATGGTCTGTGCAAGTACAAATGTGTAACAGGATATTGGTAACAACACTTTTTGGTAATGAAAGTACAAATGGGTAACAGGACTAACAGCACTTTTTGGTAAATAAAGTATTACACTTTATATTAAATAGATAATTGCTATGGATTTAGCATGTAATTACTCTGATGTTACACAGCAGTGGGCGGTAAATCAGGCTTTACATATAGATTGTGGTTGGTGTGCAGAATGTTACACATTATTAGGGTTAGGGTTAACCCTTAAGTGGGCAGTTCCTGAGGTGTTACCATGTATATACACTGGTATTACAGAGGTTCACTAACTCCACCCACTTCACATATCCCTAAACCTACCCAACTTCCTGTTCCAGTTACTCTTATACATACTGCTGTTACAAAATGTAGCTATGTGAAAAAAGAGTTGTTACCAATGTCCTGTTAATCATTTGTACTTAAACACACCATTCTGGGGGTTGTTACATGTGTGTAGTTACAGAAATATTACAGCTGTAGATACTGTACTATGTAGCAAAGTGTACTTACACTGTGGTTACATACTAGATACACATCTAGTTACTATGTAACTACACAGGTATTAGGGATACAATATAAAGTGGGACCATCTATTTATCTATCTCCTGTCTGTTCTAAACATTCAAGTCTTTTTTTTTAATCTTTTTATCGTACATTGTTTTGATAGATAAATTAAAGTTGTATGACTTTTGTATGACTTCAGTTTAATCCTGTTTACATTAAAACTCAAGTACTGCATCCAGTTTAGAACTTCAAATCAAATTCAATTTAAAACCAGGAAATGACTTGTGATTTGTATTTTTTTACTGCACACAGGCATCGAGTGCATTTTGGTTCTTCCGGATCCTCGTAGTTATTGGGACCCAGTGTTCGGGACGTGCGTTTTCCTGCTCTCCTTCCTAGTTCCTGTGGCGATAATCAGCGTGTGCTACAGCCTCATGGTGAAGCGCCTCCGTAGTGTCCGGATCCTGTCGGGGTCCAAGGAGAAAGATCGCAACCTTCGGCGTATCACGCGCATGGTTCTGGTGGTAGTCGCGGCCTTCGTCGTATGTTGGACGCCCATCCAGATCATGGCCCTGGCGCAGTCGCTGGGCTTCAACCTGGGCAGCGTCCAGACAGTTGTGTTCATGCACTTCTGCATCGCCCTGGGCTACGTCAACAGCAGCCTTAACCCCGTCCTCTACGCCTTCCTTGATGAAAACTTCAAGCGCTGCTTCCGCGAGTTCTGCCACCCTTCACCTTTTGGTCTTGATGCGCAGCAGTCAGGCCGCATGCGCAACATTGCGCGTGAGGTGGCCTACAACTGCAAGACTGCGGACGGGAACAGTAACCCCGCATGACTAGGCGTGGAGCTGCCCCTGGTCAGCCCTGAGCCTCAACCCAATCCAGGGACAGGAAACTCAAACTCTGAGTTGACTCAGATCACAACACTCTAGCACCACAGTCACCTCCGCCAGGTGGGCGGGGGAAAGGTTTGGGCTAGGAGTGAGGGCGGAGTCAGGCTAATTGACACGCCCTTTTAGGGACAAAGGGGCTCACTTTACAGTGTCTTAAATGGTTTTCGATGTTCTTGTCCATGGTTTTGTTCTTCGAGAATTATTACACTTTGTCATTCAGTGTTGCAGCCTTGTACAGATGCTTTTTTGTCTCTCTTTACAACAATCAATGTTTCTCTTGAAATTTGAGACTGTAGAATTTCATGGCCTTAAACAAACATCTAAACCTATGGATTAAGTGTATCAGTCCTTTTTGTGGTATTGCCAAGTGTTGGACTGTGCTGTATACACTATAAAGTATACATGGTGTATAAACAGTATAAAGAAAATGGACTGTACTATGTATTATACAACTATATACAGTTATGATACTGAATCTTAAACTACAGAGACTTGTAAAGCCTGATTGTTATAAAAAAATGATATTTTTCTTGGTTTGACTGTACAATAAGCAAAAATATTTTATATACATGTATAGTTGGTAGCACAGACTGAAACTTAAAAAAATACTTGTAAAGAAATGAAAATGAAAACGAATCGCAAAACAGTTGCTGTAGTGGTTTATTATATATGTGCATAAAATGAAGTTAATTATGTTTGAGGCTTTGCATTGTTGAAGACGTCAGTCAGCATTACCTCAAAATTTTCTTTGAATGTTTCTGCTTTGCTCTTTGTCTTGCTTTGTTATTACACAATGGATTCTTCTCAATGAGACGGACAACCAAGAGCCAGCATTGTCATGGGTTTACATCACAGACCACTGAATGTGAAAAAAGACTATTTATGCCAAATTAAAGAAATATATATCGAAAGTGTCAGTGGAATATTGATATATTGTACACCTAATGCTTATTCCTGTAAACTTAAACTTGATATTGTGATTGTTTACTTGCTGCTTTGATTGGCTGATCATCTACTTGTACTTGCATATTTATTGACTGGTGGGACCATATTCTGATGGACTGAAATTAAATGCCAGCTAGTGCTATGGACGTTTACACAGCCTATATGGGAAATCCTTTTCTCTTCTACATGCATATTAAAGAACAGTTATTAAAAGGCACTTTTATGGATGCAAAGCACTGTTTATGATAAAAAAAAAAAAAAACTACAGCATGTTATTTTGAAAGATCCCATATATATATACATATATATATCTCACAAGCTGATAACGATGATTTCAGTTGCATTGAAAAGTAAGTGAACCCTTGGGTTTCTGGATAAATTGGATCTGATGGGTCAAACTAAGTACTGTAAGTCAAGTTAAAAAAATAACCTATAAAAAAAGTAAATTTTTATAGGCTTTTGGGGAGCACACTGTAAACTTACACAGTGCAGGGTGGATAATAACAGTTTGACCCACCTTTGGTGACAATAACCTCCACAAACATTTTCAATTGTGGATCAGGCCTGCACTACATTTGGGAGGAATTTTGCACCATTCCTCTTCACAAAACATTTAAGGTCAGCAATATTCTTGGGAAGCCTAGTGGCTCTGAGGTCATGCCAAAACATCTCCCTCGGATTGAGGTCAGGACTCTGACTGAGCCACATCAGGAGGCGTATTTTCTTCTGTTAAAGTCATTCTGCTGTTGATTTACTCCTGTGCTTTGTGTCGTTGTGCTGTAGCATCACCCAAGTTCTCTTGAGATTCAAATGGAGGACAGATGGGCTTATATTCTCCTGATAAACTGGGAATTAATTAATTAATTCTGTCAATGTTAACAAGCTGTCCGGGCAAACAAAGCTGCCCCAAATCTAGTGATTTAAATTCTTTTTCCACTCTGCACTTTGAACGTTTTCACAGTGGGTCCAATAAATACATGAAACTGTTGGTTTGAGCAGACTGTGTTCATCTATTGCTATGGCTTAGCTGAAGATCAAATAACATTTTATGAAAAGGTTTCAAATACTTTATCTTGCAACTGTATTTTGCATCTAAAAACTGTGTAAATTCATATTGAGTGGCACCTCAATCACTCTGCACAGCATGTATGTCTGCCATGGGGTTTCATTTCACAGATTAGTTTGTGCCTGCAAAAGAAAACAAAACCTTGGATGTGAACGTGTTCTTTGGGATTGACAAAAATGATTGAGGTTCATCATTTGTCAGTCGATTGTTGGTATCCCTATAACTCCCCACTGCAGTTCCCTCAGCTGGAACCATCAATTTTTAGGCTCACAGCCCAGATTTTTAACCTTTACGCTGTTTCAGTCTTTCAGTTTCATAATGAAAGCAGGGATGCAGCCATACAGCGATTTAGGATGTATTTCATACATTATGTCCACTGCTGCTTTGCACTTTGTCATTTTCATCTATATATGTTGATGCTTCATATGCACCTGTCACCTACTGTTGTTCTGCAGCTCCAAGCTAGGCACATAATAAATACATCAATAAATTAAAATAATATATTTTCTTATTTTGCACCTACAGGTTAAAACAGAACCTGCTAGACAGCTGTAGGTGGGTTGCGACCCACACATGCTTCATTTGTTCAAGTGCTAACTGCGAAATCAATCACACTCTCAAAATGAGACATATGCCCAACACTAGGAAACCCTGTTTCCTGTTGCATTTCATCAATATTTGATGTTTTCATTTCAGTTGCCATGGCAACATGATTTCTCAGCCCTATCTTATTTCTCATTAATGTGGACTAGGGGAAATGTTTTGAAATTATAAATTTGTGATATAAGAGATTAAATTAGAAGTAGGTCTCAGCTACTTTTCTCAAGTGTGAGTTTTGTTAGATCAGTAATAAAGATTAACCATGATGGCATTAAAGGCTTTTTTAGCAGCTTCATATGGCCAAAAGTATAATAATAGCACACCTATACTATATGTGAATATATTTCATTTTAAAACCAAGGGGAATGATAGTGAGTTGGTTTTTCTGAGAAGTTTTTACTATAGATTGCATATAATGGGGGTTTGCTCCCATTCAGACAAAAGAGCGTCCGTTTGTGATGGGATCTGAATAACAATCTTGTGCCATTTGAAGTATTTTATGTTTAGGTGAATCAGGGGCAAATTCCATTGAAAGATTCATATGAAATGACCACCTCATAAAAAATACTTTTAACAAGCAATCAGGGTTGCATGATTCAAAATTTTCCTTCTGATTAATCCCCAAATTTCTTCAGTGGGGTTCAGGTCTGGGCTTTGTTCTTCCACTCCCTACCAAACTATTTTTATATTGGCCTCGCTTAAGAGGCCTTGTGAAACATGTTTATTAAAGCATTCACAGACTTTTGGTAAAAATTACTTGCATTTTGTATTATGATGTTTTAACAAATTTTCACAATACATTTACTTAATATCCTCATGGTTTTTGGCATAAAAGTAAATTTGACTTTTTTTTTTTTCCCTATAATGCTACAAATATACCCATGCAACTTAGAATCGGTTTTGTGATCCAGGGTCACATTTTAGAAGCAAGTCATCCAGGAACTGTACCTTCTGTCTATATTGATTTATGAACACTGGGTAGTAGGAAAAAAAACAAAGACTACATTCAGATACATGTGCTGCGTCCAAAATCACATACTGCTTTAGTAGGTACTACCTTTAAAATTTAACGTACTACCCGACCGGTAAAAGGTATGTTCTATATAGTATGAATGTGGGTAGTATGAATGGAATTCTGAAGTACTACATCCACCATACTGATGTTGTCACGTGTCATGCGTCATCACAACAGCACGAAAATGTAATCTTTCAATATGTCATCCGTTTATTTCGATTTTGTTAAACAAGTGTAATTTAATCACAATAAACAACTTTTTTTTTTTTTTTTTTCCTGAGGTACATATACTTGAAATGAGTCGCATCTCCTCTTTCCGCCATTTTTAGAATATGACGCCTCCTCTCCCGGAGCCTTATGGGATAGGAAAATGTCCATGTATGCATACTACAGAATTCGGGTGGAAAGCAGTAGGTCACCCGGGTACTTCTCACCTACTGAATTTCTAATGCTGTGAATTCGGACATACTACTCGCCTCGCATACTGTTTTTCGCACACTATATGTGACCCTGGACCACAAAACCAGTCTTAAGTAGCTGGGGTATATTTGTAGCAATAGGCAAAAATACATTGTATGGGTCAAAATTATTGATTTTTCTTTTTTGCCAGCTATCCAGAGGATAGTAAGTAAAGATCATGTTTCATGGAGATATTTAGTCAATTTCTTAACAAAAGTATATTAAAACTTTTTTGATTAGTAATATGCATTGATAAGATCTTCATTTGGACAACTTTAAAGGTGATTTTCTCAGCATTTAGATTTTTCTGTACCCTCAGATTCCAGATATTCATATAGTTGTATCTCAGTCAAATATTGCCCTATCCATCCAAATCATACAACAATGGGAAGCTTATTTATTCAGCTTTCAGAACATGTTCAAATCCTAATTTCATAAAATCAACACTTACGACTGGTTTTGTTGTCCAGGGTCACATATAGTAGGGAAGTATGCGATTTTAGACGTAGCAAAGGTTTGTCTGAGGTGATATAAAATGATGGGATAAGAATTTCTTGATCTTGATTGTGCAACTACAACAATAAACCCCTAAATAGAGTAAACCACAATAAACCTGATCCAGTAAATCCCTGCATTGTTCACAGTTAGCCAATACAAGTAAACTCCGACAAATAGCAACAAATTAGTTTGTAGTTTATCTCTGTAGATAAATCTCTGTAGTTTATCTCTCTGTAGTTTATCTCACTTTCCGTTCTTCTTGAAAATCGTCAAATGTGCAGCTTCACAGACATAAACCTAGCATAGTGTCTGTTATTGTTCATATCTTTAGTCACTAATATCGGTTACGTTCCTTGTTCACAGCCACGAGGTGCCTAACTGTTGCTTTTACTATGGTTATGCCATTGCCAGTTGTCACAGTTTCAGACTGACTTAATCATTGTAATTATTAGTTGCCTCGCTCCGAAGCACGCCATGTGTACGTGACTTTAAGTAATTGGATGTAAATATGATGCTTCTTCAAAGTAACTGCAGGACAGAAAAAAAACAAAAATAGATATTTGTAAACCATTAGCGTTCAAAAGCAGACCATGGGACTCGATTACACATAAGTTTATTTATGGACCCTTTTTATGACCTGTTCACGCTCTCTTGATCTCACAGAATCATTATGGCGGTAACAAGCAACCTTCACTAATGCTTCAATTAAGAGCTTGGATCTGGCCACCTGCCTCACTTTAGTGAGTAATTATATCATGTGCATGCTTGTGTTAGAGCTATTTTATTTTATGTAAGACTCTCCAAATCTGTTTGTGGCTATTATTATCATCTCTCTCCTGCTATCACTTTATCTCTCTGATGTATTTTGATCATTTGTAGATTGTTCCCCTAGGGTTACATTTCCAACGCCCACAGGCATCAACATCAAACCCTTGCCGCAGTGCACATCATTACGCTCATGCGCCGTACTCACACACTATACGCATTAGAGCATGATAATAGGCTTCTCTGAATATCCTGCTGGACTGCTAACTTACTGCTAAGATATAACATGGCCACTTTCGCATGACGCTGAAGTGTGTTAGGGAGCAATGAGAGCTCTAATACTTCCCTGCACCGACGCTGCACAGTTGTTTCGGTCTTTTCCTTTTCCACCTGTTTTGTCTGAGTATTTAGTTTTAATGAGGAGTCCTTTGGATTACAGTATTAAATATGCATACCACACACACATAAACACAAATGTCATGTCTGAAGTCATATTTCCCCTGTTGCTCATTACCTAGTCATAACCTGTGCAATGTGTTGCATGCAGCCGTCTGTCAGTCTCTCTTGCCAACATTACTAATAGATCAGCAGAAGTTAAAGGGACAGTTTACTCAAAAATTACAGCAGCATTCTGTTAGTGAGTGAAGTGACTTGTGGCCAGGTATGGTGACCCATACTTGGAATTCGTGCTCTGCATTTAACCCATCCAAAGTGCACACACACAGCAGTAAACACACACCTGGAGCAATGGGCAGCCATTGCTGCAGCTCCTGGGGAGCAGTTGGGAGATCAGTCCTTAGCTCAAGGGTCTTACCTCAGTTTTTGTATTGAAGGTGGACAGAGTGCTGGATATTCACTCCCCCCAACCTTCAGGTTACAAGTCCAACTCCCTATCCATTAGGGTACTACTGCCACTCAAGTTATTCAAGATCTATATACAAGTTTCTTTCTTGGTAACCAAACAGTCGATGGTAGCCATTGACCTCTATAGAAGAGGGGGGGAAAATGCTGTGGAAGTCAGTGACTATCAGTATGGTTATCAAAATATATTATTTTGTTTCTCATACAGGTTTGAAGCAACATTATGTTGAGTAAATGGCAACAAAACATCTTTTTTTATTATTTACAACATTTATGGGCACATAACCTAACCTCTGCCCCTAAACCTAAAAATTTTTCAATGAAACACAAGATATAACAGGCAGATACAACTACTGTCATTATTTATTCAAAAAGGCTTCTGAGGTAAAAGTCTTCAGAGGCAAAAGAATTGATTTGTGGGAGGAATAGATGCAATCAATGTCTTTGTCTGCCATAAAGCTCATCTTGTGTGTGCTAGTCTCTATAGGCAAAACCTATAGGTTTTACTCTTTTCTTCACATGAAGACATCAAATGGCTTCAGAAGGACTTGGTATGCAACACGCCTTGTTTGTGCTGCTTTTATATTGCTTATGGCCATAAGCATTCATTGCTTTTGCAATTAATACTTGTGACTGCACTTATATTTGCCTGTGTGTTTTATATTTTTTAGAAGTGGATAGGTTTAGGGTAGGGGTGGGGTTTGGTGCTCGAACAAAAATATATTTACGTTTATAGAAAATGCATATAGTTTAACTAAAGCATTAAAATCATGAAATTAGGACAAACAGTTGAAAACAAAGAACAACCTTCACGTCAAAAAATGCAGTACCCTGTGTCAAAAAGTGATGCCACAGAGTGCTGACCAAGTGACAATATCATTCATACAGTCACTGACCAGTTATAGGAATGTTATATAAGTCCTGATGTTATCTTATATTAATAAATTCTAATATATAAGTGGTGAGCCTAATTATGCAGATGCTATGCACAAATTAGCCTATGCAATCATAGGATTAACCTCAGGGCCAAAGGTTTCATCTACTCTTCCCCAAGGTGATTACTGTAATAAGACCCGAGAACTTATTCATCTGTGAATTTTGTGATATAGAATCCATTTGCATACATGTATCAAAGCATGACGGTAAGCAAATATTCATGCAGGATTTTCAGGGATGCATTTGTCAGGTTTTGGCCTTTTGTTCGGAGGAAATCAAGGTGCATGAAGTTATTTATAGATGAAGAACAATTTGCTCAGTAATGACATCAGGCCATGCATCATTTCTCCCAGACGAGTGTTAGCATTTGTGGCAAGGCCCATTAACACATTATAATGGAACTGTGACATTGACATGCCTCGGAGGGTAGACGCGCTTATGCTCGCTCGGCTTCTATTAACATAGATCACAGCTTGTGTACACTGATTGATAGAACATCCTTGTTTTATTTACGCTACTGTTAGCCGCAGGTAAATACAGCAGCATAATCCAGGCCCGTCGCTCATATTCCCCGCAGGAGCAAAGGCCCTATCAGAGATCTGCTTCCGACCTCTGGCCAGCCAACCGCAAAATTATCCATTGTGGATTCATTCAGAAGTGTGTTTGTGTGTCTGTGTGCATTGGGGAGGGATTGTAAATGGATGGAAATTGCGAATAAGTTTGGAAATGATAAACAAAACCAATGACATGCCATCTGATATCCTTCGCTGCCCGTCTGTGTGCTGGTGACTCTGGAACGCATGCTAGCTGATTTGTACAATTTCACTTTTGGAAAATTACATTTTTTGTATTGTTTACTCACCCTTGTGTCTTTATGTATTCTTTCTATCTTGAAACACAGAAGCATGTGTTAGCCAGGCATGAGGCATTTGTTTTGCATGAAATAAAAGTGAGTGGTAAGTTTATTCTGCCAGAAAGTACACAGTCAGGCTTAGGGGTTAGCTAACACTAGTTAACCTTACTCTGAGTAAAAAAAAAAAAAAAAAAGATCCCACCCAAGGAAGAAGGGTCTTATCTAGCAAATTTGTTTTCCAAAAAATAAATAAATAAAATACAATTTATATGCCTCAAACTCTTGTCTTGTCTAGCTCTGTGTGAACTCTGTTTCTGAAGACAGTTAGGGTATGTCTCAAAACTCCTATCTATTTTTTTCCTTTAACTTCAAAATCATCAATGCAAAAGTACCAACCTAGTGTTTACAAAGACGACATGCAAAGAAGGTTTTTTGATTTATGAAGATTATGAAAGCAGAGGAGAAAAAGTTTGAACTTCCTTTTTGGAAGTTCAAACTTGGGGGCACGTTGAAGTCTTGCACGAAGAAAGTGTTTTCCTTGTGTTTTATTGACAAATGGTAGGTTTAGGTGAATGAGCTGGGAGCTCATAAATATCTTGGACGACAAGGGGGTGAGTGAATTATCTCTAAATTGTTGTTCTAAAAGTGAACTACTCCTTTAATAATTTTGGTGGAAACTAGAAGCAATATTTGCTCATCATAAATCAGTACACCCCCTCTGAAACTTTCAAAAAGTTTTAAGCAATTACTCTTTACTTAGAAAACATTCTTTGGATAATGTCATAATTGTTCCAGCAAGCCTGTTATATCAAATAAAGTAGCACTTTAAAATTATTCAGGAAAACATGATTTCCTTATCAAAGGGATCAAATGTTATGTTGCAAACATGATTACACCCTCCAGAAAAGTTACAAAATAAAACTAAATAAAGTTAAAAACTATTTTTTGATTAACAGGTAATTATGTTGAGCCATAACATTTAAAGAGGAATAATTTCTTGACAAATAAAAGCCTAGTATAGCCCACTGAAATTATTTTCACACAATGTTGAAAATGTTAGAGAACTGTCAGAAGACTTATTTTTAGTGAAGAAAAGGACAGTTGTACAATAAATAAATAAAAGTGTGAAAATGTAGCAAAAGTAACACAAAAACTATGGACATCTGATGAGGTGCCTGAAAAAACAGTGAGTAAGACTTAACTGTAAGCTTTCATTCTGTGATAAGTAACATAAGAATGGCCAATTACCAAGCAATGTCTCAGACCCTGTAAATGAGTGTCTTATCTCAAACAGTAAGATGCAACATGCACAAGCGAAATGCATGATTATTGTCCACACCAGAAGTACCCACTGTACCAAAAGCTCATATTTACACAACATAGACTTCTGAGAATCCATGCTTTCAAGTCAATCATTCTGGATCCAAAAGCATACCAAATGCAATAACTGTGTGAGAAAGTTGTGCATTATCAGTGGTGTCATGAATTCACCTTTGAAGTAATGTAATACACGTGTACATTATATGCCCTCGGAGATGTGAATGATCTTAAATGCATTTTTGTGAGTAAATTTATCATAATTTTCAAAGTGAAATCACAAACCTTCCTCTGTAAACTCAAGAACGTGGCTTAGTCTCCAAGTAGCATTGAAGTACTTGTTAAGCATCATAATTATCCACTTAACACTTCTCATCAGCTTCCTCAAGCCACTGTTTGTTCAGTAATACAACACACTTGACAGTGGGTCTTAACCCCCTCGCAATCAGTCTGCATGCTAATATGATTTCTTATGCACTTGCTCAATTTATGAACATGTTTCTGTGAACGGTGCTGTTCTTATATACTGTTCAAGTATAAACAATGAAAGTGAAGAGCATCTGTGAGTGTATTTGCACCATCTGGGTCTGTTTGATGTTATATCTAAGTCCGAAAACATGCAAGAGATAATGTGCAGTTAACTGGTCAGTATTAACCCGACAGGGTTATACACATTCAATATCTCTCAGCTAAATCCCATAATTCCACCCTGACTGTTATATTTCCATGTTGAGTTACAGATTCTTCTGGTCTTGTAGACATTTTCTCCCTGCTCTTCAGTTAGTGTAATGGTTAAACTAACAGTTGATAAAGCAAAAAGACTCTGAAGATCATTATCTCTATAAGTGAGTGATTTTGGTGTGCAGACAGAAGAGTCAGTCAATGCTTTAAATGAATCAATCAGCCTGTGAGACATGGACGGGGTTTTCTGTATTTCAGCTCAAAGGAGCTGTTCTCCAGTTTTTACAGTGACTTGTCTGTATGGTTTAAGAAACACTGTTGTTCTGCTTTACCTGTGATCAGATTTCTGAAGCTGGCATCATGTAAGGAGGCTCTAGGGACTCTAGGGATGCATTGATTTCGAGCAAATGTGCCATTATTTAATGTTCTCAGGTTTTATAGCCTATAGACAGGATTCAGTCCTTGATATTTGAAGGATCTGTGGATTTATGTTATTTCTGAATGTTACAGTGTTTTTATTTATTTATTTATTTATTTATTTTTTTGTGCTCAGTGAACACTTTTATCTCAAAAGATCAAGGAAAATATGATTCCTGAATGAATGATGAATTAAAATGAAAATAAAATGGTAAGTGCTGTCAAACAATTAATGACGATTAATCACATCTAAAATAGGTTTTTGTTTACATATGTATGTGTACAGTGTCCATTTATTGTGTGTATATATGTAAAAATTACACACACATTATATTTGGTATTATATATAAATATATTAAATGTATAAACAACATGTATTTTTTAATATATACATTGCAATTGGATGCAGTTAATCACGATTAATAATTTTTGATTGGACTTATAATACACACAATAATATATTGTCCAATTAAACATACATGGCAGTTTATTAAAAATTTCCTTAGCTGTTGCAATTAAACAAGTGATATCTATTAATATAAACACATTTGTTCCACAGTCAAATAAACTTCAGCTGAGGTACTCCAGGCCAAAAAAAATAATAAAAACTGAGTTTGAAGGTGGTCTTTTCCCAGACTGATGATAATGTGTTTTTAGCCTGAGAGGGATTTGTGAATGGATGAATTAATATCTTTTGATGTGAAGTGTAGAGTAATTTGCAGAAGAATAAATTAAGGTAAAGTATGTACATTTGGGGAAGTCTCAGAACTGGGAGAATCTGTCATGAGCACATAACACTGTCCGCATGGACTCCTCTAATGAGTGTGACAGCAAGAGAGATATATTTAAGGGCTTCTTATACAGTATATAACATACAGACATAGACAGCTGCCTCCACAGGGAACCTCCTTACTGAAACTGAACCTTATAATTTGGTTCCTATGGTTTGGGTCCTTTTTTTATTACATGATGAAAAAACAGCAAGATGTAAACTCTGAATTCTGAGAAAAATCAAAATCCAAATTTTTAAGTTTATATCTTGCAGTTCTGAGATAAAAAAAGTAGTTTGGTTTGTTTTTATTCATTTAATTATAATAGTATTATTGAATTCCATGACAGAAATGGGCTTCCATATATTTGTATGTAATTTTATTATTATATTTATTAATATTTCTAATTTTATTTAGGATAAAATCTAGTTAACCTGGTCCATTGTAATTCTAGCCTTTCTTAGTTTTATATTTCATTTTATTTTAACTTTTAATTTCCAAAAATTATATTTACTAGTTTTAGTTAGCGTCAACAAAACAATAGTTACAATGCATTATGGGATTGTTTTCTCCTTTAAGGGTACATAGAATACTGCCATTGAGTTTGGCCAAAAGAAGAATGCAAACTCATGCCTTTATTCATGATATCCTGCCTACATATGTTCAAATCTAATTTGTATCAGACTAAAATCAGGCATGTGGTTTGCACAAACATCCGCTTGTGCAGCTGTGTTGGACTGCACACATGCAATTCCAAGCATTTTTACAGTGCTGTAATTATGCAATTATGCTGGAATTATACCATCTTGAACACGTATTAGTGCACGAGTGCTCAGCTGGGAGAAAATAACATTTTTGAATAACATTTATAATAGCTAATTTATCTATTGCATTAGTAAATCAACTCATTTGCTGGGCCAAAACAGTACATGTCATTACCGAAGCATATTTTAGAAATAATAATAACCCGGTGAGGATATTAGCTGTGCTCATGCATCACATCTTCATGACACTCTCACAGAGGAAAACCAACCAGGCTGCAGATGGTGTGTGTGTGTGTGTGTGTGTGTGTGTGAAATAAAACACCTGGTTACTCCCATGGCAGAGAGCACTGGACGTGACGCATCCCATGATGCCTCATCAGAGGATTTATATCCACCGCTCACTTCCTCTTCTGGGATGAAATTTAGAAAGGAACTTAAAGGTAGAACAAAACCTGCTTCATGTTGTGGGGGGTCTTAAAGTCTGAATTGTGGCTGTAGTGTAATTTATTTGCACATTCTGCCTGCATTGTTTCAGCAATGATTCACTAAATGGCCCAACATTTTTGTGCTGAACCAAACATCTGGACATACGCCATTATGATGCTCTCCTCCAACATTTGGTTACCGTTTGATGAATTACAGCAGCTGTGATTAAAAGAAAATGTACAAACATTTAAACAAAAGTGGTTTACCAGCTGCTTTTTGTTCTGTAAAATACTGTTGATATTAACTGTGCCAGACAAATAATGCTTTTTTTAATAAGAATCAAGGATTTCTGAATAAGCTAAAGTTTCAGTAAATTGTCTTTTGGAATTTAAGTGAGTCAATGTATATATATATATATATATATATATATATATATTTTTTTTTTTTTAATTTGAATGATCCAGTATTTTTTATAGTACTTTAAGCACTTTAACTTAAAAGATCAAGGAGAATTTGATTCTTCATGAAATGGCCCATTTAAATGCTTGCATTAGGCTAGATTTATCATGTTGCATTACACTTTACAAAATCAGCAGTCCCTTTATGCCATCTTCCATCTTTATGGTTTATTGTCCACACAGAGTTGCTATCTATGAGTTTTTCATTGAGTTTCATTGCAGTCCCGACTCATCGTTCATGGCAAAACTGGCACAGAAACAGATTGGTCACTTATTTTTCCCCTAATTACTGCCCATGGCTATATTATTACCAGTGAAAAATAGACATATACTGGCAAGTTCATGAGAAAGTCAGTTATATTTTACTGAACGTGTATCTAATTAAACTTATTCAAATTTTTTGGGTTTTTTTAATGTCTCCGTTTCCAGTTCATTTCCATCTGACACTCTGTGGCTTGTTTAGAAATGTTTGGATTGAAAAAATAACAATAATTAGTAATTAGGAGAAAACTAGATAAATGCAGTGTAATGTTACATTATTAGGGGTCAAGCACTAAAGATTCTTTTTTTCTTTTTCTTCCTCTTCTTCCGCTGCTGCTAATGGGTCTATGAAATCCAACAGAACTGTATGGTAAAAAAAAATATATATATATTTGACACAAAGATAGAGGACAGTCTGAACATTAACCACAACATATTTGGAGTCTTTCCAACTGTACGTCATTTGTCTAAACCTACCCATCACGTGGTTTTAGAGGCGGGATTATGTTTAGGTCATTCGTACAAATTAATACGAATTGGAATCTCGTAAAATATGTACGATTTAGAATAAATCGTATGAATTCGTACGACTTAGGTCGTACAATTTCGTACGACTTAGGTCGTACAAATTCGTACGAATTAGCCACCTCATAAATTATGTAAGATTTGCAGTGAGATCGAAACTACCCTGTTTTCATACCCCTGTCCTTAATACCGTGTATTGCACCTTTTAACATGAATGACAGCTTGAAGTCTTCTGTGGTAGTTGTGGACGAGGCTCTTTATCTTCTCAGATGCCCATTCGTCTTGGCAAAAGCCTCCAGTTCCTGTAAATTATTGGGCTGTCTTGCATGAACTGCATGTTTGAGTTATCCCCAAAGTGGCTCAATGATATTGAGGTCAGGAGACTCAGATGACCACTCCAGAGCCCTGTACCATGATGGTGGCTAAACAAACTCAGATTTACAGGATTGGTTTTGGGTTGACAAATCCAAACCGATGCAATCAGGCATTAGTGAAGCTCATCAACTTTCTTTGTTGACCCAGGCTTGATCCTGAGTTAATGTAGCATGTGCACATGAAAGTGTGACATCAGCAATAAACAGCCAGTCACATGCTTTCAAACTTTTATTCACTTCTTGTGAGAGTCAGATTCACTACCAAAGATTAAAAGATTAAAACTTGCAAGTAAGCTGTATTATTTATGTTTATATTAATTTAAAAGCCTATATTACTATTACTATTAGCCTACTACTTGTATACTCTTTGCATTGCTCCCTGCCTTTTCTTTGTTTTCTTGTTTTGTTCATTTAATAAATGTTCCTATCATTGAGCTTTCTGCCTTCGAGTCCTGCCTGCCCACAAAGAAGCGAGAGCGTGAGATCCACACAGTAGCAACGTGACACCCGCAGTATTTTTTGATAACTTCCTTAATTTTTCTTTATTTTGACTAAATTTTATGTGCCTTTGTAGCTCACACATCCCCAAAACATCAGCACAGAAGAAACGGTACCTTTCATCATAGACCTTGTTGACGCATTTATGGTTGTGGCCAAAAAGTGCAGTTTTGGTCCCATCACTCCAAAAGACTTTTGTGCCAGAAGGTTTGAGGCTTGTCTCTGTGATGTTTGGCGTATTGTAAGCAGTATACTTTGTGGCATTTACATAGTAATGGGTTTTTCTTTGCATCCCGAACAATTTTCCTGGCAGTTGTGGCTGAAAGTTTAGTTGGTCTACCTGACCATGGTTTGGTTTTAACAGAACCCCTCATTTTTCATTTAATTAGAGTTTGAACACTGCTCATTGGCATTCTCATTTCCTTGGATATGTTTGTATATCCCTTTCCTGTTTTATACAGTTCCACAACCACAGATCCTTTGACGATTCTTTTGCTTTCTCCATGATTCAGAATCCAGAAATGTCAGTGCGGCACTGGATGAAAGAGTCTGTCAGGACTTCAGAAACTCATTGACCTTTTATACACATATGCACTCTAATTACAAGCAAACAGATCAAAGGTGAGGATGTTTACCTTTAATAGCTATTCAAATGCATTTTTGTCAACTTATGTGTTATCGGGCCAAAATCAACTTTTGATCAGGGTCGTTAGGGTAGTTTATGTTCTCATAATGATTTAAAAAGAGTAAACACAGTTGACTGAAATTAAATGGCTTCAGCCAAACACTAACCATGAGTGAAAGAAAAGTTTGTTTTATCAGTCATATTCTCTGAAAAATGGTCAAAAATGTATAAATTCTGCCTCATAAATACAACTGTATATTACAAGGTTCGGGCTCATTAAAAATAACAATTTGAATATTTATTAAAAAAAAAAAATCTAATAATCAGGCTTTTCTTACAAGTTTGTAAATTATCAAACAAAATTAGGACTGTATGGGAGATATGATATAGGATGCCATTTTTAAAAGTATTTTTTAACAAGAAGAGTAAAAAAACATATTTTTATATATTAATATTTTTTATTAATAAAATTTTTTTGTTATAGTATTATATTATTATATTATGTTATGTGGGAAAACACTGAAATGTTTAACTCCAAAAATGATTTTCAACACCTAATTACAGAAACAAAAAGAGTTAACAAATAAAGAAATATATTTCCTCAAACAACTTTTGATTTTCCTTTTCTTACTAAATTGTAATCAGTCCTGTGGTGCAGACATCTTTCTTATAGCTCTGCAGGTGCATAAATATACAGCAAATAACCAGTTAGAATTCTGCCCCTGGTTTATTATACATCTCACACATACACACACAGGAGGTGTGTGTGTAAATATAGGACTTGTTTGTGTTTGATTGGGTTGTGTTATTTATTGGATTTCAGAGTTCTATATAATGGTCATTGCACAGTGTTCTCTGCCCCACACTATTATTGTTCTGTATTTCATACGGGACACGAGGAGCGAGCCTTTAATAACCAAAGCCCCAGCTCTCCAGTTATTCCACAAACACTTCACTGTGGTCGTCAAGGTAACCTGTGTCCCTCTCCCAGTGGGGAAGTAAGTTTGGTAGGATTGTTCATTTATTTTTTTTTAAAGCAAGCGTTCCTGGTTTCTCCATGTTTCTCCCGCAGCACCGCAGCCTTTTAATGCTTCTCTTGTTTCGTGTTCATTTACATTTGCTCAGTTTAATTTGTGCCGCTCCCTGCTCTGTGTTTGATTGCTGTTTTCCATTCCCTTGGTACAAATGACTTGTGACAGCAAACCCGACCACTGAACGAGGGGAATTTCAATGTGAAAGAAAACCAGATGACACCTCCTACAAAAGGCGTCAAAGGTGTTGAGAGGAGATCTATCTGTCTATCTATCTATGTATCTTCACCTGAGACGTGAAATATGAATATAAATATGATAATCAAATATGAATTTATTAAAAATTAAAACATTTTAATGTTAATATTAAAATATCAATACAAAATGACCTGTATTAATTTCTAAACCCTGTAATTTTTGGTATATTAAATAAAAATTTTAAAAACTAAAAAGAATTGGGCATTTGTGTTTTTTTTTTTTTTTTTAAGTTGAGTTGAGTTTCATATTTAATATTGGACGGATATGATCGTTGTCTGGGCCGAGTGCTGAGACAGCTTTTGTGGATGGTCAATGTGTTCATTCCGAGCGTATGACCATGGCTTCATTGAAGTCCCGTCTCTCGTTCGCGAGACAGCTCCCCTCACGTCCTTCCTGTGCTGCAGTGAGGCGCCTGGGGGACTTCCAGGTGGGCGTTCAGAATGTTCCGTTCGGGGTAACAGCCTCGCTTCTCCCATCCGCGGCATGTGAGGTGTCGTCCGCTCTGACGTGCGAGGCTTACTATGCCGCTGGGCAAGCTGCCACCACTGTGCACGTGTTGGCAACACTCCAGATCTACCAGGCTAAAGTGTTGCAGCTCCTACACAAGAGTTGGCCAGACCAGGGGGCTATTCAGGAACTCCGCGCTGCGACCTTCATCGCTCAGAGAGCGAGGTCAATCGCAGCGCGAAGTTCCTGCATAGTCAGGTGATGTCCACCACGGTGGTCCAGGAGTGACTTCAATGGCTGAATCTGAAGCAGGTGCCA
>JAUYWG010000061.1:7138428-7150034 GCA_034779775.1 Enteromius afrohamiltoni
CAATAATATATATATATATATATATATATATATATATATCAATATACACTTCTCAAAAAAGTAAAGGGAACATTTAAACAACACAATGTAACTCCAAGTCAATCCCACTTCTGTAAAATCAAACTGCCCACTTAGGAAGCAACACTGATTGACAATCAATTTCACGGATGGTCATACAGGCACGTGGAGACCACACACACTACTGAGCCATGTAGAGGACATAACATCAAAGTTGGATCAGCCTGTAGTGTGTTTTTCCACTTCAATTCTGAGTGTGACTCCAAATCCAGACCTCCATGGGTTAATAAATTTGACTTCCTTTGATTTTTTTAAATTTTTTATTTTGTTGTCAGCGCATTCAACTAAGCAAAGAACAAAGTATTTAATAAGAACATTTAATTCATTCAGATCTAGGATGTGTTATTTTAGTGTTCCCTTTATTTATTTATTTATTTATTTATTTTTTTTTTTCAGCAGGGTATTACTCTTTATTTCATGGTAGTTCACACTACCTCAATAAAATGATAAGCGTATTTGGCGTGCTGTCTGGGGGGAGGGCAGAGAGCCCTACTGAGCCCGAAGCTCCAGGGGTTTTAGCCCTAGGGCTGCTATGGTCGGACCAAGCCCTTTGATCAAGCCATACCCCTAATGCCCTAGAGGTGGACTGGATGCCTCCATCCAGGCAAGTGGCAGGCGACGGTGGCAAGGAACCAAACTCCAACTACATGGAGAAAAAAACCTTGGGAGAACCCAGGATCGGATAGGGACAGTTCTCCTCTGACTGAATCCCCCGCATCCAATTCCCAGCAATCAAGCCTTAGATTGAAATTAAGGCCTTGTGGCAAAATGGCATAGGTTCTAATGCTCTGACCGGGCTCTGAAAATGATGGTCTGGATTCTGCTGAAGGTTCCATTTATCTGGAATAAAAACAAACAGAATTAGCGAGGGAATCAAAATCTAGGATGGAGAAAGGAGTGGAGGGTGCAGCAAAAAAACTAGATGTCAGAGAAGGGAAGTTAGCTCTATTTAAAAGGGAGTATCCTAGCTTCTGACAAGGTAATCAGATCATAAGCTAATTATTAATTGAGAAGCAAGCCGGTCGTACATGATCTCTCACGAAATTTGTTTACAGCCAAACATCATTTCACAAATTCACACTCCCTCAATAAAATGATAGGTGTATTTGCGTGCTGTTCTGGGGGAGGACAGAGAGATTTTAGCCCTAGGGCTGCGATGGTCGGACGGAGCTCGGTGACCAGCCCGTACCACTAATACAGACAGCAGCCAAATAGCGCCCCCCAAAAATGCTTGAACCAGGAGTTCTACTTTTACTCGAAGATGCAAGATTTCTGACTTTGTGGTCTACTGGCATGGCGATGGGTGCGGTGGTGCCTCACTGTTGGAGCGGTCCAATGCAGTGGGTGCAATGCTCCGGACAGGAGTTTCCAGTGATTCAGAAGCATGGGGACTTCGACCGTCTCTGGCAGAAGTCGATCAGGAAGGGAAGACTACCATTTTTGCAATCTGCTGCTGAAACTGTGAGTGTTTGGGGGTGCTTCGGCGAGGCAGAACCCTGTTATGAGATAAAGAAGGACTGGCACCTCCGAGGAGGTTGGAATTGGGTAGAGCCGCACTAGACGGAAATGGGCGGTAGAGGCCACTGCATTGGCAGGAAGCCTTCTGATGAGGTGGATAGGGAGAGAGCCACGGCTGTGGCAGATATAAATTGACGGGAATAGGGAGAAAGCCACGGCTGCGGCAAATAAAATGGGGTGCCGATTTTGACATGAGTAGGGGGAGAGCCATGGCTGCTGCAAATAAAAGAGGTGTGTCGATATTGGGGGGAAGCCTTCTGGTGAGGTGGCATAGAGTAGGGGAGCTGCTTTGGTGGTTAAGGAAAGCTGCTGGGAGCTTAGTTGGGCGGGAATAGGGAGGCAAAAATAGGGGAAGAAAATTACTGGTTCAAAGCGGGGTTAGCCATGGCTTATAAGGCATTTTTGATTGAGTGCTTGTCTGATCGAATATAGTTCCTGTAGGCACTTGTTTTAGGAAAGGCTTTTTCAGCAGCTCCTATACTGAAGGAGTGCATAGAGAACTTCTCTGGAGGATTCCAGAGATGGAGGACAGCTTTAAGATGTTTTAGGAACCAGAATAGTGACCCTGGCTAGTTATTTGATGTAGTTTTTATGTCTAGTTATCTGTAAATAGGGGACAGGAGGGAGAAGCTTGGAGGGAATTTTTGTAGGTTAGAAAGGCTTGGAGGGTTTGGATGGGAGCCTAGCTTTAATATGTATATAAAATGTCCTTTTTTAAATTGGTCTATCTTGCTTTGTTTGATGAAGAAAGGTGCCGTTTCGTTGTCAGGGATAGAAAAGTCTGAAATTGTGGGGTGGATTTTGGGATTCAAGTTATGAACATAGTGTTGAGGGTCCAGGCGGCATGGGTAGAGGAGTATCCCTTGCAGAGGGTAGTAATGCAGATAGTTAGAATTTTTAGGGTTAATGGCATTCTTGAATCAGTATGAGGGAGTTTTGATCTTAGGATTCCTTTTAATAGTAGGGTAGTTTGGGAGATTCCGAGTCGATCCAAACAATATCGGAGCGGTCTCAGAGGATTATATCCGTTGAAAATAGAAAGGGGTCAGAATTAGTTGGGGGTTTTCTTCCAGAGCTAGCATGCTGAATTTCTGATCAAATCTGGGCTCTTAGGGATGCTGAGAGAGGGGTGGAATCAATCGAGAGCATTCTGGGGCATGGGGAGAGGTAGCGGCAGAATGAGAAAATAGGGAAATGGGTGAGAGAACTGGAGGGAATGGGAGAAGCTGTGGTGTAGAAGGGGTTAACGGAAGGACTATCTGCGGGGGTAGAATGGGTTAACAGGAACACTAGCTGCGGTATAGAACGGAAGGGCTAGCTGTGTGCTAGGAAGAGTTATTAGATGCACTAGCTGTGGGGAAGACAGGTATAGCAGAAGAACTAGCTGCACAGTAGAAAGAGTTAACAGATGAACTTGCTGCGGGATAGAAATTGTTAATGGTGAAACTATCTATGGGATAGAAGGAGTTAACAGAAGCACTAGCTTCAGGATAGAAAGGGTTAACGGCAGAACGGATGATCTTACTGCTGTATATGACAGAGCTGGTGAATTTGAGTTTGTCTTGATGGCAGCAGTGATCTTGGGCAGCATTGTCTGAAGGGTCATGTTGAATTGTTGCTATTATGAAGATGAACAGGTTGTATGATTTTGCTTTAACTGGCTAGAATGCCATGTGCATTTCCACTTAGAGTGGGTGTCTTATGTGAATACTGAATGTGTTCATGTTTTCACAATGTGTTTAAAGGGAAATTACCAACCTACAGCATTGCTCCTAAGTATTAATTATGGATATGCAATCAGATGGTTAAATGCATGGGATAAATCAATCAGCATTTTATCTTTCATTACTTGCTGTTTAGTTTGTGTTGTGCTGGAGGCACAGCACCAAGTGTGAGTTAGTGTGTTCATGTTGAACCAGACTCTTTCAGCATTAGGAATCAGTGCCTGTCTGACCTTTAACCAAGATGGCGGTTGTGACAGCAGTGAAGGGCAGCTCAGTTTTGTTAAGGCTTAGCTTGAGGTGATGAGTAGATATCAATGTTAAAGTTTCAGAGAAAAGGACTGATATATTCTCAGAGAATTATATGGTGCAGAACTGGCTGTTGCTGACAGAAAGCAATGAAATCTGATGACATGATGACAAAGAACCAAGTGATTTGTTATGGACAGAATAGTGGCCAGGACCACATTCCCCTGAGGCACCAGCAGATACTTTTCCAGCTGACTTGATAGGACTAGATATTGTCCAGGTAAAATACAAACGAGGAATGTACTGATCCAGCAAAGTGATTTACCAAAAACAGAGGAAAATGTTACGCAAAAAGATATTATGCTTTTGAGTTACCATTTATATGACTACAATTTTTTCTACAAATAGTGTGGTTAAACAATGAGAACAATGTCAATTAATGTAGAAAACCCATGGTAAATTTGTGGTTAGCTAACCATGTTTTGTTTTTCTTTTTTTTTATTATTTATTTGTCATAAAACCATGGTCGGTTTTTGTGAGGAAAAGGGTGGCAACATGAAACATCATCACAAAAACACATTTCAGGTAAACATTATTTTTTTAATAAAGTAAAAAAAAAATAAAAGAGTTGTTAGAATCTAAATGGCAAGTTGGGAATGGGTTTGTTCAGTGATTGCTTTAGGTTTAGCTTTTTACTTCTGAAAATAGTATTTCAAGGAAGGGTTCAGCTAAAAATTGTAATTATATAATTAATTACTTTCTTTCATGTCATTCCAAATAATACCTTCCTTCATCGTTTTGAAATTTTTGAAGACATCTAAGAGCTTTCTGACCCTCCATAGACAGCAGTGCAACTGACAAGCTAAGGCCCAGAAAAGTAGCAAGGACATCATTAAAATAGTCCTTGTAACATTAGTGTTTCAAACCTACTTTTTGAATCTACGAGAATACTTTTTGTGGGCAAATAAATAAAAATGTAACAATTTATTCTCTTCAATGCACTTTCACAAGAATACCATGACTTCATCATTTGCATATTCTGGTTTGAATAAGTAAAGCTGGGCAAGAGATTGCATGGCCTCTTCTGTGTTAAAATCTTCAGACATGTTGATGTTTAATGTACACCGTGTGTCTTCCTCTGCCTGTAAACAAGTCACAGCGCATTTTAATTTTCCAACCTGGTCTCATATATAACACCGTTATATGTGCCTTAGTGTGCATTTCGTCATAGTTTCAAAGATAAATGTCCACTGAGTGGCCCTAAAACTCATATTCAGTACATGAACCCAGGTGCATTTTTATTATGTTGATATAGATACATATTGCTGTGTTTCTATTATGTTGCTTCAGGTTAGTATTGTGACTGTTTAGATTTTAAATATCCATGTACTTTCACTTAAAGTTAAGGCTCTATCATATTGGAAATATGCCCTACACCAAATCCAAAACCTAAAACTTTCTTATATGCAGATTTGAACTGTTTTGTCGAACTGTAGTTACACAGGACTCAAACAAAGGTCCTTGTGTCTCAAGTAAATCTCTGTACCCTGTGAGCTTACAAACAAACTATACAGGGTATGCTCATGCATGCATTGCGTATAGTTGTTGGGCTGATAGCATAACCAGAGTTTTACTATATGTGAAGCTATATGTAATGTTCAGTGGTTGTGGAATCAAGAAAACTTGCACAAAGGAGTCAAATAAAGAACATATATTTACTGCATCAATTCACACTTGACATTTACATACAATATTCACAGACAAGGGAGAACTCAAAAGGACAGGTATTTAAACACAGGAACTAATGACTTAAACTGGACACAGCTGTGGAAACACAGGTGGGATGCAATCAACTAATAATGACGAACAAACACAGAATATATGGGCAAAACACATGGGGAATGACCTAAATAAATACAAGAAAGGAGACAAGAAAACGAAACTAAGGTTAGACAGACACAGAAAAAAACACAGCCGAATCGAATGGAATTAAAATGATCAAATAGAAGCAAATTTTAAAAATCACTCAGATTTCATAAAAAAAATTAATAAACTATCCCTTTTAATTATCATCATGAACAGAATAGGTAAGAATACTTTTTCTTGGTCACATAGTTTATTTCTGCAATAATACAGCCAAGCTGTTTGCGTTTTGTTGATAGAACTAAGGTGATGCTTACTTGGCCTACAAACATGCATCTGCAGGACTCTAAGCTGAAATAAATAGACAAATAAAGCACAGACACTGAGGTCACCATTTCCCCTCATTTAAAATCAATAAGCATTTAATTTTTTTTGCACAAACATACATCTGCAGAGTAATACTCCAGAGAAGGTTTTACAGCAAATCCAGTGACTAGTTCTTACTCTGAAATGTTCATTCTAGCAGCCTAGTTAGATAAACACAAGCTCTGTTTCTATGCTGTCAAGATGTTTATCACAGGAGGCTGCTGCTCCATTAAATGGTGAACTAAATATTTATGGCCCTTACTGCTGTTCCTGAATTATGCAGATTTCATTATAACCTGTTTTTATTTATTTAGATCAAACCTTTTCTTTTTTTTCACTTGAGAGATTAAATGTTAAAATGTTTTCCAAAATTAGTGTTTAATGAACTTTGAGATGATCATACTGTATCTCCTTCACATCTTAGGTGGTCACACTTCCAGTTTTGTGACATCAACTATCAATAAAACATCAACACCAGGTTTAGTGACCAAAAATTACTATTACTTATTAATAATGATATGCATGTCATTCTCTACATTTTGGCTGAAGTAGATGCAACTTAGTTGTACCAGTATTCAAGTTGCCATTCAAGTGAGTCACTCATAATAGTTTAATTCTTATTTGTGAACTCAACCAGCTGATTCACTCAGAAGTTTAGTCCCAAAAGAATGAGTGGTTCATAAATTTGACATCTTCAAATTTTAAAGTACTCCTATCATGAGTAATAAAAGGTTTATATTTTGATTGACATGCATGCAAGATGAAAGAGCACTTTTTAATAATTTGCGTTTGTTTTTACCATATTTGCGTGCATATTTGAGTGAACTCAACCCATCCTTTGCATCATTGTAATCTGCATTCGACTGGTCTCATTTTCATTTTGCATGCCAGTAATGTCTAATAAACAGTGTTTGTTAGCACAATGCTGCTTTGTGTACATTGTTACTGACAAAAACAATATTTTTACTGCTTCAAACGTGTCACCTAGTGGCAAAGAGTGAATTTGCATTTTCATTCAGACCAATGTGAAAAGAACAAGTGGGCAGAAATATGCTAATATTTAAAGAGGCCACTTCATTATATATGTCTTAAAATTAACTTTATTTTATAAATTACGTTTCGTAAAAAAATTAATAAATAAATTAATTAATTAATTAATCTGTTTTCTTCCACATCTCCTCCATACATGAGCCACTAAGAAATCTTAAATCTTTAACTTTCTGTGACTCATTTTTTTAAGGTGATTTCTGCTTGTGTATTTGGGTAAATAAAGTGCAGTGCAGCAACTTTAGTAACACTGAACATGTAAAATGGTGAAGACATAAAGCAGTGATTTTTAGATGTTTTGTTTATGTTAAAGATTGGAAAATGTGAACTACGCAGGTTTCTCACTCAATATAAATGAATAAATGTATAAATAAATAGCCTAAATGCTGTAAGAGCATCATAAATCAATCAGAGATGATATAGATGATATCCTGAAATTATTATCCATGGTGACCATTGCTGTAAAGCAAACCCATAAAAATAGATTCTTATAAAGGGCTTTGATGAAAATTATATAGATCTCTTTAGAGGTACATGTCAAGATCTCAGCTGCTTTGCTTTATATATTTTCTATAAACAGAAATACACCTAGTATAGTAGATTTTTATCTTTCCAACAAGAGAAAAGTAAACCTTACAACTTAGACATAATTAACTTTTAGTGTTTAATCAGAACAGTGCTTAAAGGGGTCATACAGCAGTACATGCACTTTTTCAAGCTGTTTGGACTGAAATGTGTGTTGTGAATGTATGTACACAACCATCCTACAATGATAGGAGATCCACAAGTATTTTTATCATATTAAAAGAAGAATAAGTTGCCCCTTCTGAAATCAAGCCATTCTCAAATGCATGTCGGTGTGACGTCACATCGACATAGGCCTTTCCTAAAAATCGCCTTTCTTAATAATGTGCTAATTAGCAAGTTTCATTATGAATATGGCTAAATAAAGATCCTCTGAGTGCATCTCAGAAAAGAGGGATGGAGTCAGTGGAGCTCCTGAAGATTTAAAGGGGAAGTACACAGGACAGAGTGATCTCCAAAGAGCTGTTTTTGACAGGGTAAAATTTGCTTTTTTTACACTATATTTGAGACATTTTAAAGCAATCTATATAACAAACATTCCATTAAGATCCTAAAGAATCATATTAGCTTGTGGAAAATGGCTTTTGTATTACCCCTTTAAGTCATATCATGAGGTAGAATATTCATACTCTCTATGACTTTCTGATCCATATGGCATTGCAGAAATCTTTTCATGATATCCGACTTACTGATACCACATACTCTGTCCTGTTGTTGTTCTTGCGATTCACTGTATAAAGAAGACCTGTGAAGGATTGAAGATCCCGTTTTTGTGTACTTCAAAGAAACAAGCAAGGTTTTCTAGTTCATGAACAACAACCACGTTACAACTTGGAGCTCATGTGTGTGAGTTCAAGTTATATTCACATCATTTAATGATCTTTGTCTCTATCACCTCTCTATATTGCTATTTAAAAAAAAAAATCCTTATTTGTAATGCCTTTACTGAAACATGGTTTATAAAACAGCATGTCATAGAAAAGTGAAAATGGGCATCCAAAGCCCTAATATATACAGAATGCAGAGACAGAATGATTTACTTATGATTTTAGTTTCTCTTTACGCTTATTTTGTGTGGAATACAATAAATTAATAATAATGCAGTAAAAAGAAAGGAATGCATGAAAGAACAAATAAATAATCCAGTTTATTCAAATTTATTCTTCAATATAAAGTCAATTTCTTTTCCTGTCTTTTGCTCAGCTCTCTATTCCCCACATGCCACTGTGACTTAGCATCAGACCCAGAATTGTTTGTTGAACTGTGAAACGGTGGCAGTGCTCTCTGGGACCCCTACGATACCAACAATCACTGACTCCAACAGACTACTGCTCTGAGTCTCAGCTCAGAGCTCACAGCACATTCTAGTGCTTAATAATTTGTAAGTTTAAATAGAGAATAGTTTATTAGTTCTTAGAGAATTTGGAAAACTATCTTGCGTTGTGTGTAACACAGTTTATATAAGAGCTATAAAACCTATTCAGACAGAATGAGCCTGTCCTCCAACAAAATATAACTTTGTATAGGTAGTTTGTGCAAGTACCTAATTACGACCTTTGTTTCTAGTGGTCATAAATATAATGACAGTGTCGTGTTGTGTCTGTCGTCATGCAGTGATGTATGACTGTGATTATCAATCAAAAAGCGTGTTTTGTTTAAAAGCAGCATATAAAGTTACCCTTTCAGTCAAATCACTTCGATGTTACATATGGGAACTCGCCAGAGAGACCAATTGCCTTTGAGCTTTATACAAAAGGCCAATGAAATTGGCGTGCACTTGATTGCGCTCAGGTGCACCTTATTACTGTGTGAGTATAAGAGGGCAGAAGCGGAGTGCAGCGGATCCTGCGCGCTGGTAGTCTTTCTTAAGACTTGTGTACCAGTCATCTGCATTTCCAGTTAGAATAGTCCTCTGAGTGCACAGAGTTGCCGCGTTAGGTCTTCCTTGGGCAACCGGGAAAAAGAACTGATTTTCTCGCACGGTTTGGTGAAACATTCTGTAGTGGGATGTCGATCCGGCCGTGTGCTTCTGGTGTGGAAGTTTCCTCACCTCTTGTGACGGTCATGATCGCGGATCGCCTTCAGCCGATCCTTCGCAGCTGGGCGATTGGTTTCTGGGGGCCGGAGAGGCGGCACCGTCGCGCTCTCCCCCAGTGCCTTTCTTCCCAGAGGTGCACAAGGAGCTGTCCAAGTCATGGCAAGCCCCTTACTCGTCACGCTTGCGCCCACGCTCCTCGGCCCTCACCACGCTCGATGGCGGTGGAGCATGCTGTGGAGGTGCACTTGTGCCCGCGCAGTGCCTCTTCCTGGCGCCTTAGGTTTAAGAGCTCACTCCACAAGGAGTGTTGCCTCATCCTATGCATTGCCTCATGGCACCTCTCTAGCTGATATCTGTAGAGCCGCAGGCTGGGCGACACCCAACACCTTCGCCAGGTTTTACGACCTCTGCGTAGAGGCCGTTTCTTCTCATATCCTCACCGAGGCCAGCAGGTGAGTGAGAGGACCAGCTGGTGCCAGCTTGCAACGCCACTCCTACGGGATCCGTGCGCTATAATATCTCAGTGTTCCCTTAAAATTTTGTAACCTGAGTCTCCCCTGCCCCGCAGTTGGACTAGAGCAGAGATAGCTCCGCTGTGCTTCCTCTTGGTCTCCTTCACCTGGTAGGTGTGACAAGAAAATAAAACAGTTAGCCAGAAGGCTGTGTTTCCCTTTAATTATATCCATAATTCTGTGCTCTGCCCTCAACCATGCTTCAGCACCACGGCTAGCAACTCCGTAGGCCCCCCTTACTGGGCCACGGAGGGTTGGGAAGGTTACATGCAGATCCTCTGCTGACGAACTTGAATAAAAGTCTTGCCAGTCGGCAGGGGTCTCAATGTAACATGGCCTCAGAGTTGTGGCTCTTTCCATGGGTGTTCGCATATGTAACGTAGAAGTGATTCAACTGAAAGGGTATCGTCTAGGTTACGAATGTAACCCACGTTCCCTGAAGGAGGGAACGGAGACGTTACACTTTCTCCTGCCATGATTCTGAGGTCGATTTTGTTTGTGAATTACTTTGTGATTTTAATGCCATGTGCACCGATTGTGCTTTCATTCTGGCAGCGTTTGTCACACGCAGCTGAACCACGGCTTGGACTGCAGTAGGCTATAGACAAGCATCTTATTTAAGTCATATTTTTGCAAGCTATACGCATAGCTTGCGTAGTATAAACCCAGCTCCCAAAGCAACTTTGTGAATAGATTAAAGGCAATATTTTTTATTGCGCAATAAAAGTCTCGCGTTAACGCAGCACTTTAACGCCGATAGCGGCCCACCATATATATATATATATATATACAGAGCTGACAGGGTAAAAAAGGTCTTTGTACTTGGAACGTACTTGGAAACACTTACACTAATCAATGTATAAAAATCAGTGTATTTGGTAACTATATATATCAAAGTGGAATGCACTAATAAAGAAAGATAATTCAAACATACTTAGTATTGCTAAAACCAGGGTGTTATTTTATGACTGCTCTAAATGTAAGCATATTGGGGCATTTTGATGGTAATATATAATGTATATCTTTGCACAAGGTGATACATTTGGCTACAATTAAAAACTTTTCTAAGACACTAATTATGAAAATCATCATCGTTATATTGTTCTTTTTTTCAGTAATTGTCCAGCTGATTGTATAGTCATGTGAAGTGAGTCACCATGAGCACAAAGCCTGTCTGCTGGTGGGCTGTCCAGAAACCAGCACTATGAGGAGCAAATACCTCTTAATGCTATAATCAACTCCAGTACATTCATTGAGAGGAGATTGGAAATTATCCAACTTTTGCTCTTTTCTTCTTTTTTGTTTTCCTTTCTGTGTGTTCTCCTTGGCTGCAGTACTGTATGTTGCACACACACACTCGGACAGACACACATCATGAAAGATCTGAGCATCTGTTTGCCTCTAGGTCAGTTTTTTGCTTGAATAATCTGACTCAGAATCATTTTGTGCTCATAGGGAAGGTCATGTAGATCACTTAAGCAACGTTGCTATAAAACGATTTGAAGCCTGAGACCACATGCCATATAACGTCTAGGTTACGAACGTAACCCACGTTCCCTGAAGGAGGGAACGGAGACGTTACATATGGGAACTCACCAGAGAGACCTATCTGCTTTGAGCTTTTACTAA
>JAUYWG010000061.1:7157601-7187633 GCA_034779775.1 Enteromius afrohamiltoni
GCAAATGCTTTTACATGTTCTAAGTCACATAATTGGTATAAAGATATTGTGTCAATTAACCCATTGTATACATTCTAAATTAATAGCAATGTTCTTATGTGTTGGTGCGATACATTGTAGTGTGCAATTTAAAACAATTGCCTCTAGGAGTCGCCAACGGACATAAAACAAACACGCAAATGAAATAGACGTACGCCAGACATGGAGTTGACGTGGACCAACGCACATTTTCACGTTAATTTCATTGTTAGTAAATCCGAACGTGAAATCTGGCGTATACACAGTTTTTGTGCGTACGCAGCATTGATACATGAGGCCCCAGGAAACCAGGATAACAAACACAGGAAACGCTCCGAAATGAAACACGAGGGAATTCAAGATGGTGAGCTGCTTCTTCTTCTTCTCATACTGTTGGTGTGTTGGTGAGCTTCTTCTTCTCATATGCTGGCTGGCAAACCAACTTTTGGTGCAGACTGGTGAGCTGGTGTGAAGGTCTGGCTTTTATGCTGAGTGTAAATGAGTGTGTGAGCTTTAAGTTTGTCACAACTTCCCCAACACAAAAAGATTGTTGGTGACTTGGTGAATCCCAGTTTTAAATTTATTTTAAATTTATGACTTGCTTCATCACAATTCTGAGAGAGAGAGAAAGAGAAGAATTGTTAGAATTGTCACATTTAAAAGATTTTCAAGATAAATTGCCTTTGACAATTCCCTTTTTTTATTTGTAATTCTGTGGTGAGGGACAAAAATATTAATTGCAAGATGTAAAGTCAAAATTCAGAGAATAATTCCAGAATAATGTGAGGTAAAATCCGAATTCTGAGAAACAAGTCTTTGTAATTTTAAGATAAAAGTTGCAATTACCTTAACAGGGTTCCATAGAAAATGGAAGATTTAGGTGAGTGCTGTAAATGTTTGTATGTGCAATCATTACAGAAACAGCAAGGCAGTATTTAATGCAAAACATATTTTAGTTGCATTCTTGAGCAAATTAAGCAGTTGAATTCAAGGGCCCTTCACACAGAACATTGCATTCCACTGATGTTTTCTTTGTAAACACATCAATGGTTTGACATTTTTGCAGCATAGCACAGTGTTGTAAAATGTGGCGCTCAGATTAAAAGTACAGCTTGTAAGAACTGCATCTCTAGACATTGGAGAGTTTTTTTGTAAACTAGCAATTGGAGAAACAATTATTTTGTTTAGTTTCCAAGGTACGAAACAGTGTGATGTACTATATACCTATTTTTTTTCTGAATGCACATTACTTGGCGAGTTTGACACAAGCTCTGAAACACTGATTCAAAAGCTTCCTGAAGCAGTGTTTTGAAAGCACCCATCACTACCTGAGTTTTGTGTTTTGTGGAAGAGTGGAGTCCAGAGGCGGCAGATTAACTCTGACTGACCAAGGCTGAGTTGGAGAGAAGATTGAGCCCGGTGGAGCTAGTGACCAGACGAGCCCTGATGAAGAGGAAGGAACTAGGGCCCATGGCGAATCCAACGGGTTGAAGGGCCGGGGTGGAGTTCTGGTTTCGGAGGCAGGAGGTGAAGTGGGGAGAAACCCGAGCCAGACGGAGCTGGAGGATGACAGTCCTGCATGACTAGCCCCGACTGGATGCGGAGTTGTGGGAGAGCGGCAGGGCTGGGACAGGGGGCAGGGGAAGGCTCTTGTGGTGCGTATTCAGGTGAAGGCTCTTGCAGTGCGGGTTCTGTGTTGGGATCGGCTCTGTTGGCTGAGATGAGTGGATTCCCATCCACAGCACCTCGGCCTTTAGCTGAGTGAGGGAGCCATGATGGTTGGAGATGGCTTCCTGCTTCTCTAGCTGACGATTGAGCCCCAGCTATTGAACTCCTTCCCATATTTCAAAACGAAATGGCCGTCTTGTATGCAGGAGTAAAGAAGAGTGACGGGGTCCTCCATGTAGAAAATTTTGGGTTTGATTATTCTGTCACAGTATGTAGGCAGGCAGACGACAAAGCCGTTACTGTTACGAGCCGCACCTCAGTCGAACGGTCTCAGTGGGAACCTTCAACCGAGTATTAACAGTTCCTACCCGGACTATTATTAACGCTGCACTGTTCACTCATCCCAGCCAGGTGCGCTCATTATCCACTCTTTAAAAGCAAGTGTTTGAGATCAGTTCAGCGCAAAGCAGACCTGTCTGCAATCCTGAGCGTTTATTACCAGTGTTTCTGTTGGATTTCTTGTGTATTGAATCTGCCTGTCTCTCGTTTACAAACCCTGCTTGATATGTCGACCTATTGCCTGGACTCTGAATCTAAAACTAAACACTAAGACCAAATTTAAGACATAGAACATGACAATGGGAGCTGTGCTCTGCTCTGCGTGTTTGAATTTTGCTGTGAATTTAAATTTAAATGAATGAAGCAATGGTTAGTTAATGTCAACTATGAAATAAAATAGTTTTGAAATCACAGTTAGAGTTAGGTACAAGTAAAGTCGCCAGCTCCTACAGAGCTTAAAGGTCCAATTCTAAAGATCATATTTTTGTTCAGTTTTTTAAATAATATTTTAAGACAAATGGTGCAATGCAAAAGCAGAATTCAGATGAAAAGCCAAACAAAGTGAGATCTGAACTATGTAAGTACATTCTGAGAAGAAAATTAATTCTGAAAACACTAATTTGTAAAAAAAAAACAAAAAAAAAAAAACAGAATTTTAAGACTGTAAGACTACATCTTGCATAATTGAGGAATGTAAAGTTGGATTTGCAGGACTTCATTTAGAATTAGTTTCTTGCAATTTCTTAGAAAATTCAGAATTGCAAGAAAAATGTGGAATTTTGAGATAACCGAGTCTTCTGTAATGTATAATACTTAAAGTGCTTACTTTATACTTTTTTTTTACACTGAAGAGATGAGTGAAAAGTTTCTGTTGTATTATAACACAAATTCTGTCGATTGAGTGTAACTTATATTGAATATTCCTATAATGCTCTGTGACAGACCTCTTTGATCTTTTTTTTTTCTCGGTTGGCATTGATAAATCTTCAGCTACATTGTTGTAAATGTTGTTAAAAAAGGATTCTTCTTTTAATAATGTATAGTCTAAAAGGCTCATGACAGAAGCATCCTCTGTTTAATCTGAGCTGAAGTTCAGGGCCCTAGGAACTGATGAGTGTGCTGCTGTCGTTCAGATAACCGCTTTTCTCTCATTCAGTCACAGAGACTTTAATTAAAGCTGGCAAGACATGAATGAAAAGGAAAAAAATATATGATGGCCTCATTTAATGGGACCATGCGCAATATTACTTATAATATTATTACTTTTCATTTACCTGATAAACTCAATCTGCTCAACTCACGTTTTAGAGGTAAGAGGAAATTAACATAGTACAAGTAAAGGAATACACAAATCCTCATTATTATTGCTACAAATATTTCATTTTCGTGCATTATGTCACAATGTGACATGTTTTATCAAGGTTTTGATAAGGAGAAATCTTAATGGAAATCTCTGTATTATATGCAGACTGAATGAATGAATGGTGCATTGGCTTAGCTTGGATAAATTGAGGAAAACTGAGGGTCAGTTAAGGAAAAAAAAAAAAATCTTTGTGAACACTTAGAACACAAGAGCTAAAAAGGAAAGAAATCTGAAATATGAGCACACACCTCTGCAAATTTTCAGAAAACATGCATTCAGATATTTGAAAGAAAATATGCTAAATAAATAAGTAAATACATAAGAAAGAAATGGAAACAATGGAAGTCAGAATTAAACCTAAAATATAACATTTCTTACAATAATTCTGAGTTTTGTTTTGTTTTTTTCTTGTCCATTAGTCCATGCATTACAGAAGTTGAACATGATTAGCCTAGAATGCATTTATTTGCTGCATTGCTCTGCTGAAACCTTTAAAGAAATCTGACCAGGAAGAAATCTCTGTCCATGAGAAGGGGATAAAGATTAGAGTTTCTCATTAACGAACAAGCATATTCTTTATCTCGGGAACAGGATCAAACTATGTGAATGAGCAGAGGAAGGGTTTCACTGCTGGCATGTTGCATGTTTAGATATTCCGGAGATGTTGAAGCCCTTTGTGCGAACAAATGCAGTACAGTGCTGGAAGAAAGGAGTGCCGTCTGTCAAAAGAGTGTTTAATGATTACAAAGTTAAAGTTTTGTAAGTACTTCAGGTGTGAGGATATTTTATGCCAGTTGTTATGAGCCGCTTTTGTATTTAGAGCATAAAGATGTTTTCGTCATTCATCATGTTCACACTTCATGGTGATCATGGTCTCATTCAAGATCTGAAAAGCCACTTGAGAGACCCACACTTTAGCATGCACACATGAGTTGAGGATGGAAAAAAATAATAATAATAGAAAATAATCTGGAGGTGAAGGTGTGGGTGTTTAATGTGACTGATGTCAACTACAGATGGCTTATTTTTTCTGAGAAATGTTCAGAATGACAAACAACTTTCAAATGTAATAATAATAATTAGGACTGGTAAGTGTATTTTATTATATGAGGTGGTAATTAATTATTCTAATAAATTATTCTAATAAATAATTTCAAATAATTATTCTAATTAATTACTAATTAATCCCATATCAAATTCGGCTGAAAAATTATTCCCAAAAGATCATTTAAAGGCGTTGTTGTCACGATCACCAGCTGGAGTGCCCTTGAACTCCATGAGAGGGCACTCCACCCTGGACGCAGCCATTGGTTTCTGGACTTCATTTTTCATGTGTCCCTTGCCTCTCATGTCACCATGTCTCGTGCTACCTTGGTAAATGTGCCATGTCCGGATTGGTTCCTTGTATTGCATGTGTCTTGTTTTCATTGGTTGGTTCTGTCTTGTGTTCCCCTTGTATCTAGCCCTCACCCTCTTTCTTACACTGATTATTGTTCAGCCTTTTCCTTTTTTTTCCTAGTTCTTGTGTTATCCTTGTTTCATTGTATTCTTGACCTTGGACTGTTTTCTAGTTTTTTGATTGTTTACTGCCTGCCCTGAGCCTTGCTTTGTTATCGGATACTCTTTTTATTTTTCACTATATTAATTAAGTTTTAAAAGTGTATGAGCTCTGAACCTAATAGAACTGATTGTTTTAAAATGGGTATCCTGGACACACTCTGAAGCTGTTCAAAAGTTTTGATTGAGCCAATATTGCTATGCAGGCAGATTGACTCGTTCAAACAGATTCCTGTTTTGTTGGCACCACAAAGCTACTGACTTGTATACTTGTGATAATAGAAAAGTCAGGGCTCACACACATTATGTCTTCAGTGTGTAAACAGTTCATATAAATTTTTCCACCCTTATAAATGCCAGTTTGCACTCCAAGTCACCAGAGGGCACTACATCCTGAATATTGAACTATGTCAACTTCCTGTTTAACATGTATTTTATGCTGCCTTCACATGCTCAGAAATGTCCAATTTCCAATTTCTTTAATGTCGGCAAGAATAAAATGTAGCATCTCATTGGTTAAAAATCATATAAAAATTCATCGCATTACACATGCAGTTTGCTGACAATAGGTCAAAAACATGCTAATTTCACTGATTATAAAAAGTACATAATGTTTTGAATGATTGTTCATATCTAGCCTATAGTTACACTGAGAAAAACACTGACAGCAGGAATCCATGGACCATGTTTATGACCCTCCCAACATAGAAACTCTGGCCTCAAAATAATTCCTGAATTTCCAAGTAATAAATATGACACAAGAGGCCAGTCATGTCCAACTTCCAATTAGGAAAGTCATATTTACGATAATGTCGATAGCATGTGAAGGCAGCATTTGTGTTTGAAAATTCATCCCGTATGGTATTGATCTATTTAAAATTAGGTTCATTTCTCTTTATTTTTTAAATGAACCTCTGCAAGTGGATTCCAAAGAAGCTGATGAATCTAAAATGTTCCACATAACAAGTTCAATGTCATCCTCTATAGGCCTATATTAACAATGCAGAACACACATTAGAAATGCACTGTAAACTTTCATTAGAAAAAGTTTCCTCCCATTATATGCCGTTTATTTTTATGAAGATGCGACAGAAATGCAAGCACTCACTTTAATTTCAGTAATTCTGCCCACACCAGACAATTTAAGTTATTTACAGTCCAGTCACTTTTTAGTAACCATTTGGATATAAATGTAAAGCCAGGCCTCATGTAAATTAGATTTTATCATAATTAAGTATTTAATAGTTCTCAATCGCCCACTCCCAATCATCACTTAATCATTTATGGCTGCTATCAAAAGGAAATTCTCAATGCATTGACCCAGAAATCAGTTTAATTTTTGCACAGAGCTGCAGTTATGTTACTCTGCAGAAAGAAAAAACCGCAGCGTGAAGCACAACGGGAGCCTGCCGTAGCAAAATGTGTGAAATGGTCAAAAAATGAATTTAAACAAAAAGCAGTATTTAGAGATTGTGCCTCGCTACTCTTTTATTGTCTAAAGCTCAGTCACTCCACAGAGTCTCTTTTACACCAAACAAAACTCTTAATCTATCATTACTGCTGATTGCTCTAAAGCGTCTCACTCCATTTGCCCATCAGAGAGAGACTGAGCTTTTAACTCATCTTTAAGTCTTTGAATGAGTTCCAGAAGACTGGGCTCACTCCCCAGAACACCTCTTATTACTGACAATAGAGCAAACCACAGACATCAGCAAGACGCAATGCTGTGATCGTTTCTTTAGACAAAGAACACTTATTGTAGAAGCTTGAGACTGTCTGATGTCATTTGCTGTCTGAAATGCTCTCCTGTGGCTACAGTAACAATAAGAAAGATTGAATAAATGAAGAACCTATTAGATATAAATGTGTTTAAAACTCAAAAAGGTGCTTTTAATGCATTTGGATTGAAAGCCTTGCAATGTAAGAGAAGAAGTGTATGCTTATTTAAAGAAAAGTGACATTTAGAAATAAAAAGGACCTTTTCATTTTGTTTTTTATGTATTTTAATAAAATGGAAAAAGTTGGATTGCATGTAGCGAGGGACGAGCAGAAAAAAATAGGAATATGTTTATGCAAATCAGCCTTGTGGCTCTTTTATGACTACATTCCTCAAATATCAGTTGATATTTATGCTGGATATTGGCTCTCTGGAAGCTATTAATTTAGCTCCATTTTATAATGGAAACAAAGTAAACCATAATTTTGTTATTGTTGTATTGTCTGTAAAGTCCAGAAGCACAGAGGATAGGTTTAGAGGAGGGTTTCTGTAGAAGCTGACCTCTGATTTTTGGTCTTATCATTTGTCACCCTGTCAAGAAACTGTAGCTAATGAAGCTGTCAGCATTGTGAACTAATTTCCATCCTTCACACTGCCACCTCAGCTAATGAATTAGACAGGGCGAATACCACAGATGCTGCACCCTCATTGGTCCAGTAACAGGATAGGGTTCGGTTTGTTATAGTGTGATGGTGTATTAATATTTTGCATACTCTTCATCTTATTATTATTCATTTGCCATTTCTAGCAGGGGCATACATGACCTGAAAAGGGGGTGGACACACATATAATGTAATAGGTTGGCCCATGAATATTAATTAATCGAGTATGATTAGGTATGTGGGCGATTATAAGCACATTAGAATGACAACTGCTTATCCATTCATCTGCCTGATAGCAGAAGTATATGCTGTTAAATAATTTTTATTTCCTTTCAGTTCAATGATTTACTGCTTTCTAATATCTGGTGAAAATTCCACAAAATGTTTAAAACTGCTCTTAAATTTTAAACATTTTGAAACCATTTTTTCTGCCAGTTGGGAGATTTTTACCATGATGATGTTGGTATTTATATGAATCAGAATATTTGATTTAATAGGCAAATGACTAATGCAGTTATAATCAAAAACTCTGAGGACACATAGCAAAGCATACATTTTCTCCTCATTTATGAGCCGATTAGAACCGGCCCTCACAGAAATAAACGTTCATTGTTCATTGTTTGAGCTGTAAATGAATACTGACATTTCAAGGGGCTTTATCATTATGAGCAGCTTCACAGAGCACTACTTCAAGCCCAGAGACCTGACCCTCTTAACACTTTATACTTTCCCGTCAAGAACGCATGTAGAAAGCCTTGATATGTTTTATATGGCATTCATATTCCTCCTCTAGCTTCAAACAGAGGCACGTTTGAAAATGCTGCAGACAGGAAATACATTCTCAGGTTTCCAATTTTCACAGACCTCAATTTTCCTCTGAGTCAGAATCAAAATACCTTTCGGGCTCCCAAAATGTGGATATTATTAAATTAATAGTCCTGATGTGACAACTTGGCTTTAGTAAATCCTTACTTTCGGAAATTAAGAGACTTTAATTTTTTTTAACAACCTTACCTGACTTAACAAACAAAAATGATGTTTTTGAGAACAGAATTCTGAGAATTTTGAGAATTCCATCAAAATGATACACTATTTTTTTCCACCTACAAATGTTTTTCACAGTTGTTTTTTTTTGTTTCAAATTTTCCCATGTTGCATGCAGAGATAAAAATGCACAGTCATAAAGCTGTGTTTCAGTCTGTATAAGCTCCTGATTATTGTGCTGGGTGTGTAATTTCCTGTGGATGTGGGCAACAGCAGATCTAATGCTCCGATGGCTAAAGTCACGTTAAAGTAAAATAATATGCTTTCATATTTGTCCTGTTTGACATTTGCCTGGAACGCATAGAAGAATAAAACAAATATAATAAATCCTGCACTAATGTTGCCTAAAAGGTCACAAAGCAAACACAAAAAGAAGCCTGCGAGCTTTGGAGGAAGATATAAAAGATTTAAAAAATAATTATAAAATGTGTTTTTTAAAAATATTGGTGTCACTAAGGTTTTTATTTTTTTAAAAGAAATTAATACTTAATACTCTAATTAAATTTAAGTGACAGTAAAGACATTTCATTAAAGAACTATGTAGACAGTAGCTAAAAATCACATTTGCATCATAGGAATAAATCATATTTTAAATTGTAATTATATTTCTGATTTTTTTTTTTGTTTGTTTTTTTTTGTTGTTGTTTATTAAATGCAGCCTTTGTGAGCAAAAGAGGGGATAAAAAACATCTTACTGACCTCAAACTTTGCATATTACTTTCTCTTGCAGTAACTATAAGGATAGAAAATCATGTAAAGGATAATTAAATCACTTTTTCATGCATAAAAGCACACTTCTATTTGAAACATGGATCTGATAAGCAGATTTAACATTTTGACATGCAAGTTGTGAATGTCAAAGCTTTAAGCATCGCAGAGACTTTTCTTCTGAAAAATTATCTCATAAAGTGAGGTGTATCTGAGTAAGATAATGCGCGACATGAAGAATAGATTGAAAAGAAAAGCCTGAAAGCGTTTAATTATGTTTCAAGGGCTTGGTTGAAAACTGCAAATATCAAAGCAGTCAACATATAATTCTTCAGACAGTGTTGTCTTTGATAAAATATTCATACGGTTCTGTGACATTTCATTTAATCCTTTTCTCCTTGAGTAATTTACTCGTGTTTTTTTTTCTTCTTCTTTTTTTTTCTTTCTTTTTTTTTAAGGTGGCCTCCCTCTGTTACCAGGAAAGCCTTGCTGTGACAGGGTTGTCATCAGAGTGGCCGTGAAAAGGGCATGGGGAGTGACTCACTTTGAAAAATAACCCTTTTTTCTTTTTTTGATCTGACAATTCAAACAACGTCACACCTGGATTCAAAGAGCATCATGTTTACACAAAGACAGAGAGGGCGATAGAGGCTAGATCCAGCTGTCAGTGGTCTTGTAAACTTGACCTCCTTACGTCTTCTTTACAAAAAGTATGCTAGGTAATACAAATTGCTTTATTACTATTAACAGGCCTGAATACTCTCTAGCCATTACTTATAATAGTCTTCACATTTACATAGACCCAGAATTAACCCACCCACCGGTTCATAGGAATCTTTAATTTGTTCTGAAATGAAATCATGGTGTTTCTTGCATAGACACCGATTACCCTCCAAAGAACTTGCAGAAGCTGTAAGTCAAACAAACCTTTCTATTTTTCACTGTTTTCTAAGTCTCCTTGACTTTGATACATAGGTTCTGTAGGATTTAAGCTTTAAGATCTGCTTTAGAAAATATCACTAAACTGGTTTATTTGAGCATGTACTGTTCTTATATTTAATATATATATTATACTTAATGTATTTTAATGAGAAGAACGGTGCACAAATATCTTTGTTTAACAACCTGAACTAGATCTAAATAATATTAATATATATATATTAATGACATTTAGTATTTTAATTTATAGTAGGTCACACTATTACTGTTTTACCTCTTTTTTCCAATAAAGTTAATGCAGTCTTAGCAAGCAAGACACTTTGTTTATTTGATAAAAAAGAGAGTAAAAAAATATATAGTGTGAAATATTTTAAACTATATTTACATAGTTTAAAAATGTAATTTATGATCTACCTCCCAAATAATGCATGATAGCCAGTAATGTGAAGAAACTACATTGATTAATGTAAGATTGGAAGACATAATACATAATAGTTAGTGTTGTTGTAAACATAACTAAATATATAACTAAAATATTTGAACATGTTTACAACATCCGTTTGCTATAATTTTGCTATAACTTTGATATTACTAATAAGGTATGAGAAGAAACACCATTTTCATTAGTGTAATATTTATTACCCCAAAAATTTTGACAATAACAAAGATAGCCCCAAATAACAAAAATTGACAATGTCAGTAGCGGATGTTTTCACCATATATCGCAATGACAGCTTAACAGTGACGTCTCATGCACCTCACTAGCCACATGATGTTGTTCTGAGGCAATGCGTCCCACTTTTTCACAAGTGCTACACACAGTTCTGCCAGGTCTTGTGGGGGTGGGGTCCAGTCTCTGCTTTAACTGGTCCCAGGTGTGCTCTAAGGGGTTTAGGTCAGGGGACATTGATGGCCATACCATATGAGGCTGTGTCGAGCTGTGACAATTCTGTCACGATGTGGTGGAGCATTATCAACCATGAACAGAAAGTTGAGGGTGTTTTGGCGGAATTGGGGGATGATAATGGGTTCTATGATGTCTCTGAGGTAAGAACGTGCAGTGACTGAGCCATGTACAATAACCAATTTTTTTTGCCCTGCCTGATGATGACTGCCCAGACTGTTGCGCCACCTACACCAAAGCAAACCCTGGGGAGCATGTTGATCTCAGCGTATTGCTCACCTCCCCTTCTCCAGCAATGCTGACGACCATCATTTCTGTGCAAAGTGAACCGATCCAGGTCACTGCCCAGGTTGTGCCCACTGCAAACGTTTTACGGCGGTGTCTTGGTGTCAATCAAGTCACCTGCAATGGCATTCATCTGGCATGCAAGCAAAAGCGGTAGAGTCGGTTGTGAATGGTTTGTCTGGAAACCCTAGTACCCTTCACATCTCGTAAACAGGCCTGCAGCTGTGTGGTATGAGTGCATAGGTCCTTAGGTACTGGTCATCGTACCTACCTGTTGTCTTTTGGTATTGGCCCCAACATAAGACACACCTGTCCACAATGAGACCCTTACATGGAAAAGACAAATTGAGGTGTGTCTATCAACCCAATACTATTGCCTCTCTATCCCAAAAATGTCTGAAGTGAAATGAACACCATATGTATGACATCCACTAAGTCTCTCACAGTATCTCTAACTTATTTTGAGTAGTGTATAAAGCATATCAAAATAGCATTATTATCAAAGGGGTCATATTATGTTGCTAAAAATAACATTATTTTGTGTATTTGGTGTAATGGAATGTGTTTATGTGAATTAAGCTGTATTTTACACATACTGTACATTTTTGTTTCTCCTCTAAGCCCTGCCTCCTGAAATGAGTCAATTTGTACAAAGCTCATCATTCTAAAATAGTGAGGTGTGCTCTGATTGCCCAGCTATCCAGTCTTCCTTGACATACCATGATGCCATGGTATTATGACCCCAAAACAATAAAACAGATTGCAAACAAGGCATTTGTTGCATCGATTGAAGACTTTTTTTTTTCTAATGACAAACAACAAGCACTACCCTTCAATGCTCAAGACTTGGCTTTGAATAGTAAGTAGCAGATTCTTTTGATAAGAAAATGTAACGTAACTTAAAGGTTGTGAGTCAGAAGTGCCAGACTGTCATGGCAGCAGTAGAATTGCTACAGTTTATAGTCTCTGTGTACAGCCTAGGGTACTCTCCAGGTTTTAAGAGTCCATCCTCTGTGACGTACATGCACTGAACACACTCATATTTGGGTTGAACTGTTCTGGAACAGTGTTGTGAATACAACCGAACCACTAATTTCTAGTTGTGTCCTGTTTTGGAAGCACAAAGAAAGTAGTTTCACTTTCACAACAATACATTGCATCTCCTGAACATGGCGCCGCAGCAACACTACAGCGAGAATTATAGCTCTGCCTCTTTCTTTGTGTAAACATTTGGGTGGTGTTTGACAATAAACCCACTCTGTGATGTAGAAAATTTTAAGGCGTGTTTAAATGAGTCGTAACTTTTATAAAGAATATCTCTTTGGTTTTGAAACTTTAATCTTTGCAACTTCAGGGCTCTTATGTCTATAGTCCCTAACAGCTTGTAAAAGTCCAAAGAGAAAGGCAAATTGAAAATTGCATCAAATCCACATGCTCATTGAGTATTTCATTAAATTATTGTTGTTGTTGTTAACTGATCATGGTTATGTTGCTTAGTTTCGAGAAAATATAACTGTTCCACAATAAAATGTTGCTAGTTTTAAGTATGTGGCTTCAAAACTGCTATATTCAGTGTCCTTCTAAATGTTGCATCATCTCTCGTAAATGTTTTTCACAGCTCAACATCAGGAATCTCAACATCTCAACATCTCACGGCAATTCGTACATATTTTACGAGGTGGCTAATTCGTATGAATTTGTACGAATTACCTAAACATAACCCCGCCCCTAAACCTACCCATCACGTGGTTTTAGACAAATCATACAAAATCGTACGAATTAGTACGAATTGGCACAAATTTGGCAACTCATTTGATTGCTTGTGAGATTGTGTTGGAAATGCTGAGCAAATAGCCACTGTGATCCGTAAGCTATAATGTTTACAAGATGTTTTCTTTTTTTAGTGCATGCTTTATCTTTGGAATAATGTAAATATCCTGTTTTCTAGCTTTTACTTTCAGTGTCTCACTTTTTAATCATTTTAAGTTATCTTTTTGTCAAGAAGAACATATGCCCTTGTTATCATAATGTAGCTTGCTTCACCTCCAAAATGGCTTTCCTTTTCTGCTGCTGTCACCAAGTCCTCTTAGGTTTCAAGCCTTTCTTTCCAACCAACTGTCAAAAAAAACCTACTTTTTCATGATACAGTAATTTCCCCTGATGGATAGATTCTACTCCCGGCCTGTATTTTTCTTTCAATTGTGTTTTTCAGAGACTAAGTGCTGCAAAGACTCACAGTGAGTGAAGCAGAAGAGGCCAGCAGAAAGTGCATTAAAGAATTAGAGGCTAGGCACTCATCGGTCTCACTACTAAAGAGACCCAGAGCAGCTGCCACCAACCACACTCATGGCCCTCTTTCCCAGCCAGAGATATTGTGCAATAACTCATCCACCAGCTGTCTCAATTGTATTTCCTCTAATAGAGGTGCCTCAGACACAGAAAATTACTTTGACATGTCACTAAATATGGTCTCGCTAAAATGTGGTCTCAAAAAATGGCAGTCAGTGCCATTACTGCTCTATTAACGTGTTCTGTTCATTTGCTTAATTTTAATTGTCATTTTTATTTTATATTTTTATGTTTGGTCTCTCAGAGATTCTACTAATGAATGTGAAATGATTTATTAATGTTAGTTTTTAGATGGATAGAAATGTTGTCCTAAGTTTTTGGTGTTTTAATTTACTTCAGATATTATTTGTATTATTTTTAGTTCACAACATTTAATAGCTTTAGTTTTAGGTAACTGTAAAAGCTCTGAATAGAATATTAGAATATCTGGTGAGAAAAGGTGCAAAAAAATCACAACTAAATCTGGTGTCTAACATAAAAAAATAAATACATTAGTGAATGATGTAGACGATGTGTCTTTATATGAATGCATCATTCTGTCGTACCATCTTTGTCTCACCTCTCAGCTTTGTGTTGTAGTAGCACGTCCTGATTTTACTAAGTACTATGTGTCCCTAGATGTATTTTGTATGTATTTTGTTGACATTTTAATGCAAAAATATAGTGTTGACTATATTTCTACACCTAAACCTACCCTTACCCATGAGTAATGCCTAAAATCTGAGTAAATGATAGATGAGTGACGCTGATTTAGAAGCACCAAACACTGATTGTAAGCCTAAACTTCACAAAAAATGTTAACTGTTTCGTCAAATTTGATTGGTTAATCACAACAAAGATGTTGACCAAGGGACATGTTGCACTTGGCAAAATCAGATTAGTGCAGGAAGGCAGTGGTGGGTGACAGGGGATGGAGCACAGCCAGGGTTTGTTTGGAGCACTCAGGGCCCCATTAAGGCTAGCCATATCTGTGTGACTGCGAACGGCAGGCGGAGGTGGATACTGACGGACACAGCGAAGGCGGTTGGCATTTTTATTTGAGAGAGAAACAAGCGTTAGTACCGTCTCTGATCTTTAGGTTCACTCTTCACCTTTTCTCTCAGGCAGAGTAGACGCGCAGCCTGTCAGGAGCAATCACCAGCTGCCTGACTGCATCCCTTACCCTTGGCCTGAGAGAAGAGAGAGGCATAACACAGAGAGAAACATGAGTTTTCAGCCAGATATGTTTGCAAAAAACATGTTATTCACTAACCACATATCCAGTTAAAGGTGATACAGTATATGAACTAATATAACACAGCATATAGTAGGATGTTATTTAATTGAAAATAATTCATATATTTAATTTAGCTTCCTGCAGTTGCTGTTATTAGCCAATGGGAAGTGAGTTCTGTGAATTTCTTCTTGTAGTACAGATGCAGAGTAAGATTTGCGAACATATTTACTGTAAACTTAATTTAAAGTCGGTCTTTGTGGCCAGAGTAATCCCCCACTAGGGGAAAGCCAAAGTCCTGCATGTGGACGGTTACATGCAGGTGAATCTCTAATATTTGATGTAACAGGGAGAATAATATTTTTATCTAGAATTTGGTGTGGTTGCATGCTGGACGGTTACAAGCACAGGTGGGTTGCAATATTTGACTAACTTGACACTGAATCGTTAAACTATGCTGGTAACGACAGAACTTGCAAACATAGTAGGCTAACTATGCCTTTGGGAAACGCACCCCAGGAAAGGTGAACAAAAATGTCTCACAAGGAGGTTACCACAAGGAATCTCTTATTTACTATTCTCAGGCTTCTAGAGGGGATGTAGATTCATAACAGTGAGGAGGATGTAGTAGGGTGCTGAGTCTGTGGCTGTTTAGTACGCAAACATCAATGTTTTGAACTTGATGCAAGCTGAAACCGGAGTGGAGTTGGAGTGGCAGAAGTTCAGTTTCAGTTTTTGTTAAGTTTAGCTGTAGGTGATGTTCCTTCATCCATGCCGTGACGAGAGACGGGAGGCATCCGGATCCATACGCAAAGCTTGATTAACAGGCATGGTCATACAGGCAGGGTCAAACATCGGCAAACAGTTATACGGAGGGCAAGAGGTACAAATAGTCCTAGGGCAAGCATGGGTTGACCATCTGCAAGCAATATTCAGTAGGTTAATCCATAGGCAATATACATATATATATATATATATATATATATATATATTTATAAAATAACAATATTTTGTTTCACTATTGAATTAAATATTAGTTAAGCTGGTGTGTGGTGGGCATTCTTGGAGCAATATGACCGCTGTTGCATCATCCAGGTGGATGGTGCACATTGCTGGTTGAGGAGATTCCCCTTCTATGTAAAGAGCTTTAAGTACACAGAAAAGTGCTATATAAATGTAATGACTTAATTATTATTATTATTTATATATTGTTTTTTACTGTAGTATTGAATAAAACCTTTTCTGTGTTATCGCATTTGGTTCAGAAGATATGAAACAAAATACATAAAATGGTAAAATGGTCACCCAAACTATTTTATGATAAATTACTGGCAACCCAAATTAATTTGTCTTTATCCTAAATTACCTGAACATTGAAGAAAAGTAATTTAACTCAAGATTAGCTGTCTACTCTTACCAATCATTCCAGAATCATTGTTCACAAACATGTTATAATTTTGAGAAAAATCAAGGACATTCCCAAGACACCCTGACATTTAGAGTTGAGGCTGAGTGTTTTGGCGCCAGGGGAAATGAGTTCAGCTGCCCAGAGGGTCATCAAGGCATTAGAGCTTGAGGTCATCAAGATGTTTACACATTTAACCCTGTTACATCCCAGGAAATCTGCAGTAGAGCAGCCCATAAACCCTTCATTTCCCCTTTCAGGGTAGAGACGTTTCGCTTTTTTGAACCACCCAGCTAATTATGTCTTAAACTCCATGCAGGTCGTGATCCACTCAGCACTGTATGTCTGTTGTCTCTGAAATGTATCTAATTAGAAGTTACACTAAGACCCCATAGACTGAAGTGCTGCATATTACTGTACAAGAGCCTCTCTAATTTGCATTTAAACGGAAAGTGTATTCGTGTTCGAGTGACACTCATAAACTCCCATACACAATAACTTGTACATTGTGCAAATTCATAGCGGTTCTCAGAATTTGCAGAAAATTAAATGAGCACCTACACTTCTGTAGTAAAATGATTTAGCTAAAGATGATGGTTATAATTGACCTTGAGCAATTTAGAGCGTGACACATTTGTTCGTTCAGCGAGGACATGCGTACTTATGAAGTAAAGTGCACTGTTATATATATATTTTTTTTTTCTCTATATGCACACACACGTTGTTCAATATTTAGCATTTCACAAATGTCCTTCACCGCACATAGTCATCTTTTACTAACCAAAAATAGAAAAGAAAAAGCATTTTCATCCAAAAAAAGTCAACATGTTTTATAAGCAGAATTATTAAAGTGTGTGTATATAGGCTATATACTTCAAAATATTTTTCATTATTATGTTCTTTCAGAAGACTATAAGACAAAAAAAAAAAAAAAAACAAGTTCATCATGTTTTGTGACATAAGACTGCTAATTAGAAAACTAAAATCATTAGAGGAATGAAGGCTGTATTTAAAACAAAGTTCTGCCTCACGGTTGAACACACATGAGTAACTATCTGACAATAAATAAGCATTGCAGCCTGCACAGACATGATATTATGAATAAACATAATTAAAGGGTTTTAAACTGCTAAAGAGCTGGATTGGCCTAAACGTGGCCAAAGTTTCAAAAAACAATTCAGATGTGAAACCGTGTATTTTGTGCCAAATACACAACTTTGTACAAGTTTCAGATTTTTGAAACTTCATTAACTGATATAATGTTAATATACCAACCTATTAAAGTACTGAAATCTGTTTTGTATCTCTGAAGTACACTGATAAGCACCAAATGCAGGTGGTGATAAAAAAGTTAAAAAGGTTATGTTTAGGTAATTCTTACAAATACATACGAATTGGCATCTCGTAAAATACGTTTAGAATAAATCGTATGTATTCGTACGAGTGAGGTCGTACAAATTCGTATGAATTAGCCACCTCATAAAATATGTACGAATTGCCGTGAGATCAGGTTGGAAAGTCACATGGTGAACCAAAGCCCATTACAAGCAGCTTTTAAATAGTAACATATATAGAAGGTGCTGAGTGTAATTTTTTTGGAGAAACTCCCCGGGGGGCGCACAGGGGCCACAGAGTCCAGAGGGCACTGAGAAGGACGCACAGGGTGCACGGCAGACTCAGGGGGCTGCACGGGGTGTGCGGCAGACTCAGGGGGCCGCACGGGGTGCGCGGCAGACTCAGGGGGGTCAATCCACCGCAGAAGGTCCTCCGTTACAGGCACAGCTGGTTCGTGCCACGACAGCAGGCCCTCCGCCACGGGTTCTGGAGGGTCGGGCCACGGCAGCGGGTCCTCCGCTACGGGTTCAGACTGAACAGGACCCGGATTTATACACAGACTAATTAGACAATGACGAGACACACCTGAACAGACACGGCTGGAGGAGGATACAAGGTAACGAGCGGGGCGGGGTCACAAACGAGACACAGCACATGGAGACACAATGAAAACAAAACACAACAAAGACACATGGAACGCTGGGGCGTGACACAAACACTAAACCTCATGATGGTGAGACTCATTAAATTAAAATATGCAATAAATATTAATTTAACAACATTACATGTAACATAAAACACTAATAAACATAAACTGAGAAGGAAAAAAACTGAGAATAAACAGTTATTTTAAAGAAAAAAAAACATAACATTTAAATCATAAACAATCTCTGTGGTAAAAGAAAACACCATTACTTTAAGTGAATGAAACACAAAAATCAGTAACATGCACTGACACAGATTTAAGTCAGATTTAACCCAGACGCATCCTGGTCAGGATTTCTATATTGCTAACAATATCTCAGTTTTAGCTCTGCTTGCATGCACAGATAGTCGGTGTATGACATCAAAGTATAATAAGGATGTCTCAAGGTGTCTAACACCTGATTGATGTGAGCAGTGCCGAACACACTTAATATGCATGCATATTTGCATCGCTATGACCGACAGATCCCACCTTCTCACACACCGCGATATATATACTATGTACTATTATGTATTATACTGTCTGGGAAAAATGGCATGTATGGTCAAGATAAAAATGTTCACTGCTGCTATATTTTGCAGCATTTATTCAAGCGTGCATCTGGATCTCTTGTGTCTAAACAGAAATAGAACAGGTTATTAAAACACGGACAGATGGCAAAATGACACACATGCAGACAAAGTCTGTGATCGATTCTTACCCCCATAACATCTTAATGATTATAAAAAACTATGCATTTTTCATTTCTGCGAATGACTTGTCCAACTACCTGGTAGCATGCATTTCTCAAGCATTTCTTACCACAGCACAGGAGACCTTTCTTTCAAATGCTGGTTTGTTTGTTTATGTTCTGACCTACAGCAGCAAATGTCAAAAAACAGCGGATGGAGGAACATTTGAGAAAATCGTACAAGACATAAACAGGAAGCTGTTAGAAAGGAGATGGAGGGATCTTAATGTGGGTGGTCCTAGATTCATTGAGATGGGTTTTTTATTGTTCATGGGTGTCAGTCATAACAGGGTAATTTTGAAGGAACAACGTCTGTTATTTGATGATAATACCATAACCACGCAATAATCTTGATAAGCAATCCACATTTGACTGATGTTTTTAATGCACCTCTGTTTATCCTCTGCTCAGTTTATCATGTGAAACATCAGTCTTGAGAACTGAAAATAAAAGTCAATGCAATCTGATGCACTCAATCATGTATCACACAAACATCAAGAAAAGTGGCAACACTTATAATTATTAAGAACATTTAATTACAAAAGAATGTTTGATTTTTAGGTTGTTCAAAATTTTAGTAACAATGCATTTGTTTTATTTTCCTAAATTGCCTCATTCAGCTATTACTTTAATTGGGGCCACTGCAGTTTTCTTGTTCAGTCAATCTGTCAATAAATCTATCATTCTGATAACCATATATAGTTTTAAAGGACACTGTAAAGTGAACTCTGCTATCTTTATAAGCTATTCTTAGCTCCTTTTATCTTACAAAGCAAAAATATATGTGATATAGTTTTTGAGTGTTAATATTGAGTGTTTATTTATAAATAAATAACTAACAACAACATCACAAAAGAACAAATAATGACAAAACAACAAAAGAAGATTTTAAAGATTCATAATCCTGTAAAAATGTGGAAAAAGGAAAAAAATCCTTAAAATTTCAACTGTATAGTTCAGCCTAAAATTCTTAGTTTGACTAGTTGGGACAAGTTTTTCTGTCATTTGAAGTGAAGTATTGTTTTATATTTATCACTCAAAAGATTGCATAAACTGGACAATATAGTTTTGTTTTCAGTGCATTGTTTAAAATCTATTCACTTGCTGAAGCCAACAACAAAAAAGCCTATTCACAATGAATTTCACTTTCATATCAAGAGCAAGCTGAGCAACAGGCTCATGTATTTAAACATCAGAGGAATATGTTAAAAGAGCGACAAAGCATTACAAGCTAATTAACTCTTGAATTTTTACCAAAGAGGTATTGTGTGAACTGCAAGCTTGGCCGATCAAATGAATTAGTTACTCAAACAGCATGACTGATGACTCAAGGGACTGTGACTACCCAGCGTTTCCTCATTTCTGCCTGGGAGCCAGTATCAGAGCTCTTAATGTGCTTTGTCACTGTTGCTGGGCTAATTAGTGCACAGCAGCTGCAGCAGATGGAGACTCACTCTGGGCTGCTCTACCATGTACCTGTCACATTCCCTCTGGCCCGTTACCATCATCAGTTTGAATTCCTGCTCTCCACACAGGTTTAATTGCTTTTTAAAAAAAAAACCTCTCAGAAAAAGATAAAAAGGAGCAACATGTGATCAATTTTGTTGTCCTCCCAGGGGCTCTGTTCAATTCCAGTTTAATCTCTGTGGTAAATACAATCTCTGAAGGGGATGTAAGGTTATGTTGGTGCACAACAAGATATGTCTGGATTTTCAAGGGTTGGTGAAAACATGCCCCTCATGCTTTATCTGCTTTTTAAAAGACAATGACAACAGGATGAGTAAACATAGTTAACACTGGCCATTTCTGTGTGAAATGGTGGGTGATGGGTAGCATGTTTGAAGGTGAGAGAACAAGCAATGAGGCGAGTCATAAAAAGGCCATTACTGGAGAAATAACGAGGAAATGGTGTACACAATATTATTGCAACATCATTTTCATCACATTTACATTCATTAATTTGGTTGCTTCTAATATATATTATTCTAGAGCCCATAGCTAGTTATGACTAGAACTCATAACAGACTGGTGTAAGACTGAGGATGAAGGAAACGCTTTTTGTTTGAGCTTTAGTAACTCAGTGGCTATGATGGAAACACACTTTACATAAATCCCCATCAGATCAATGTGCAATAAAATCCAAACATGACTTTACCTTAATAGAGAATGTGATAGGATAACTGGGCTAATAACTGTTACAAACCGGACGGGAGACAGGTGGTAAGTTCAAGTAACAGTGTTTATTAACAATGAGTTCACACAAAAGCAGATGAATGGCAGGTGAGTAAATCAGAGTTGGATATGACTGAAACACTAATGCAGATGATGATTGTAGATATGTTTGTTGCTGGTGGAATGGAGGATGAAACGATCACAGTGCGGCAGAGACAGAGACACAGTGGAGACCCTAACCACACACCACAGACGCTGGAGAGACGAGGAGCGAATTCCTTGGGACCTGGAGAAACACAGAGGATTGAGGAGCAAACGAGGAGAACTTAGTTCAACAGGTAAGTAACAATATTCACCGATATAGGTTAGAGTCCACTTCTCATGAACGAGCACGGACAAGTTGTGCAGAGTGGTGTGCAGTGTTGGCAATTTTTTTTAATCGAAAGTAGCTAAAGCCAGCTTGAAAAGTCGCTAGATGTCGCCAGATGAGGTCATACGTCAATTTGCATATTCATTACATCAGTGCGTCATATTATCTTGCTTCTTTGAAGCCACATAATGTATTGAAATTTATTGAAATGCACCCCATTATTAGGCCTACTAAACTAGCTTTACTTTACAAGATGTTGTCCATCTGGATTAATATTCTGATTTATAATCGAGCCATTGTCTGATGAAATCAAATACACATAAGATATAGACAATGGCTGTGCTGTGATTTTGGCTTAGCCTGGCTTCCGCGACTATAAAGCTCATATGAGCTTAGTCTGGCCAAGCTACCTTACAACCGGCCTACTGGTAGGCGGGCTTAACCGGCGTCCATCAGATGCCTCTGTATACTACTGGACGAATCTACAACCAATCAGACCACTCATTCCGATGACATATGATACAAACAGCTGCAACAGCAGAGTTGAACGATTGTTGCTGCTCGAAACACGCCATGTTTGAAATGGTTTTCAGACGCAGAACTCCTGCGTCATCGCGTTACACCCGCCTCAGCCGTGCCGGGGGGGAGAGCTTGTTTCTCATTGGTTCACATCTTTTGGGGAATCTGAAATGCTCTAAAACGGCAGCTTTGCCAGACTGACTTTGTTCGCGAAATTGAATGTAGCACCAATTTTGGCTATGTTTTCATGTAAAATAGAGTTCGAAGCAACATAATATCTTTTTTAACTGAAAGCTCTGCTCCTCTCAGTCTCTTGCTGAACAGAACAGACGCAGAGAGAGGTGTGCGCGCACTGGGAAAACTAGAGCTTGCGCTCGCGCAGCATTACCAGAGACTCTCTGAGGTTAGCCCAAGAAATCACTAGATTTGTCACTAGTCGCTTTTTTGGAAAAATGTCGCCAAGGGGGCCTGAGAAGTCCCTAAATCTAGTGACAAAGTCGCTAAATTGGCAAGGGTGGAGCCTGGCATGAATGTAACAATAACATAATGTAGCTAACTGTTTTAGCGTGTGGGTTGAAGGTTAGCATGAATGCAAATTATGAAATTAAAATACATAAACAGCTACTTTAAGTTATGTAAGTCAAATAATTGTATATACAATACAATGGTTGCTAAATAATCTTAATGAAAAAGTACTTACTGTCCTAAAAATACCTTTTTCGGATTATTAAATTATATTCACATGCCTTTTTTCCTGTTACATGTGACTGGATTGTATGATAATGATGACATCACCACAGTTCTTTTCTGACTTGTCAAAGTGACAGTGTTACAACTAACCCCATGTTACAACAGTCCCCAGTCTCTCCTAACAGGCAACTATTCTAATGTATTTACATAAAAGTATTCCTCATAAAACAGTTGTGAGCAACCATTTTGGGCCAGAATTTGTTAAGTCTCTTCTTTGCTCACAGGCTGCATTTATATATTTTCATCACATGTTCCTTCAGAATTCATTTAGATATGATGATTTGGGTTCAAGAAATATTGCTTATTTTTATCAACGTTAAATACTGTTACAGCTATTTAATATTTTTCTATAAACTTTTTGTCCCACTTTGTATATTAAGTGGTCTTAACTATGTACTATGTAATTTAATAGAATAGACTTATTACATTATGTACATGACCTGCATGTAATTACATCTGTAATAATTACACAATTACCCATCCCATACACCTTAACCCGCCCTTAAACCTACCCATACCACCAAACCTGTCCCTAACCTTTCCCATACCCCACCTTAATAACAGTGAAAGTATTTTGAAAAAATGATACATAGTAGTTAAGATAATAAAGTGTGACCATTTTCTAAATTTTTTTCAGTGGTTTTTGGCCCTTTTTTTTTCAAATTATAAACATTTTTACTGTTTGTAACAAACTCCATGTTCAAGGCTTTAATATCCAGTGTCAACAAGCAATAGCTTGAATCACCAGCAAACAGAGTTGTAACAGATAATCCAGTAGGCACGTCAGTAAACAGGACGAGATCAACAAGGCAGGCAGCAAGAATTGTATGTCATAGAAACAGTCCAGGGTCATACATGGAAAAACGATAAATGCTGAGAATTTCCTCCATAGGAACAATAAGACTTTGCACCGGACAGGAGGACATCCAGACTATATATAGGGATTTTACAATGTATTACTTGCCAATATATTTAAAAAAGAAAGAAAGAAATCTTTCTAATATTTTTAGTCATGAAAAAGGTAAAATAAGTGCATATTCTCAATCATTTAAATTCCCTCTTCTTAGAAATTTTCAAAACATTTGATTGGGTTAGAACATGCAATCAATGCATTTGCCCTCCACCACATGCTGCTCCAGTACTCTGACCAATCATAGAATGCACCTGAAAAAAAAAAAGAAACAAAGAAAATACAAGATGTTATTTCATGTGCAGGTTATGGTTAACATCCAAAGATGTGTGTTATGACTTTGCAGTAGCTGGCAGGAGCATGAAGAATCACTATATTAGTCTCTATCTTATAAAGCTGCCAATAGCCTGTTTCTGCTATTTTCACTGCATCATTAACCAGACCCCCCTGATGGCTGCATCAGCCTCTTCTCTTTCACCATTCTTCCACTTACAGGTCATGATTTACTTAGTTATAAGAAAATGTACATTACAAGTTCAGCTCTGCCAACATGTGCCACCTAATGTTAATTACCGTAATTCATTTTCTCAGCATTCTTTTTTGTTTCTTTTTTATTCTTCCCAACAAAAAAAAAACCACACACACACACAATCCCATTTTATTTACTGTCACTTTGGTAAAAAGCTTATTACCAAGAAATGTATTGACATCTGTCAGTCCTTCTCGCAAGTTATTCCTATCTTCGAATCAATGTTTTTCTTTTTTATGGAAATCAAGGCTTTATTTTTATGTCTGAGCTCTTCTGCCTCTCATGTTCCCAGAGAAGTCATTGTTCTGCCTGAAAGTTCTTAGAATTGCCTTGTCATTGTTGCTCTGCTAATTAGTGCTTCATTATCTTTAGTGAGTTCACAACAGCTCAAAACCAGATATGCATTTTAGCAGTGGAAGGAGTACATGAAATGCCTTTCCTTCAGTGTAGTGTATATTGATTAAAATTACACCATGATGTTTTATGCCTATGCTTTTTGTAATACTAATGGAAAATGGCACTTCACACATCGTTTTGTTTGTAGGGTTCAAAAATATTGATACAATTTTGTTTTTGAGACATAGCCAACATTTTATATGCTCATTTATTGCACTTAGGAATGCAAAATAGAAAAGTTCTGGTTGATACAATATATACATTAAAGGCAGGGTCTATGATTTTTCATAAATAAAAACAATTTAGGCTGAGGCTGAATCCAAAAACAAATCTGTCGCCAATCAGCAGTAAGGGACGTGTCTATTCTTGATGTGGAAAGGGACATTAACCAAGAGCAACAGAAAGCTGACAATGGCAGATAAAAAACAAAAGAGAAAACTATCAGCGGAAAAAATAGACTTACGTTAAGGATAAAAGTAGAACGTGTGTAAATATTGGTGAGCTTTCAAGCCCAGGAGAGGTTGCTTTGCATTTTCTCAACATGATCACGTGCTCCAAGCCTTCAGGCATGAATCCGCAGCAACATTCCAACCTTGTGCACGGTGATCTGTGTCATCTTCTGCGTGAAACAGAGCTAAAACAATCATTGTACAACACACAGTACTACCAAAACACATTCAACCTGTATTACCACGCTAACACACATTGCTGATGACATCATACCCTCGGCCGGTTGGCACATAATCGTTGCCTGGGTTATGGACGTATGTGAGGGACGGAGTAATCAAAAAGCTCCATGTTTGTTTTGGTGATTTTGAATATCAGCATTGACTACCAGAAATCGTAGACTCTGCCATTAATGTTCTTGCTAAAAATAAATGGCCAGTAGGAATATCTATATTTTTTGTCTTTGTGACACAAGGATGAAAATCTGTCTGGTCTCATGGCATAACCATACCTGGGAGAACATTTTAGCAAGACAAAAAATATGTACCAAGAAGTACATATCACTGCAGTTTCCAAAACTCTGACACCTTTTATTCCTTTTCACACAAATTTACAAAATTTCAACTAATAAGGCGCAATTTTCACACAATTACTCGAAGTATATAATGTGACTTCAAAAGAATATTAATATGCTGGGAGATTTGAAAACCAATGCTTTTAAATGTTATCATCACACATATCCAGCTTTATATCTATGGGATTTCAGAGAAAGTAGGTTTTGTATAGCTCACAGGGAACAGAGATGTATTTGAGAGGCGAGGAGCTCCGGTTTAAATCCTGTGTAACTACGGTTTGACAAAACCATTTAAATCTACATAAAAGGACGTTGAAATGACATGGTTGCTTCAACAAATGTGTTTTTATTGCGTTTTGCATATGTTAGTGCAATGTACAAACGTGATTGACACATTGTGAAGTCATAATTATTATTATTATTTTTTTTTTTACTTGCAAAATTTTCAGAAGCTTAATAATGATGATGTTGAAGTTTGTTTATAGCCTGCTTATTTTCTGCAAAAATACAAAAGCCAATAGAAAAAATTAAATAGAGTTTTTGTCAAGGGAAGCGGGGTGATGTTAACTTCCAGCTTGGCCTATAGAAATGCATTACTGTTGCACTCAATTGGCAAATCCATTAAGCCCCCTGAGCACCAAAATGTTCCTCTGCTTGCGTGAGTGGTGTTGACATGAGCGATGATACACTGCACACTTCCTAATGTCATAATCTCTCAGAAATGTGCTTCAATCCAGACAGGCTCTATCAGCTCCTGCAGTCCTGCCTCTGTCTCATCTGTCTGCCCTCTTTCATTAGAGCTCATTAGAGCACATCACTTAAGCTGCACCTTGTCAAAAGCCCACCACCAACCAGCTCTCCACAGCCAGACCAAGAGGTCACGCATTCAGCCTCCCACCACATGCCAACGCCGCCTGACTATCCATTATTATCTCTGATGCTTCATAACATGAGGATGGCTCTGTCTACGTATGAGACAAGTGAGAAATATTGTTTTAAAAAAAGGCACAGATCCTCAGGGGCTGTGAGGCATCATTACAACCCATCATTTTGACGCTGTTTTTTCCTGATTCTGCTGAGATTGATGTTTGTTGCCGGGGGAGGGGTGGTGGGGGTGGTGAAAGGGTGGGTTTAAATTGTCTGGGCTGCCGAGTGTGGATTGGCGAAAAGTGTTTGCCACTCAGTTGAATGTCGAATTACTGTGTAATGCCGAGTTCAGATCACGTTCTTCGAAGTAGTCTTTTCACACTGCATGACTGGGGTATCTGGGGTAGTATTCAGTCGCTGCTGTGTTCACACTGCATGATAGATTGGCGACAGGGGCTTTCACACTGCATGACTTTGCTATGGAAAGAATCACCAACATCTTTGTTTTACTGCCAAACCCCACGTGAGAAGTGACATGGAAACAACCCAAGGTCATGTGTGCAAGACCGGAATTCTCACGTGAGAATTATTAAAAATGATATCAAACAAAAGAAGCTTATCATCCATAAGATTGAGGAGGATATTTACCTTCTATACCTTTGTAACTACTCCCCCAAATTCCCACTGCCCTGGATGTGGCTCTAGGTAGTCGCCGATGTTATTTTCAATCAGAACACATTTCACACGGCATGATTCTGAATCGCAGACAGGTCCAGATATTTAGCATGCCAAATATCTCACAGGTGTCAGCGATTCTCTCAGATCACGTCTTTCATAGTTCACACTGTGTGATTGTCACTTGCTTGCATGAGCACCAATTTGCCTTTGAATTCAGCATTTGTCTGCGATTTCTCATAACCTGTCGGCGAGTCAAAATCGGGGCTAAAATCGGTGTAGTCTGAACTCTGCATAAGAGAGCTATGTATTGTGGGTAAAAACAAAATTCAGTTTGAAATGTTTAAATACTTTGCAATAATTTAAGAGCATTTATTTGTGACTCTACCCATGAATAATGCCTAAAATAAGAGGAAATGATAGCTCACTTACACTGATGTACAAGCACCAAACACTGATTGTAAGCCTAAACTTCACAAAACTATAAACTGGTTCTTCAAATCTGATTGGCTAATCATAATGTTGTTCCAGGGTCAACAAAGATGTTGACCCAGGGACACATGGAACTCAACAAAATCTCTCACTCACTATAAGTAACTTTGTAACTACATGTCATCCAATTCTCATTATTTACAACTATGTCTACTTTCTCTCTGATAACACTGTTATGGTAGGTTTAGGGTTAGTAGAATAAGTTGACATATACTTGCAAAGCTTCTGATAATCAGTATGTAGTGTGAATAAAGTGTTAGGAGATATTAAGCAGACAGTCTACTAATACTCGAATGACTGCTAGTTGACATGTAGTTGCAAAGTTACTTACTGTTAGTTGATTATCTAAAGTGGACAATCCAAATAAAGTGTTACCAGAAGGATGCCTGTCTAGCACACAAGTGCAGCCCCTATCTCTTTGAATGGGCAAAAAATCTAATTCTCTTAAATTGTTTGCTATACTTATGATTAAATTTCATACTTGAAATCTCCAATTAAATCTGACAACTGCAACATGGATGCTGTTTCTTTTAAATGCTTGTTTAGCATTTTAAAAAGCTTTTTTTTTCAGGCTAGACCAGCCGGTCCGCACAGTTACGTGTACATACAGTAAGTGCAAGTATTAGTAATATGCTGCTGTCTGTAGTTCACTTAGCAGCCACTGGTGATGTTAACAACAATGCTTTCTAAATTGTAGCCTACATAGTCCCTTTATTTGGTTTTTGTTCATCAATGAAGAATACTCCCTTTTCCTTTATTGAGACATTTGTATTCAGACCTTAATTATCATTCAAGTGAAGACCTGGGCTGTTGTTCAGGAGATGAGGTGAATGCTTTCCTCCTACGCTCCTCCACTCTGTCTAGCCAGATGTGTGACATTCATGTTTGTAACCTCTCCTCATTATCCAGGTCTTGATTCGGAGCTACAGGGCAGCTATAACACAGGTGAGGTGAAAAGAGACAAGACTGAGGCATGGGCCTTATTAAAATCAATAGGATTTCTTTTCTTACATATCATTAATTCAGTTCTCATTTGAAAGTTTGTTCAAACCAGCACATTTATGGAGAAGATGGTGGTTTATGAATGCTGTGTTTTTATTATGATTTTATTTTATTATTATTATTTATAAAATTATTTGTTTTTACATGTGTCCATATGATCATTTCTCTAAACAGTTGTTACTGCTTTTTATTAGAAGAAAAAAATTTATTGGTTACAAAAGCAAATGTTATACAAACAGTTGAAAGTGGTGAATGTGGATGTGGCTTCACAAACAAAACAAAAAAAAATCCAAATACATATAGATTTTCTAGTCCTTCTGTTGCCATGACAAACTGCATTTCTAAGGGTGAAGAAAACAACAGCCAGAAAAGATCAAACAAGTTCATTCACGCATTGACACATATACAATCAAATCAATCATTTGCAGAAATGAGAGTTCAACACCACTGCCAGCTGCCAAGATAGGAAATACAGAGTGTGCAAGTCTTAAAAAGATCTCATTTAAATTTATCTTTTGGTGGTTTTGGATTTTCCAGTTGTGGTACTGCATTTGATCACTTATTGCATTGTATGACTTAACAAATACAGTATATTAATAATTTTAATTACACTAAAAAGTATTTTAAAAAGTATTGTACGTTTTACTCTATAAAGTCATAAAACAGGTTTAAAAAGCAGCACTGCTCACACTTCAAATAACCGTCCTAATTTACAGACTAGCTAACATGAATCTGGCCTGTCCTTTGAGAAGGAGAAAAATACATTTGCTTTCAATATACACACAATGACAAGCCTATGACATTTGACTTTTCAGTAAACCAGCAATTTACGCTTTGAAATGCAGGGCAAGGATGTGATGTGAATGTTTATTTTTCAGCTATTGTTTTTAAAAGGGACATTCTAGTATAAAATGCAAATAACCTTTTTCTTATCAGAACTATCTTTAGACTCATTTTGGTTTCTCTTTGAGGAGACACTTCCTGTGAGGATTTTGTATGAGATCAAAAAGGTCTGCTGCTGACTTTAATAATTCAAGAGGTCTTCAAAACATTTTAATACTAAATTCAACCTTTGAAACAGAAAAAAGGTTGTTTTTTTTTTACTTGTTTTTTCCAATCAATTTACGTTTACAAGTTATTCATTCGTAGATGTGAAACCTTTACATTTTGTAGGGAGAAAACATTTAACTTTCTCCTACTCTATAAAACTTAAAGTCAAAAAAATCAAAGTCAGCTTTATTTGTCAATTCTGCCACATGTACAGGACATACAGATAATTGAAATTGCGTTACTCTCAGACCCTGTAACGTTGCGCTGCTGTCGAGCTCGCGCTCTCGCTTCCTTTCAGGACAAGGCAGGACTCGGAAAACAGGATTGATGCGAAACA
>JAUYWG010000061.1:7205905-7216254 GCA_034779775.1 Enteromius afrohamiltoni
CCTCACTCCTCACTGCTATTTCTTGTTTTTAGCGGCACCTCTCCTTAGCGGCAGGCACAAGTCAAACAAGCACAAAAACCACTGTGCTTATGGCGCCGGCGCGCTGTTTCCGTATCATTTCATATCAAATTGCTTGCAATGTAACGACATGAAGTTGACTAAAATGGTGATTAAAGCTGCCTTAAAACTGTGCATGCATGTATATTATATATGAGTTACATTAAGAACACCTCTGAAGTGACTGTTTTGATGATAATAGAGTTTCGGGAGGAGCAATGGCCGAATTAATCACAGCTGCTTTGAATCATCTAATCAATCTCCCAATCACATCTTATCTACCCACTATAAATAAACCTCTCTTCCGCATCTCGCTTTGTGCAAACCCTCCCCCTCCCCTTCAGCTCCATCCTCTCCTCCGGGGGGCAACGGGAGTTCGAACCGGGCGCCGAACCTTTGCCCTCGCTAGGGCTCAGGCCACTAGGGTTCGGAGCCTGCCGTTCTCCCGGCTCGCTTCCTGGACAGCTCACCAAATTTGCTTTAAATTTCAGTTGCTAAATTTTAGTAATGAGAAATAATTAATGCAACTCATGAAATGGTCCCAGCACTGTCTCCCTTGTCTAACACACCTGATTCAAAGCATTTCATTAGTAGAGACTAAAAAGGGTCATAAAAGATGATGAGAGTTGAGAGAAAACATGATGCCTGTCCTTTTAAGGTTATGTATTTACCTGTATTTAATTTAGAATTTAGTGTTTGATAAGTGTTACTTAGTATCAGAGATACTCATAAAACGTCATAAAGAAAAATGCCATTAAACAAATATTAAAAAATGCGCTGTTTGTAAATGAATTTGAAGACAGAATTTGAAATTATTGCAATATAAAAATAAATTTTAAGTATATTAAAAAAAAACTTTAATGTAAGGCGGGATTAATTGTGATTAATTTAATAAAAATGTGCAGTAAATTTACAGCACTAATATGTTATTTTATTACTTTTACGTTTAGTAAGTTGAACGTATCCTTACCCAACACAAGTATTAATTTCTTAAATTTTACTGACCCCAAACTTTTGGAAAAATCCCACACTGTAGGCATTCTAAAATATGCAAATTATTTTCTGGCCTAATTAAAATCAAGTATTCTAGTGTGCTGTCTAAAAATATAAAGTCACAATTATGTTTTATTTACGTCGTGGAAGCCTTTTATTGTAGTTTTTTCTGCAATGTGGGTAAATGCATAAAAAAGAAATAAATAAAATATATATATATATATGAGTGTAAGGTATTTGAGGTGCTGGAAATGTGTACCTGTGCTGTTCCTTCGTTAACAGGTGCTCAACTGTTTGTTTAAAAACTGATTGTGCTTGTGTTTGTCAGGTCCCATCATCACACTGGAGTCTCTGGGCAGCGCTGGGACCCAGTCCAAACTGTCCAAGAGGAACTGGCTGCGTCTCTTCAGACAGCCAGCTGTGTGGTGAGACTAGCACCTGAATACTGAGTGTCTATGTGTGTGTGTGTGTAAGAGAGAGAGAGAGAGAGAGAGAGAGAGCATGGATGCTGAACAAAGGGTCTTTACTGAGCTCCCATAAAGGCCTGATTCACATCCATTCCGTGTCTGTCTATATATAGAGCACTCAGAAACTAACACAGTAGTAGAGTGTTTCTGCACACATGACAGATGTTTTTGTAACATTTTAGGTGAACGATTACATTAATACATAAGGAAAATTAGATGATAATAAAAAAATACTGCATATGCTTGAGAGCAGCAGCTGTTCTTCCTCATGTTATTATTCTAGCAAACGAGTGCTGCAGTGATCATGGATTTTTGGAGGCCCAACAAATGGTTTCGATTCTTGTACATTTTATCCACCATAAAGACTTCTAAAAGATTTCTAAAGCTTAAATACAGTCACCAAAAGTAACAAGCTTTTCTAGAGCTATGAACAAACTACACAACGCTGCCATCATTAAGCTTCTGACAGCTCTTTCAGTTGTTATATTAAAAGCATGATGACGTTTGAAGTCCAAGACAACCTGTGTAATCCAAAAAAAGACGGAAAAAAAACCAAACCAGGCAAAAGCAGGCTTAAGCTTTGCTGTAGAATGAAACATGAAAATTACAACAGACTTTAAATTGACTTGAGTATGATGGAATATAAACTTGTTTCCAGGATTTGGCGTACACAAACATGTAATCCTGGCAACGCTTTATTGCTAAAATAATAACAACAGTTACTACTAGAGCAGTGTCTCGTTACACGCAAGCACGGTAAAGTCATTTGCGATAAGTTTTCTTGCAATCTTAAATTACCCACATTCATTTTTGAAATGAAAAATAATTCTTGTTATATTAATTATATTATATAAAATCCTGTACATTGACACTGGTGTGAATCCAGCATCATGCGTGAATCTTTTTTTTGATTTTTGATTACTGATGCCATTGCAGACATTAGTCTATTAGTCTTAATTGATTTATTCAACAAGCAAAAGTCTAGATATGGGGGTTGTGTTTGGTCAGGTAATCGCTCTATGAGATGACCTTATCTCCACTGAAGAGATGTAAAATATAACCACTTTTATTAGCTTATTAATAACTAGAGTCTTCGTCTATGTAAACCGTTTTTTTATTATTATTATGATATATTAATAAAAAAGGGTGTAAATGATTAAGAACAGAATGGCCGTGCTGGTGGCATTAATTTGAAACGCATTCTTAACTCTGAATTTCAGCGCCGTTATTATCACACACTTGTGCACCGCTAGCACCTTCTTCACACTGCTGTCATGGCTGCCAACGTTTTTCAAGGACACCTTCCCTGATGCCAAGGTAAACTAAACTACACTTTTTCAAACAGTATGCCAGAAGACGATTCGTGTCAAAGCAAAGAAATATCAGTCTGCACACTGAGATTTCTCTCCTCCTATGTGAGAGAAACGGTCTCCTGTTATTAATTTCGGAGAAAGGGAGAGCCGGTCTTGTTGGTTGAACTCCATCAAGGGGCTACACTTCACATCACATCAGTGTGCGTTTGATTCCTATTCGCTGAAGTGTATTGGATTCGCCTATTGTTCATCGCCTGTTCCTGCGTGCGTCTGTTTGTGTTTGATTGTATGTCTGCATGTGTGTTTCCTCAGGGTTGGGTGTTTAACGTGATCCCATGGTTTGTGGCCATCCCTTCTTCCCTGTTTAGTGGCTGCCTTTCAGACCATCTAATCAGTCAGGGTACGAAACCACACAAATGCACTCCCGTTCACAGATTTGAGTGTGTACGTTCCTCCTGTTCATGTCTTTTTGGTAGACAACAATAGAAAGGCTTTGAAATACTCCCTGTTGCTTAGTGTCAAGGCCACACTGTAATCATTGTTCTGTCATGACTTTGCTCTTTCCCACCAATGTTGTAAATGTCAATTCTACACGAATGTAATTGACTTTATAAGACTGTTAAATGTTCCTCAGCGGGCACACTAATGCTCTCGCTCCTTTTTTTTTTATGTTTAAAGGTTTTGAAACTGCGTCAGTGAGAAAACTCATGCAGGTATGTTTGAAATATACACTTTCTTGTTCACACCAAGGCTGCATTCAATATATTTTCAAATGTAATGGGTTCCTGTGATGCAGAGCTCATTACTTCTAATATGCTGGTTTTCTTACTATCATAAATGTTAAAAACTATACATTTACTAGATTTTTTGAGTGATGGCAGCATTTATTTAAACCATTTTGTAACAATAAACTGTCACTTTTGATTTAATGCAAGTAGTAATTTCTTTCCAAAACTGTGTATATCATATGTATTTTGTTTTTCAGTTCTTCTCGATGGGTGTCTCCAGTGTGTTTACTCTGTTCCTGTGTGGGACCACTACTTTCCCCACAGCTGTGGCTTTTGTGTCAGCTACGATGGGCCTCACTACATTTAGCCACAGGTAATGTCACTCACTGCTCACACATGCATTGACAAAAAAAGATCTGTAAATGTGTCTGCCCAATGCATTGATGTAAATGTACAAATGTGTTTGTGTCCCTCTAGTGGGGTTTCAGTGAATGTTCAGGATCTCGCTCCTTCCTGTGCGGGGGCTCTGTTTGGTATGTAACATTCTCTCTACTTTAACCCAAGCTCTGACTGTATACTTAAGACTAAGATTATTAGCTTTGGACAATAAGAAGGGAAAATAACATTGTTTATTAAAAGTGCATGCACCAGTAGGAAGTTTTTATTATTATTATTATTAATATTGATTATTAATATTGGTTATTTATTAATCCGTGATTTTAGTTGTTTATCAGCTGAAAAAAAAAGCTCTGAAAGTGACTGCAGGCAAGGTTTTACAAAAATATCCTATATAATATAATATATGCAATATACAATATAAGACTCCTTATAGTTTTCATTATTATTTTAAACTAGCTGTTATATCCTAAAAACTGTTAATCTCACCAATACAACACCAATGCATGATTGTTTATTTTTTGTGAACTGCTGTCTTTGAAATATTAAGGAAAGAAGCATCTTGATGCTCACTGATTTCTTGTGCCAGTAAAACTAGGATTTCTTAACCTTTCTAAAGGCACGGTTTTTGTCATGTTTAGTATTTATTTTTATATTTCTAATTACTTTTGAAAGACGTCTAGCATTTTTTACCATCCAGCTGATCACACTGCAAGAGGATAGTGTTGATTAGAGCAGTGCTTTTTATACGTTTCCCATGAAACACAATTGGATTCAGGTGCTCACCGAATAAGTACCTCAATAAACAGAATGAAGTATGTTTGTGTAGAAATGTAATTTAATTTAATTCATTTATTTTCATTCCAAACTTTTTTATTGTTTTTATTTTTTTTTTTGTCAGTACTTAAGATTTTAATTTAAAATCTTATTATAGTTTTTGAGGTCAAGTTTTTTAGTATTTTAGATATTTAAGATTTATTTATTGATTTTATTTGTTTCAGTTAACATTGCTCATTATGTAGACAATTTTGTCAAACTTTGTAGTCATTGTTAGAATGATCGTTTTTGGTGTGCACAGATGTATTGTAATTTTACAATGAGCAACATGAATCTGCTATATATAGTGTATATATAAGCAGTCAGTCTCATTATGTTCTTTTATAACGTCTATAATATATATTTTTTCTGTTTCTTCAGGAGTAATGAATACCTGTGGGGCATTTACAGGTAAGAATAGTATAAAACGTTGACCTTTCGTAAATGTAAATCTTTTATTAATTACTGCTGTCAAACTATTACCATGATTAAGTTTTTGTTTGCATTATGTTTGTACTGTGTATATTTATTATGTGTGTGTGTGTGTGTGTGTATGTATGTATATATATATATATATATATATATATATATATATAAATATAAACACATACATGTGTATATTTTTAAGAAGGAAAAAAAAATGCTGTATGTATCATTTGTGTTTCAAAACTCTGACTAGTTAAATAATTTCATGACTGATATTAAGAATTTCAAATGAAATAACAAGCACTTTAAGAGGATTGTTAGCGTTAATGCTGTTTTGTGTGTTTGTTAGGGGTCATCATGGTGTATTTCTCTGGCTATCTGATCGAGGCCACTGGATCCTGGGCGTCAGTTTTTGGCCTCATCACTGTAGTGAACCTGCTGGGTTTAGGAACATTTTTAAGCTTCGCTGAAGCTCGCAGAGTGGACATAGATCTCGCGAAGAGCCGTTACCACAACATCCACATCTGAGAGCACACAGGACAAGAGCAGAGCAGCAGAAAGCTTTCTGAAGAGGGACATATTCAGCAGTCACTGGTTTCTTTGGCTTTTCTTGGGCTGAAGAGAATCTTGAAGAAGCAGGAGATCTGTTATAGATCATTAGGATCCACAGTATGAAGTATGTTCCTGAATATTCATTTCTGTTTTACCCTGTAGCACCTGTGTTGGTTTGCTTTAATATCATTATTACTTTGACCAAAGCACTTCAGAAAACGTCCATTTAACCAGATGAAGACCAAAAGCTAGAGTTTGAGAGTCTGAGCATTGACAGTGTTTATTAAATTATCAATACCATTTGTTATGGCATTGCATGACATTTTAAAATACCTCTGTTTTTTACAGTAGAGATTACAGTTTGTTACAGAATTAGAGCGTTACTGTCAGTAGGTGAAACGTGCGCCAGGTCATCTCGTCATTGCCTGTTTCTTTGTCTCAGCAGTGTCCGATCTTTTAAAGAGGCTTTTGTTTCAAACCGCTAGTTTGCCAGTCTTCAGTCATTTGAATCATTAGAGACGTCTGCGTGGGTCATTTGCTTGGACCAAGATGTTGCACAATGAAATGAATGTATTATGGTGATAAGCTTTATTATGTAGAGACAAGACCCTGAACGTGATTCTATGTAACTGGGAATTATTTAAACCAAAAATATTTCAGTTCAATTCATTCAACTTGAATATTGAAGTATTTAATATACCATAAATTGAAAACTAAAGCATATTTCCGGTCATAAATTGTGCTTTGAATCTCCCAATCCTCAGATGTGGCTACTTTGAGGAGTGAAATAAAGTGTTACTGTTAGTTACTTTAAAGCAAGGCGTAGGAAGGCTCAGCTGGGCTTTAATGGTTCTTATTTCAGCGTGCATTAAAACAGGAAATGCATTTCTGCTGTTTACTGCAGGCCTATCGCTAAGAAAGATCGTGGCAGATTTCAACTGAAAAAAGACTTGAATTATTATATATATATATCACTGTTCTCTGCATGGAACTCAAGGAGAAGTTCCTTTTCTTTCCAGTACATAAAATCATAAGAAATATGATGAATCACAAATGTTATTTGTGATTAAAATGTTATTTTATACATGTATTAGATATCACTGTGTGTAATATATACAGCAGGCAATATTCTAGAATACTTTTATATTTATTGATTTATATCTAATTTAGAGATTAGATTGGAAATGCTTATATGATCTTTGCTTTCTGTATTCACATTGTATGTTTTTTCTTCTTGTTTTGACCGATGCAGCTTTACAGAAATGTCATCTCGCATATATAGGATTCTGTTCCATTTAACGCTTTGATCTTTAAAGTTTTATTGGTACGGTAGACTGTTCAGCATAACTGACTTATGATTGTGGGGTTTGTTTCATCATCACAGCTGAGAGTAACTTGCATTAGTGTAGCGATAAAGACATGCTTATTTATTATGTTTGCATCATTCCTTTTTAAAATGATTTCACTCAAGACTAGGAAACACAATAGATGATCTGAATTAATTTAGTTGAGGATGAAAGATAAGTGTCACAGAGAACTGGATCAATACATATTGTGTTCTTATTTTCAAAACAAATGTCACATTAAAAAGAAATGTAAATGCAGTATTCCGTATTTGAAAGCATATTTTGCTGAAATATAAAAGTATATTTTAATCAAGCAGAAAACGCTTTGTGTTTTAATTAACAGAGTGAGCCATGAGATATGTTTATGTGCACGTGTGTAAAAATTGTTTACGATGTTACATACTCCTGCCAAAGCGTTTTTGATTTTCTTTCATTTATTTATCTAATTTTTAGCCTGAGGGTTTAGCCAAACCTTTCCCCCAAAATATGGGAAATACTATAATTTCTGTTTTATTTACATTTTATTGTATTCTATGTTTAGTTAAATTTGTGTATTTAATTATTTATCTTTTAACTAGGATAATTACAACAAAGCAAGTCATTAAATAGTACTTTTAATATCGTCTAATATGTTTTCAGAATCATTATTTGTGGCATAAACTCAACAATGACACGCTAAACTACTGGCTAGCAAAAACATACTGTATCTTAAATCAATAACTTATGGTTTTACCAAGAAGTGTCATTTAAGAAAGTCAGAAAATATCATTCTTTAGTAAATCATAGTTATTTACAACTTAAAATTGGCCTAGATATTAAAGGTAGTCAAAATTACACCGAAAACTGAATAAATTCAAGTTGCTTTTAAAACAATCTAGGCTAACCCAAGTATTTATTTTGTAAGAGTATCTTGCTGAAATATAAAACCTGCAAATAGCCACACCAGCAGGGGGCAGCAGAGGCCAGAAAACAGTGCAGTGTAGCAGGCCTGCCTCACTTAAAGCTTTACAGTCAGCTAACTGTGTCTGGCGCAGACACTGAAATACTGGAAAAAGGGCCTTTATGTGCGTAATTGAAAGTGCGAGGGTGAGCATATGTGTGCGTTTAACTGGAGTGTGATCGCTAGCACCTCCCGACTGTTTGTAGCATCATTACACCTCAGTTTCCAGTCTGAAAACTTCACCAACTGCGTCCAACCCTCAACTTCCACACAGCCTCTTTAGTATACTCCAGCTCTGATCATCTACATCTATTAGCAGACACTTCCGTGGAGCTCATTATTCCGAGCAGCCGAAATATATGCCTGTAAGTTACTGGAAAGCCTAGCGCGCTAATGAATCTTGTAGAGCCATATTGCGGCAACTAGTCGTTCACACTGTTGTCGTAATTCCAGAGCTATATCAGCATGGATGGACATGCAGGTCTTCCTCTGCTTCTGTCGCTAGATATATGGGGTGGCACCATATGGCAGGTCGCTGCGTGCCATGCTGGTGAGTTGGCAATATGTGCGTGTGCCAGGCATCCGTCACCCCTCTCACGGGACTCTCTCAGGTTACCATAGAGACAGATGGCGATGTCGCTTACCGTGGCGGTGGGAAGGGGGGTGAGATCAGGGGCCTGGGGCAAAGTGGGCGACACTGTGTCACACCTGAAGATGAGAGGGGCTCCATGAAGCTCGAGGAACATTCTGGAGGTCTAAGAGAAAAGATCATTAGATTTCGTCTTGTATGGTAATAGTTTATCTAATATATCGAAAAGTTCTCAAGTGCGTGTCTCATGTGGAATGTGCAGTAAAACCGAACGTTTAGTAAGGCAATGAACATGCGCAGCTGAACTTATCAGGAATTTCCTCGCTTTGAAGCATGTATTTGTATAAAAGACTGTATAGGCTACTCTGAGAGCACTACAGAGAATAATACCACAGGCTTTCAGAGTCTGATCTGGTTAATGTCCAGATTATTTGAGTGATGGGTGACAACATCCAGATCTGTGCTGATGTGTGGATGTATAGGTGTGTGTGTGTGCAGACAAGAGTTCACAGTGTTGCATTCTCCTGCCATTTTACAGATCAGGTTTTATTGCTTATCCTTGTCCCGTTAGGAAAATATATTCTACAAATATTATTATATTATAAAAACTAGGATTATCACATTAAAAAAACCTCATACATTGTCTGAAATCGCTTTTCTTTTTATATACCAATTATGATACTATTGAGCTACTAGCTGAAGAAATGACATATTATATGAAGAAAATAACATATGAAGAAAAAGGTAGAAAATGAAGAGATCAAACACTGTATTAGACAAAGTAAAAATTCTGACAAAAAAAAGGTTGAAATTATGAATTATTACAATAAATGTATTTTCATAAAAATGATCAAAAGACCTTATAAGGATTTGTAGTGTACAGTATCTCTTACACACACACACACATTGCAAAACGAAGCATTTGATCATTCTTTTCTAACAAATGCAATGTCCTTTCCACCCTAGAATGCTTTAAAAGCCACATTATTTGAGATGTGTTGCAAAATATAGTGTGATGGAAATGGAAAAAGTCTGAATGAATAAAAGAATCCCTTCAGTTTTTGTATATAGGAAGGTCATGCTTAAAATGCCTGCATTGCTATATCTAGTTGAAGCTGGGAGAAATAAGGCTGTACGTGGGTTTAATTTCACATGTGTACACATGTGTTTATTAACACATCCATCAGCTTTCAATCCACATGCCACAACAGTCCAATTATAGTAACTTAATACTACTGTACATGCTATATTAATAAATAACCCTAGTAAGAAAATATGATGATGTTAGGCATTTATAAGTCATTTAAAATCTATTGTCTATCTAATCTTAAAAACATAAATGATTCAAAGATGATCTTAATTTGTCCTATTACTGATCTTTTTAATCAGTTTGATTTAGTTCATTTAAACAACATCAGACCTGAGGTAGGGCACTGTATGTTTTTTGGGATATTATTGAATTTAACACAGCTGGCTGTGACATGCCATAATATCACAGCTTTTACATATCTTAAGGATCGTGGCAAAGCCCTTAATTAACTCACGCGGGAAGTGACAGAGGAACAGCCCCCTGCGTGCATTATTGGTTTTCGTCTCAATGGAGGAGTAAAGAGCCTGTCAGAGGAGCGGGAGATGCGCCTGAGTGAAATAGCGCCGTTAATTACTAATTAACTTCAAGCTAATGACAATGTCACTGTGTCGTCGTCTCAACGAATGTCCTCGCCGT
>JAUYWG010000061.1:7216264-7270187 GCA_034779775.1 Enteromius afrohamiltoni
ACCCCCCCCCCCCCCCCCCCCCCCAACCTCAGACCTGATCTGCATGCTAATTAGTCTAACACATGCACTATTTAGTCTCCATAATAAAAATGATTTATATTATAGATTTCAAATCCATAAGAATACATTTTATTGCACTTTACATTTTACTTTACAATTCTAGTCCTGAGACAACTTTATTAATCTAATCAGGTATTTAGAGAACAAACGGATATTTACAGAGGCTGCTGAGCACAAAAAAGAAAAAGACAATAATAGTCACAAAACAAAGATATTCTATGACCAGAAGAAAGCTCCAAGCTCCTACTCTCTGTCTTTCCCTTCTGAGCCCTGTGGCTATAAACTCTCCCTGCACTAACTAAATTACCACTCACTTTGTTTTGCGCTCCCTGTGGAGTGACTCTAGTGTTGCTGATCGCCAATCATTTCCTCCCGCTCACATCTCACACAAACGAGCGCGTGTCCAGATATGTTGATTTCTGTCAATTATCTCAGTCAGCTGTTGGCCTCCTGGTAAGCATATGGCCGGCGTTACACACACTGTCCTGCAGCTCAGCACAGAGAGGGACACTATTTTAATGGAGCCCTTCGGGACAGGACCCCACACCTGCGCTCACCTCATGATAAGGAAGTGTCAGTGAAACACCCATATAAAATATCAAGAGGTGTTGCAGGAACTCAAAACATTCTCATTGTCTCATGAATGGCACCTCTGTAGATAGACCAGTATCATTTGGCAATACACAGAGCGAAAATCAGACAATGATACTCGTTATCCAAACAACTGGAGGATTAGTATACGTATTTCAGATGAAACAAAAACGTGTCTAAAGCCAGAATTAGCTTCTTTTTCGTTTAACTGTTGATATATTTTGTCATTGTGTAGACTGTTACTAAACGGCGCTTACGGATCATTTCTCTTCTAATGTTCACCCCAAAATGAAAATTTGCTGAAATATATACGCCATTCAAAATGTAGATGAGTTTGTTTTTACAGAGTTGGAGAAATTTAGCATCATATCACTTGCTCACCAATTGATCCTATGCAGTGAATGGGTGCCATCAGAATAAGAGTCCAGACAGCTCACAATAATCCACAAGTACTCCATCTATCAGTTAATGTCCCGTGTAAAGCTGTTTGCGATAAAGAAATTAATTATTATCCATCTTTCAGCCGTTTTAAATTGAAACAGCTGCTTCTGAACAACATACTGTAATAAATACTCCAGTGAAAATGCCAAAGGTTTATTTGTTCATAAAGGGTGCTTGCTCTGTGCATATTTCTCTCCTGATTCAGATGAGCTGACTTCTTCACTGGAAAAAGAAATATAATGGAATAAAATAAAATGTGCTTTCATGATGAATTTTATTTTTACAAACATGCAGCTTTTGGCTTCATGAGACCTTTATTGATAATTGTGGATTATTATAAAGTAAACAAATCACTCAGACGGCCCATGCGATTCAAGTGATTTGTTAAAAGGATTAAACAAACAAAAAAGGTTTGTTTACAAATTTGACATAACTTCTCTCATTAACTGTTAATATATCACAATATTAATATATACTTCATCCTGTTTCTCACATACAAGCTATCATATGATTTCACAAGCCTTGATATACAGCATAAAGCACAAGTCTGTTATGATACTTTTATGATGCTTTCTTTACTGAGGGTTAAACACTCTATCCTCAGGAAAAAAACTACGAACAAAATCTTCGAAACATTATATTTTGTCTTCCCCAAAAGAAAATGAGTCATTCAGCTTTGGAACATAATAAGGGAGAGTAAATGAAGACAGAATTTAATTTTTTAGTTGAACTGTGCCTTTAAAGTTATTTTATCAGGGTGATGTTGTTGAAGACAGCTGCTGTTATTTGGCACTGTCTGTATTCCTTACCTTTGATTGTGCTGATATATTATTGATCACTGCAGACAGAAATAACAAAAATATGCTCCTCATAGCTAGTTCTCCAGTCTACATTTTAAAACAACACACACACACACACACAAACTGCAACAAATGCCAAATGTATGTTTACAGAACAATATGATGCATTGCTTTGGCAGGGAGTCGTCATATGCTGCCCTCTTCAGAAAATAACCCCCTCCATCTTTTCTTCCAGACAGAAGGTCTCAAATGATCACTTGCAACAATGTGTTTAATACTCACTTAATTCTCACTGTGCTCATCGACGAGGCTGTTTTATAACTGCAGGAGTGATAGTGCTGTATGTTCTTAAGACCTGAACTAGAAGACTACTTTGTAACAAAAGACCTTTATTAGCTCAGAGCTTTGGAGGACCGCTTCAATTCTTTGCTGGTTATCAGCTCATCACACAAGGAAATTTCTTTCTCTTGTTTCAAAGTAAGTAAGTCATTAGCTCAAACTGTGTCGTAGCTTATCAGCGAAGCTTTGCAGCACTGAAACAGCTGAGCTTAACGTTAAGTTAACGGGATGGCCCCAGACAAAAAAGAAACTTGTCATCATTTATTCCCCCTCATGCCTTAAGCTTGTTTCCTTCTTAAGTGGAATGAGAATTTCTGTTTCCCATTTAGAGTAAAAGCACATGGTGCTGTCATGCTGACCAGAAATTGGTTTTAACATGATATATACATTTCAGCAAATTCTAGAAACAACCATTTTCCACTATAAAGAACCTTTTTGAGCAATAAAAGGTTCCACTGATGTTTTGATGAACAATACAAACCTTCTATTTAAGCTGTGAGGTCAACTGATATGAAATAAACAGTGTTTGAATTAAAATACTTCAATAAAGACTTTTTTTTATTTTATTCATCAAAATGTCCATTTTGTGGTGAACTGTTTATTGTTAGAGGGATAGTTCACCCAATAATGAAAAATGCCATGGTACTGGTCTCATGGCACAAAGGTGCATTTTTTTGTAAGACAACAAAATATGTACCAATAAGTACATCAATGCAGTTTCTAAAAAACGACGAACGCTAGAGGCAGGAAAACTCTTGACACCTTTTAATCCTTCTTACACAAATTTACAGTTTCGATTAATAAAGTGTATTTTTACAATTATGCACAATTACTCGAAGAATATCATGCTCTGATTAAAATGCTGGGAGATTTAAAAACGGATGCTTCTGAATGTTAGCATCACACATATCTGGCTTCATATCTATGGGTTTTTGTAGCCGGTAGGTTCGTTCGGTTGCTCACGGAGTACAGAGATGTTCTTGAGAGGCGAGGAGCTCTGGTTTGAATCGTGTGTAACAAACACGATTGAACAAAACAGTTCAAATCAGTGTAAGTTTAAATGACTCAGTCGAATCAACAAATGCCTTTTGATATCAGTTTTGCATTTGTTAACACTATCGGGTAGGTTTAGGGTTGGATCTGGTGTAGGGCATATTTCCAACGTGATAGAGCGTTATGTTTTAGCAACAGGCCCCGGGAATTTCAATTCTGAACCGCCAAAATACGTAACTGAAGCAAAGTAATAAAAACACAGCAATACTTGCTTATGTCAATGTAATAAAAATGTGCGAGGTTTCACGTATTAAACCTGTGTTTTCACAGCAGTCAGTGGAGCTGTGGTGAAACGTGCAGTAAGGTACATAAAAACGCTGCTGCAGAACAATTGCACATATTCTTATGAGACCAGGTTGGGTACTTTCACCAATGATTGTGGAGACTGACCTGGAAGAGAAGAAATTGTTGAATCAAGTCATTATTTATTTATTTATTTTTTGCATATAAAAAGACTTCTTGTAGCTTAATCAAATTAACCACTGATGTCACATTAATTATTTTAATGATGTCCTTACTACTTTTCTGAGACTTGAAGGTGGTATTTGCGTTGCTGTCTATGCAGGGTCAGAAAGTTCTCAGATATTATTGAAATGATCTTACTTTGAGTTCTTACAGGTTTGAGGGTGCGTAATTATTGACAGAATATATATATATTTTTTGTGAAATCAGTGTTGTGGTAACTTGGTATTTAGATACCAGTTTGTTTTGCATTTTTAATATATCGAAAACAGCATTTTTACACCTTGCATTCTGTGCCCCGAAAACACAAGTGCACAGCTCTCTCTTTCTGTGTTTCTGTCCATGCCCTGTATCTGTTCCCCCCTCCACCAGCTCTCTGCCTTTCACTAAAGTTTGGCTGTCAATCAGATCTACCCTCCGGCTATGTGCACTGATTAAAAACCCCCAGAGATAAGGAGACCTAAATTAGATTTCAATAAGGCCATTGAATATTCATAACAGGAAAACATCTAAAGGTAAATGCTTTTTGATCTCGGCTTACAAATACCACTTGTGTGCATTCCCAGGTCCTTTCACTCAAGCTCCAAGTGTCGCTGTGCCGAGACGAGCCGGTCCGGCCACGGCAGCAGTTCAGCACACGCTCCTCCGGGGGATGCGGATGAATACTGATGACAGCCTCCATAAAAGAGGCCGGGCATTAATTATGTTTATACTAAAGGGACTCAATAGAAAGGGCACCCACACTAAGCATTCATTAATTAGTACAGCGGGAGAAGTTGACTGGGTGAAAAAGATGGAAAAGAAACTGACTCGCACACATACAGAGGACTCCATTAAAGCAGAGAGATACTATTATTGGAGAAGTTTAGAGGGTGAGCTCCAGCCGGGCCGTAAACCATTCTCCAGACAGCTTATTTATGCCGTTTTCTACAACTTCTGGTTTTACGTCTTTAATGAAAATGCCAGCAGAGTGTGTGTGGTGTGAGTAGTTAATATCCTTGTTTCTAATGATTTTGTAGCCATAAACTCAAAGTCTAATTAGAGTCTTTATTTGTAATACATGCTCTTAATGCTTTTAATTCATTTATATTTAATCAACGTATTTCTGAAGAAGAAAGCAGGGTCAAGGACTTTAGATCTGTGTGTAGTTGTTCATTTGACTGTAGGAGTGACTTACACACAAACACTAGTAGGCGATACGCAGGTAGTCACAATTAACTGGAGAAAATATGCCAACCGGTAGAGATTTTGGATTACCGTCTCTCTCGTTGCTACATGGTCACGTGACGCCTCTGGCTAGGTGGTTACAAAAACATAGTTTGAATGCATTTTTAAGCATTGTAGATTGAAAACAAGCGAGTCATTAAAATGCAATCAGCAGCAAAACATAACTAATTTCTGAGAGGCGCATGCGCGTGAGGATAGATAGAGTGCATGAGTTTTTGTCACTTTATAGGCCTTAAACAGTTACACACGCTTGCATGCGCCAAAATGCCCATCTTTGCAAGTATCCTTGTTTAAGTCTTAAGTGAAAGCAAACAGCCTAGAAAGTTAACAGTATATTTGATCTGGGCAGCTCTTAAAGTGACAGCAGTCTATTATTCGTTAAACGCAGAAAATCTCTAGTTTTTTTTGTCAAATTTCTTGTAATTAGGTTCTTATTCTTATTTAATCACTAATTGTTTGTTAGACGGAGAAACATCATATCACACTAATCCATTGTGCATTTTGTAATCTAATATTGCATGAAATGGTCTTGAGATTCGTCAGGGCACACTAAAAATCTGAGTGTTCAAATGGAGTGTATTGCACTGTGAGATACAGCGTGCTTCATTTTATTTTTAAAATATGAAATTTAAAATAAAGCCTAAGAATAAAGAACAATTTGGCACAATATAGTCTGATCTCCCCTCCTCCCGCATGTTTAAAGCGAGTGAGCGCTGCGTGTGAAGAGAGGGGACTGGTGTAGTTTGTGCCTGAGGCTGTGCTGTGACAGTCAGCCCAGAACGTTTGGCTAAAAGTCTCAACCAGACATCAGGAAACCAAAATGTCATTCACTGATGGGGCCAGTGGGAATCTCCGTAATAATACTGCATCGTTAAATGAAGATTTGACCCTTGACACTGCTCTCATAGTGTCATACTCGCACACGGGACGTTTTCTGTTTCAGCATCATTATTGTTTGAAATATTTCTGATATATGTTATTGGTGTAGATATAAGTCTCAGTTTCTGTAAATAAAAAATGAACGTCTAAAGATAATTAATTCAGTCAAAATGATTTGGTTTTGGCATTGTGGTCACTAAAACTGCCACCATATTTTCTCCTTTTTTATGTTCAATCCCTCTTTCTTTTTCTCTCTCACTCTTTCTCTTGCACCAGATGATGGTCATTCTGTTGCCAGGCAATCTGGTCTGTCAGATTCACACTTGCTTTTACCCCCAGATTTCTCTTTCTTTACTCGCTCTTTTTCCAACTATCTCTCTCTCTCTCTCTCTTTTAAGTCAGGACCATAATCTCTTATATATCATTGAGAAATACAAACACCTTTTGGTTGTGTTATCTACACTGTTGTATGTATTATTTGTGTGTGTTTCGAATATCAAGTGCATTACAAAACCAGAAACCGAAGCAGACGATGGTTAAGAGAAAACAGCTTAATAATGTCTTAAGATTTTAACATGCAAGATTAGTTTAAGAATTAGGTGTAGAGGATAGAAAATATACTACTATGAAAAAAGATCCCAATAAAAACAATGATAGAAAACACATATGTGTGTTTCTATTTATTTGTGTTGCACCTGAAGGAATGAGTGAACTGAGTAAGGGTCATTGGGACAGTCTAGGGTCATAGCCTGGCCTGCAGCATGCAGCGAGGACCGTAGGCAGTGTGCATGTATATAATCTTATAGTAGTCATACTAATACGTACATTTGTTTATGCGTGCAGACTCGCATGAGCACTGGAAGCTAATGCGAGTATGTCAGTTGAAGTTTTATGAAAAGAAAAACACAGGAAGGGAGACAATTTTGTGTGTTTGTGCGCAGACGAGTGCATGGAGGCAGGTGGTGGTCTGGAGGGCTGGAGCAGCGGTGTGTGTGTGTTCATGCATATATATGTGTGTGTGTTTATCTTTTCAGTCCTCGGGCCCTGTTCATAGATGTGAGGTGTCATGCTAGCTGGGCTCCTGCAGTCTGAGAGGCAGCTGTGAAGGAGACAGGTACGTCTGTGCCCCCCCCCCACACACACACACACACAGGGGATGTTTCTTGCTTACCTTCCGTCTCACATGTTTAAAGAGCCAGAGGTGAATTTTTCCTACATTTCTTAGGAAAAGAGAAGAGAAAGGGTAGATAGATAAGGTGTATATACTTAAATACAATGACCTGAAAACACCTCCTCCATGACGAGTGCGTTTTTTTGTATTTTCAGAATTAATTTGGATATGTTTTTGGACCATAAAGTAAAAATCTGTATTAATAACATAAAATTTTATTAAAGAAAAATATTATTATTAGAAATTGACCTTTATTACAAATAATATAGTATTGAAACAATAAACATGCATTATTATAATTCAATATTTTCATTAAAATAATTCTACTTCACACCATATTAATGAATCTGCCAGCTCAGTTGACCTCACTTAAGCTGACAATATTTCCTCCTGAAGAGCGGTTTGTAACTTAATGAACACAATTCATAATAATTGACATTGACAGTTATTAAACCATTATTAAACATTGCAGTTGGTCCGAGTAATGGCAATATGATCTTCTGTAGAGACGTAGAGTTAACTTGAATTAGTTTCACAACTGATGCATTTCATAACATTAACACTGTTATTTTCCTGCTTAGTAATGTGAAGCTGCTTTGAAACATATAAATAAATAGTATAAACCTTTTTTTGCAGGTTGAAAAAAAAAAACATAAAACAGGAATTGATATCATAAAGACGACACCTGGAAACCCTCACAACAATTTGGCCATTTTATGGTGTGACAAATTAGTTAGGGTTGTAAAATGTAATGTGGTGCATCAGCATAAACCTGTAAAATTGATGAATTAATAATTCATCTTACTTTTTAAAAAAGAAATAAATGAGGAGGAAAGGAAAAAAAAAGACGTTTCCATTTCTCGCTGTTAACTATCAATTGACTTTGGCCTCAGTAAACTCCTAACTACTGATTATTAATAGTTAGTAAGGCAGTTGTTACAGTAAGTTGATGCATTGGGTAGGATTCTAGATGTAGAATATGTTCATGCAGAATATGTGCTGCAGACAATATGTTAAAGGGTTAGTTCACCCGAAAAAAAAAATGATGTCACTAATTACTCACCCTCATGTCATTCCAAACCCATAAGATGTTTATCTTTGGAACATAAATGAATGTATATTTGATGGAATCTGAAGGCTCTATGACCCTCCATAGACAGCAATGTAATTAACATGAACAAAGGTCCAGAAACGTACATTGGTAAAATAATCCATGTGACATAAGGGGTTCAAACTGTAGTTTTACAAAGCTACGCGAATACTTTTTGTGCACAAAAGAAGAAAAAAAAAGACTTTCTTCAACAATTTGTCTCCTCCTCATCACCTTGACACTGTTTTAGAGAGTTTCCTCTGAACTGTGTCAGCTGCATCACACGGATACGTTATTTACATTCAGATCAAAGCGTTAACAATGTAGAAAGTGTTACAAATGCTGTTTGCGTTCAGTGGATACTCTCCAAAACGGCGCCAAGGTGACGAGGAGGAGACAAATTGTTGAAGAAAGTTGTTGTTGTTTTTTTCTTTGCGCACAAAAAGTGTTTTCATAGCTTCATAAAAATTACAGTTGAACCACTGATGTCACATGGATTATTTAATTAATTAATTAAATTTTTATGTGAACTACCCTTTTAATAATAGGCATGATAATAAGCAACCATATAATAAAAGAAATGCTCTTTATACTAAAGTGTTACTGAATTGTCTTTTACTGATAATTAAGAGGCATACACATGTAAATTAATGCAAAGAGTAAAAACTTAGATTCATCCTTGTCTTTATCAAGGTTTATGTCATTAGCCTTAGTAGACTCTATTGAATACTACCATTTCCAGTTAGACAAAGCATCTATCAAACACACCCTTTTTCCTCTCAGACATCAGTCAGTTCCAGTTAACCAGTTAGTTTATCGGTTCATCAGTTGTGAAGTTTTCACGCACCATCGGTTCGATGTTTTAATTGTGCCAGTAATTGAATAAGGAGTGTCCGTGCACACGCCTGCGTTATGGTGCGCTCGCTCGGCGCCGAGATGCCAGGTGTCTCCAGGTGTCTGGCTGCCCCATGCTTCATTTGTCACATCAGAAAGCAATCAGTCAAATGCGACAGCCTCCAGCATCACTCATTGCCTTTGAAAATGCCAAAGAAAGTGGCAGGGAAGAAGTAGCGAGAGAGAAAGCGAAGGAGAAACGGAAAAAAACTGAGAGAGTGCCTCAGCAACATGTCGGCCTCCCAGGCAAACGTAAGCCTCCCGGGCCTGAATCTCCACCAAGGCGGCAGAGAGAAGTAAGAGGGTTAGAGAGCTTTTATTCAGAAGCTCCAATACAATCCCACACAGTCCTTTACTCATCTCTCCGAGTCTTTCCATATCCCAAACCCATCTCCAAATGTTTCAGGCCAGCCAGATCCTCTCTCCCACACTCACTCGCCTGTCTCGCTCTCCCTCTGGTTTCGTGGTGGGGCCAGATGTCCAGGTTGACACAGCGCTTACGGCGTTTGACTTGATAAAAAACCGGGCTGGCTGTGGGTAAAGGGGGATTAAAACAGGGCCTGAGGCGCTGGTGTTAGATTGAAAACATCCTGGGCTGCTTTGTATGGAGATTTGCATACATCCAACCCGTGCGGGGCCTGTCCATCTGTTAGAGTGCATTGTCCCCGCACAACAAAGTGTGTTTAAATATTTCACATCTCCATTTACCACGAGGGAGAGAGAGGGAGAGAGCGGGTGAGGGTGAGAGGCACAAAGAGACGGAGGGGGAACGAAGAAGAAAGAGAGAATGATTTGGCATGTCTTTGAATTTGAACAGATCCCAAATGTGCTCCCATCACTGAGTAAACAGCTCTGGCCAGGTTTTGGCAGAGCGTGGGCCATTCAAATATCTCATTTTGAATTCCGCTGTGACACCAGGTGAGAGCAAAGCTGGAAACAGGTAGCAAAAAGAAAAAGCCCATTATCAAAAAAACGCTCGAAAACAAAACTGATTGGGGGGAGCGCGACAGCAAACTTAATTGAACCCCTTGTGCCTAAACTCATGATTTTTGATTACTCGCATCACATTTATGTCTATAGCATGTTAAAAAACAACAAATGGTGACCAAAACACGGCACAATAATTCAATTAGACATAAAATAGAGAGATTTAAAGGGACAGATCACTCACAAAAAATGTAAATTCTGTCATTTATTCATTCTCATTTCTCTGGTTCTAAAAATCAGGTAAATCTGGTCTACTTTCTTGGTTATTACAATCATATAAGACAAAAATACATATTTTTAAGAACTTGTTGAAAAATAGAACGACAGTACCATAAAAGAGGCATTTCTGATTCCTCAAAGAATCTTTCACTTTTTAAAAAGAACCGCTTTTTGAAAAAATATGAATTTAAAGAACTGGAAAGGTTCCATGAATGTTAACTGTTCCTCATGAAACATCAATAACAATAAAGAACCTTTATTTTTAAAAGGAGTCTTAAACTAAAACCCAAGTTCACAAACGTAATATGAATTTAAGCCATGTAGTAGCCATTTAATATGACCTTACAATTAATATTAACAAGACCAATTAAAACAACTAATATGGACTTCAACTGAATCCTTTACAGGAAAAATCTGTCTTCCTGGTTACACAACAGGAACCAGAACCTGTGGACATCATTACGTGTTAGCACCTCATAAATGAGTGATTGATGCTAATAGCGTGTATATAGATGTTCCAGAAGTGGACATTTAAAATGGCCCAAACACATTAGTCATAAGGAAATAAATAACTCAACTGCAGGCTGCTGACATTTCTGGGTTTTGTGATTCATCCTCGCAGCTCTACTGACACTTGTCATTTACTTAAATCTGGATTTTTTTAAAGGCTGCTTTAAAATGTAATGTATTTAACAACGCATACATTTAACTATAGAGAAATTATTTATATAATATATTTTATACACACATACACACACAGAGCTTGAATATATAGAAGCATTAAAGACATGCAAAAAATAAATGGAATCACTGGCTTCACTGAAATTATAATTTTATTAAGTCATCCTTGTGCCTCAACCCTCTTTGTAATATTAAGTCCATAACTCTGACTACATGTGACATTTAAAGGCGCTATAAAGTTAGATAATTATGGCAATATATCTGTAATAATCTGTAATCTGAGAGCTGGAGTGTGTGTGTGTGAGAAAGAGAGTGAGGACATGTAAACATTCAGAAAGTGTGGTTTGAAAGATCCTGTATGCATGCAATCCATATTTGCCCAAGATAACGGACAGTGACCTATACAGTATGTCCAGGATGTACCACATTGCTCTTATAAGCTAACCAAAAAAAACAAACAAACGAAAAAACGCACACACTTCATTTACACACACATCGTTTTCTAGACATTTACAATTCCTGAAGGAAATTTAAATGTTTGACCATGCAAAATTCAGGTTCATGATGCTAGAAGGTTGTGGTTTCCAGAGTGTTGCTATATTGCGACTCCTCAAGATGTGTCATCCTTTCAATGTATGGCTAGGACACATGTTTTATATTCCATCATCATATACATACAGTAGAAGTGATGCTTGCCTTGGAAAAATTCCAAATATTTCTGAAGATGATATTATGAACAACTTGCTTGTTTTGTGGCACTAATGTCCATTAAATGTTACAAACAGCATGTTCAGTTTTATCCGAAAAAGATCAACTTAAACCTGCAATGTTTATTACAGTGCTTGTTGTACATATTGCAGCAGTTTGGAAATTAAACATTGCATTTACTGAAGCAACTATGCCATTTTTAGGACTCAGGTACCAGGTGAGCTAACGAGCAAGTTTACCATGTCAGAAAAGCCTTACATGTGAAGCTGGTTATATAATGCAAATGTTACAATATATTAGTTCACACATCATTCACTAAAAGTGTTTTGAGGTTATAATACAGTATCAGGCTAAAACCTGTTGAAACATATTATGGGTTATGAAAGGTTCATATTTTGGTTTTAGGAGTCCCAAACAACAGGTTAACGTGCAAGGTCAAAAAATACTTTTCTCATGATATGCATTTATTTTTGCCTTATGTGCTTAAGTGATTGGTCGATTTCTTTTAAAGCAGTGTTTGTGAGCTTTTAATGCTCCAAAAGCGGCACCTAGTGGCAAAGAAGGAATGTACATTTTCGGTTAGACCAACACAAAAAGACCAACAAGTGGGCAGCAACATGCTAATGTTTCATTTTGACGCTGACAAAAAGTGGCTTCCGACTCGTTTTAAAACCAACTTGTTTCACTGATTCATAGTCGACTTTTTCTTTGAGAGGCAGCGACTTTATACACGGTGCACTTTCAGATGTTTTCATTCTCTTAGTGATACACACTGCACGAAAGGACTTCTATAAGAAAATCTATAACAGGGACACTTTAATTTCCACTGTAATCGTAATTTGCATAAAAAGAAACAGAAATTAGTTTTTTACTGCAAACTGCAGTGAACTATATTCATTGGTTATTTTGAAGTTTTCAAATATTTTGGATAAAATTGTTTAAATAAAACAAATGATACATAAATCTGTGTCTTTCTGTCCATACAAGTCCAATGTTGTTTGGAACCCATTGACTTTCACAGACAACAGTAATTTAAAATATGCCTTCACCAAAAAAGAAAAGGTCTTGCAGGTTTGGAACAATATGGCAGCGAGTCAAGTTTCATTTTTTGGGTGAACAATCCCTCTATGTTTTAAATAACAGGCTGCAGGAGTGGATCAGGGAGAAGGCAGTTAAGGTAAAAGTCAATGGTGAACAAGTGGGCCGAGCCACCTGGCAGCACATCCACGCCGATCTCACACCTCTAACACCACCACGCCAAACACACACACGCATCAGAGATGGACGTGAGGGAAGTGTGGACTGAACGGGGGAGGAATTTGGAACATGGTGCTTGGTCAAGCTGTCTTCTCACTCACATGTCCAAGAACACTGTAAAATACATCCACAGACATTTCATCAAAAAGAAAATGAGACATCCAGGCCTGCCATTAGGTGTACATCCTGTCACCGCCACCCCGACGACGCACAACACAACAGTTTAATAAATGAATATCGGTGCAGGTCGGGAGAACAGCTGTATCGCTGTCACTACGGGATTTGGATCATTAATGAAATTTGTGCCAGAAAGTCAGTAGACAGATTCCATTTTAGCTACACAACGGAGACACAGCATATCCTCTGTTAATCTGGATTAACTGCAACAATGAACCATTATTTAAAAGGCATTACACCCCTCTCTCCTGAGTGAGAGCGAAAGGTACATGGATCGTACTAGAGTACAAGACAACATAATCAGACTAATGGTTCGCATTAGTTATGTGCCAAACGCTTGGCTTTTTACTTTAGATCCTACTAAATAAATACGGTGCACAGATCACAGTAATTAAACCAATCCCTTTAAATCACTGCAGATTCTCTTCTAGGCGCCGTCCTCAGTGGTAAACGTCGCTTAACAGATTAATTCATTTGGGACAGTGGGCAGACTCACTGTGTGGGCGAAAAGTGCTCGTAATTTCCTTGGGACAAGGACGCCTCTTGAAAGTTTTCGGACCCTGACCTGCAGGAATCAATAGGTTATGCACGAACGCAAATAGATGCAGTATTGTGAAGGAGCGAATACACACAAACACACAGAGCGAGCGGACTACTGCGGTGCTGTCAGCAGGAGGCCGGAGCTGATGGACATTCTGGTTACGCAACTCAGCAGATCACAGCCATTAGAGACAGGTGGCCTACCATGCTGTGTGTAGGTGTGTGTGTGTGTGTGTGTGTGTGTGTGAGAGAGGGGGGGGTGATAGAGACATGGATGGATGGATGGATGGATGCAGTACATTGTGAGCATATGAATATCTATGACAAACTAAAGGCCCTGATATACTCACAACAAAGTTCCTGTTTTTTGCTTGGGGTAAACAGAGGCTTGAAAAACTTTTGCAGCAGTTTACTGTTAGTGAGCATCCAGATGCTGGCAGCAGTGTTCAGAGGACTATATGAATATGTCTGTTCATTTTTTTACTCCACTGTACTACACAAGGTGCAGAAAAGTTTAAAAGTGCTCTAACATCTGAGTGCAACATCAGCCATCAGTGGTTCACTCTGAATGTTATAAAAGCGACAAGAATACTTTTTGTATGCAGAAAAAATAAGAAAAACGACTTTATTCAAAGTGATCCTCTTTGTCTCATTACATCACTGTAGTGCTACTTTGGAGAATATGCACAGAACAGCTTTCTTGGTGCGTTCAGTGGATATTTTGGCGCTACAGTGGTTAAAACACAAAGGAGACAAAATATTGAATGGTTGTCATGATAATAATGTTATTTATTTGGTTTTGTTCTAATGTTTAAATAGCTTTTCTAAAAAATTAAATTCCCGTGTTTTCTAGAACACTCCAGGCAAGTCATGTCTGGTCACATTTATTTTTATGAAACTTTATAAAATAGACTTCTTCAGAGCAAGTAGCTTTATAGTACTAAACATATTTCAACGTTCAATTCTATTTTTTTTGGAAAGGTTTTTTTTCTTTGGCAAGCAGTTTCAAACAATTACACACATCCTCAGAATGGTATGTGTAGGTACAAACATTGGTAACAACACTTTATTCACTTCACTAAGTACTCCTGTAACAGGAACTATATAACTATATTTTGTAACAAAAGTATGTTTAAGAGTAATTGGAACAGGGGTGATCCAGGGGGTGGAGATGGGTAGGGTTAGAGATATGTAAAGTGGGAGGAGTTGGATCTGGAGCTGGTGCACCACAGTAAAACCAGTGTGCTTACATGGTAATGACTGTATTCAGGAACTGTCCACTTTATATGAAGCATAACATTCTGCGCACCAACAACAATTTATATGTAAAGCCTAACTGGCCGCTGCTGTGTAACATCAGAGAAATTACATGGTAAATACATAGGAATTGTTTACTTGATATAAAGTGTAATTCTTCACCAAAGAATTTGTAAGTACAAATTTGTACTTTCAAGTGTTGTTACCAATGTCCTGATACACATTTGTACATTGGGTTGTTACATAATTACGTGCAGGTACACAAGTTAGAGCTGTAGATGCTATGTAACAACGTGCACATACACTGTGGTTACATACATCTAAGAACACAAGTATTAGGGGCACTTAATAAAAAATGGGACTGGGGTTATTAAATATCTCAGATTTTAACATTTCTTATCAAATTCTTTCAAGATCAATTAATTATCCATATTAATTTTACATGTTTATTTTATTTCTAGGGATTTTACTTTAATTTTAAGTGCTCCAAGCAATAAACTGTGGATGCTCTGAGAAATATACTCTAACATATTTAACAAATTTAAATATATTCATAAGAATTAAAATGATTTTTTAAAAAATAATATATTAATATGTATTTTAATGGTGATACCGGGCTCAATACACCCTGCTTAATGCATGAGCAAAAGCATGGTCAGCCAACACTCAGTATTCTTAATCGGGCTTTTGCCAGATGGTGTCCTACTGCACAGATGATTCATACAAAAATCAGACCCAGCACTGATCTGGTCTAGCGCCTTGGAGACCTAGACGTGAAATAAAGACCATTTAATGCCTATATGCACAGTGTACAGTCAGTATCTAAATAGACACTGTATAAATAGACCATTTCTGTTACAACTAACTGAATCACAGTGCAAATGAAGTTCCTTGTAATAGAATACCAGTATGTGCACAGAAGATCTTGCATAAGATTTCTTCCATAAGTCTCTTGTTTTTCCTCTTTCAGCCTTCATTATCAGTGATCATCAACACCTACATGAAGCCAAGCCAGTGCCTTTAAGCTTTGACCTTGCTGAGTAATCTTGAGAAAAATGCATGAGCTAAATCATTCATCGCTGCATATTTATGTGTCAGATTGACCATGAGCCTACTCAATTTTTCCAAAAAAGCGTTGTGCATTGCAAATACGTTATACAACATGCTCCCCGATTGCATATATACAGTAGGCCTATATAGTGTCTTTCCCACCTCTTCCACTCTCTCGCATATGTATACATGGCATGTGAAGGACAGTATGAAATATAAATGGTAAACATTTTGTATGGACAGATGCGGATTAGTGTTCATCTTTGCCTCATGCAGGAGATTAAAGCTTATTCACCGCTAACAGGGTTTATCTTTTTCTGTAATTCTGATTACAGCGAAAGAGGAGAGTGAGAGAGAAAGAGAAAGTGAGAGAGAGGCAAAAGAGATGAGACGATATTAAAAGATGTGCACTATATGTAAGATGAGCAAGTGACGATTAAAAAATAAAGGTGCCAATTAAAACTAGCAGAAGAATGATTTAAGACATTGGTAACGCTGAGTTGACAAAGTACAGAAGTTTCAAAAAAGTAGAAAAAGCGTGACATTTTTATAGATCTGTAGACAGACAGAAGGTCTGTGCCACGTTTGGTAGCTTGAAAGCTCTTTTCAGGAGTAATCTTAAGGATTTTTGGGATCTCTGATCATCCCCTATGGGAAAACTTTAAGTTAGATTTAAGACAGAACAGGAGGATTGCAGGACTGTTCCAAGCTTGTATAGGACAAGTTATAGTCAGAAATGTCTCAGAGTTCAGATTCATTTTATTAATGAATATATATCTCTTAAATAAATAAATAAATTAATGAATACATTTATAAAGGTTTCAAAGTTCCCAAAAAAAAAAACAACTAAAATACCTCTACAGTAATGTCAAACAGATCACCGGAGAGTTAAATATCCTACCGAAATAAGAAGTTGTTTGTCTTTTTTTAAATAAATAATTCAGGCAAATATTTTATCTGTGCAGTCTGCATTGTTCCATGAAAATCTGCTATAAAAGTGCTATAATCAGGTCCCCGGTGCATCTACCAATCAAGAAAACGTAAAAAAAAAGATTAACCCAGTAACTTTGTTTTGGTAAGGCTTTTTTTGCAAGTGTCTGAAAAAAAACGTGTGCGTCTGATTTCGCTCTCTAGTGACATTGCAAAGGGATCTCACTATAATATTACCGCCCCTTAATCTGTAAGTTTCCAGTACTGATATTTTGATTCGGTGTAAACCTTGCTAGTACCGGGTTGGACCCCCTTTTGCTTTCAGAACTGCCTTAATCCTTCATGGCATAGATTCAATGAGGTGCTGGAAACATTCTTCAGAGATATTGGTCCATATTGACATGATAGCATCACGCAGTTGCTGCAGATTTGTCGGAATCCATGATGCGAATCTCCTGTTCCACCGCATCCCAAATATGCTGTGATGGCCATTTTAGTACAGTGAACACATTGTCATGTTCAAGAAACCAGTCTGAGATGATTCGAGCTTTATGACATGGTACATTATCCTGCAGGAGGTAGCTATCAGAAGATGGGTACACTGTGGTCATAAAGGGATGGACATGGTCAGCAACAAGAAAATGTCCCCCACACCATTACACCACCACCAGCAGCCTGAACTGTTGATACAAGGCAGGATGGATCCATGTTTTTGTGTTGTTGACACCAAATTCTGACCGTACCATCTGAAGGTCGCAACAGAAATCGAGACTCATCAAACCAGGCAACATTTTTCCAATCTTCTATTGTCCAATTTCGGTGAGCCTGTGCGAATTGTTTCCTGTTCTTTGCTGACAGGAGTGGCACCCGGTGTGGTCTTCTGCTGCTGTAGCCCATCTGCCTTTCTATCAGCTCAAACCACTCTGGCCATTCTCCTCTGACCTCTGGCATCAACAAGGCAATGTTGCCCACAGAACTGCGCTCACTGGATGTTTTCCTTTTTTTAGACCATTCTCTGTAAACCCTAGAGATGGTTGTGCTTGGCAATCCCAGAAGATCAGCAGTTTCTGAAATAATCTGACAACCATGCCATGTTCAAAGTCACTAATTCACCCCATTCTGAAGCTCGGTTTGAACTGCAGTGGTTTGTCTTGATCATGTCTAAATGCATTGAGTTGCCACCATGTGATTGGCTGATCAATAAGTTGCATCAAGCAGTTTGACAGGTGTGCCTAATAAGGTGGTGGGTGAGAATATATTGCTGCTGTCACACAGATATAAAACCTTTACAGACATATCAGACTGTTTTTGTAACTCATGTTTGTTTATTTGTAAACTTTTTGTCTGTGTGCTACGAATGCGTGCACTCACAACACAGTATATCAGAAGTTTATGCTTTGAAATGCATGAATTTAGAGTGGTAAATATGGTAATCAAAACCAAAACAGATGTTTTTAGCAGATAAGAACTGTAATGCCACAACTCTATCCTGGAAAAAAAGGACGGGGGCAACAGCTCATTTGCAATGAAAGAGACAGGCACAAAAAACATGCTTCCATTTAAAATAGACGTTTTCAAAATGACATAATAAATGATATGTGGGGTATTTTGAGCTGAAAATTTACAGAGATATTCCGGGGACACCTGAGACTTCTATTACATATTGTAACTAAAAAGTGCTTTACAAACAGCATACAGCAAATACACTGATTTGATGCTGTTTGTTGTGGTCTCAGTAAAACTGCATACACACACACACTACACATTAACATTGAAAAGTTTGGGGTCATTACGATTTTTGAAAAAGTAATGCTTTTTTGCAGCAAGGATGAATTAAACTGATAAAAGGTGATGACAACAGACAAGATGGCAACAGACATGATGTTGCAAAAGATTTCTATTTCACCTAAATGCTGTTTTTTACTTTCTATTTATCAAATAATAATGAAAAATATATTCTTATAAATAACTGTTTTAACGCTGATTTAACTTGAGCAGCAAATCAGCCTACTGGAATGATTTCTGACACTGAAGACTGGAGTAATGATGCTGAAAATTCATATTTACATTCAGAAATGGATATAAATGTTAAATATATTAAAATAAAAAATAGTTTATTTAAACTGTAATAATGTTAATATCACTGTTTTCACTATATTTTTTAGCAAATAACTGCAGCCTCGCTGTATTATAATGTCTGACCAAGACTGGATGTTGACAACTAAAGAAAGATAGTGTATCTAAGTTGTTTTAAGACATGACGAAGCGAGATAATGTGTGTGTGGAGGGGGTAAGTTTATGGTGGTTGAGGGGGGTGCTGGTGGTAGAAGAAGAGCTTGGCTGCATTTGTGGTCGATAACGAACATTTAATGCAAGTCTGGAAAACTGAATACGGTCACCATCTGCTCTATACCCGACTGTGTTCTGAGAACGAATCAACAGCCAAGCACACTTACTGAAGACAGATCGAGATGGAAAGACAGTGAATGTGTGTGTGCATGTGTGAGGGAGAGAGAGAGAGAGAGAGCAAGCCAGAAGCACACAGAGAGAGATTTGCTCAGAGGCGAGCGATCCATCACGTGTGTTTAGAGAAAGAACAGACACAGATGAAGGTGAGCACAAGTAGGACGGTCAGACATGAGTCTCACACTCAGAGGTGTCACAACAAAACACACACACAGCCCTGAGGTAGAAAACACAACACATGTGACTCACAGATGCAAGGTAAGGTAACCACGCAGACAGATAAAGAAATAAAGTGTGTGAATTCTTGCAAGGAAACTGAGAAAAATTAAAAAACTGGAAAAGGACATTTTTCTTTCAAATTTTACTCTACAGTATTACATAAGAAAACCCTTTTTCAGTCTATAAATATTAATGTTTAATTAGTTACTTTAATTGTTATTTAATTATTACTACTAATTAAAAAAAAAACATCTTCCAAGAAACTTTTAACTACACCAACATTCAATATAATAAAGTGTGTTAGCTGAAAGAACCATACACGTGACTTTACTCAGTGACTTGGGTTGAGTGAACAAATTGGTCAAAAGCTGTGCAATGAGTTGCCTTGAAATTTGAAGTTAAGTCAACTTTTCATTTTTAACACTCTGCTAAATAACTCCTTCTAACTGAAAATACACAGAATGTGCAACACAAAATACAAAAAGGTACATTTCCACTGTAAAGTGGCATTTTAGGTTTTATGCATTGAACTTACATGTATGTTTTAGTAACTGATAATGGTAAAATACCAGCCTACTGAAATAATACATTTTGTTTTGTGCTTATATAATATGCTAACAATCACCTCAAAAACACAGGGGTTAGTAGGAAAGTTCATCACACGTATGTTAATCCAAAGGCTTCAAAAGTATAGATGGTGCACAATATCATGGTAACAAACAGGACACTAAAATAATGCAATAAACATCAGCCTAACAACACAAACTCACAAGAAAAGAAATCTATTATTTATTTATTTTTTTTAATGTGAAACGTCACCTGGAATTGTGAGAATGTTAATTTATGGTTTTCGCTGTAAAATAAAAGGCAACTTGTTGTTTTTCCGTTAAACTCAACAATATTTTACTGTAAAATTAAGTTAGATGTCCAATTAAATGTATTAGTTTTTTAACATATACAGTCACCGAATCTTCCTGTAAAATATGTTTTCTACAGTTGAAAATAAAACATAAATCAAAAGTAAATAAACACAGTAATCCTGATTCACTGCTCAGACACACACACACACTTCACAACCAGCAGGTTGTGATTAAATTCACCATTGCTTATGATCCCTGGCTAAATCTTTGCAATTTTCATTTTAGAGAGATTTAATATGGATCATGGTTTGGTTGAGCACAAACCCCCCCCGTCCACGGCTACACACCCCCTCCTAATCTAGAACAATCTCTAGGACAGAAGAGCGAGTGCTTTAGACCAGAGACAGAGAGTGACTCCAGCAAGAGACTAAACAGCTGGTCACCATTACAGTTATTGGTGTTAATCTGAGCCTGTGTGACCTGATATCAGTCATAATCACTCACAAACACACATTAAATATGAACACACAAATCAGCGGCTATGATACTTCACAGGGGAGGGAAGAGGCCCACCCATGACCCAGAGAGGAGCTATCTTTCTTGGGGAGGGGAGAGAGGCAGATGGGGGTCTGTGTCTCCTGTCTGGAAGAGATCGCCTGATCCAAATGGCACATGATGATAACAGATGTACTTTGAGAGCTGATGTACCTTAATGTGTGTAGTTATGATATTATCATCATGTTACTGGCATTAACATCAACCCTGTAATATGCATTATAAATGATCTATGCTCTAGTATTCGTGTTTATTACAACTGGATAATGTTTCCCTAACAATCAACATATACCATAGTATGACCATGATGTACTTTGATGCGTGTTGAAGTCAACCAGTCATATAGCAGCGCATATAATTAAGGTAATTCTTTAATGACATGTACGGTTTAAAACAGTTTTATAATTATTATACATGGAATTTTTGTGAATAATTTTCTTAGCAATAGAAAGACTACAATGATTATTTGTACTCTTTTATTATTTATTTATTTATTCATGTGTCACATAGCTATGAGGAAACTGCAAAAATGTTAAAAAAATATTAAAAATGGTGAGTTCACTGGTGTCTGAAAAATTATTATAACAATTAATGATTATATAGTATAAAAAAGTTATTGAAACAATAAAAACTATTTACTAACAATTTCTGAAAACTAAATTAAAATATTTTTTAAAAAATCTATATTTCTTTCCTTCTTTTGTGTCAGCCCTTATATATCAAAGTATTTAGTGTTACAAAATGTATTTGCTGAAATAATGCTGATATAATATATTCAATTTCAAATATTTGCTAAAGAAGAAATAACGGGGTCAGGGATGTTCAAAAAAAGGTAAGACTGCATGACAATTTCCTAAAATGCTTTAGTGATAGCAGCTCTGTAAAACCAGATGATTGTGGTCTCCAGCATTATTTGGGAATAATATATCGCAAATGTCTTTATTGAACTATCTAGAAATACTGCAGATTATTTCTCATTAATGTTATGGCAAAGTGTTGCTGTATTTTTTAAATTATGAAAACTTTAGTCCCAGCGTTGAATGTGATTGCAGAGATCTGAATGAGATGAATGAAACAGAATGTTTCTGTGTTGGGGGGTGTGTGTAAGTGTGAGCGGGTTGGGAGGGAAATTGGCCCTGCTCAGTCTGAGACAGGCTCGAGCTCTCAGCTGGATTACAGCAGAGCATTAGAGCAGAGACCACAGAAAACCCTTCAGCTCTAATGTAAATAATGACTGTTAGCACAGGCCCGTACACAAATACACACGCGTGCTAATGCACAATAACGCATACCAATAAACATCCAGTCGTATAGATTATACACAAGTAATCAGTGGATCTGGCACTGTCAGATGGTCAATTCTGAATTAAGATGGTAACTGAATAAGTAATGTTCATGTACACACAGACATAATCACACAAACAGAAATGTTGTCATTGTAAACCAGAGTCAAACAGTCTGGCGGTCTACAGAAATAACACAGCGCCATTCAGACATGCTAAAATATCATGCATTTGTGTGTGTGTGACTCCTTCTACTGAGGGGGGGGATCAATGGAGGGGGTGAGTATATCTCCCTCTAATCCCCACACACTCCATGCTGCCCTGTGTGTGTGTGTGTGTGTGTCTTCTGTCTCACACTGCCTTTCACTCTCTCAGCCAAACTGCGACTTTCACTGATGGAGACAGCGATGAGAAATGTAACAAATATATACATACACATACACACACACACACAATATTACAGATATTACATACAACATGGTTATATTTCTCATCGCCGTCTCCATCAGTAAAAGGCAGTGTGAGATAGAAGATAATATATGGGCTTATATTACATACAGTGAATTTACATTTAATCATTTAGACGCTCATTTTTACAAATGAGGACAACAGAAGCAATCAAACCAATAAAAGAGCAACAATATGTGCTGAAGGTTTGTTTTAGTTGTTGTTGTTTTAAAATAATAAATAGAAAGAGGAAATATAGGGTAGATAGAATAGAGAGAGTTATTTTTATTATTATAATTGTTATATTTTATGAAAATTAAAAATAAAACAAGTAGATAGAATAGAAAAAGAATGGAGAATCTTGGTGGTAGAGAATCAAGTTTATTTTTTAATATCAAAACAAAAATAAACAAGTAGATAGAATAGAATTTATATATATATATATATATATATAATATCATATAATACTATAATATAATAGTATAGAGAGTGCTAGAGATAAAAAATATTTTATAAATAATAAAAACCAAGTAGATAGAAAATGAATATAGAGTGCTAATATCAGAGTGTCGAATTTGATGGCATTGATATTAAATTAAAAAATGATATGTAGTTGAAAATACACATTTGTGTTAGTTATACATTTAGGCAATTTCTGTGAATTAATATTCTTCTAACTGCAACAACTACAAAATATTTTTTTAATTGTGCCCATAGCCAATTCCTTCTGTATGATTTATGAACTTGTTTCTTCATTGGGACCAAAAAATGTCCCAACAAAGTAAAAAATTACTGCTAGCAGGTAGTTTAACTGACTATACATTTCAGACATTTTTTTTTCCTTTTAACAATAATGTGACTTACAGTAATTAAACAAAGATACAGGGTGCCATAAGAATCGGGGGATACATCTCAAATACGCATGTGCTTGTACTCACAAAGCATACAAGCCAGACATTTTAGTCTAATATTTACGGGTCAGATCAGGTGGAAATAGGCAATAACTCCACATATTCACGTTTTACAGTCCATGTTCAGCTCCAAATAACTGGCGATCAGACCACTGAGTATTAAAGCAACCCCTTCACTGCCTCAAACTACTGTCATGTTCTGTTTTAACCCCCTCCAAGCATGTAAGTGCTGCTTTACCTCTGCAAACATGATTAAATCAGACAATCTACTGTGTTAAATCCTCTTACAGCTCCATATTACATATCTGCCCAACAAAAGAGACTCAATCAGAACAATCAAAACCCGCTCTCTGGCCCGGATTATCTGATCCCATTGTCATGATTAAAATGAAATGATGGAAAATCCCATGTTCTGAATATAAGAGATATCAAGAGGGTGGAGGAACGCAAATGTATCTGCCCTAAGTCTTTGATACAGATCAGCCATTGTTTGTTGATTTGTGATAATATTACATGGGCCAGAGATGATTGGTTGACATGCACAATGTATCATTCATTGGCTGGAAAGCTTCAGGATGTGCATCCGGAAATCTGTACAAGTAAATATTATTGGCTGTTCATTTTTAAAGGACAGTGGTGCGGAAACAACTTTAGATTGTTTTTGTACATACTGTGAAAAACTGATGTGTAGTTTAATCTCATTCTCCAATAATCAAATCTCAGCAACAAGATTGACTTTTGACAATATGAACATTTAAATAAGGTTCCCCCAAAAATGAAAATTGCCTGAACATTCACTCAACTTAGGGTCATCTACACTGTAGATGAATTTGTTTCTTCACCAGAACAATTTAGGAAAAATTAGGCATTACATGACCAAAGGATCCTCTGCAGTGAATGGGTGCCGTCAAAATGAAAGTCAATACAGCTGATTAATGTTGTTGTGGAGGGAAAATCTGTTAGAAACAAATCCAAAATGTAGGCATGTTAACTTTAAACTGTCACTTCTACATTTCTAAAAATCTCTGATGAAGGCCTGCGATCAAGAAACAAATTAATCTATGCCTTGAATATCCTTAGGGTGAGATTTTTTATTTGTATTTTTTTTATGTAGCAATTCCTTTGAATTCAAATAATTTGTACTTGTTATTTTGGACCCTTTTCCTTTTTTGAAAAAAAATCTTTGAGTCTACGAGTTATTCTTCAACATGAATAGTTTCAAACAGCAAAACATTATTTTGAAACCAAGTGATATGCATGTCATTACAGAACCAAAATATTTACTGCGCTGTAAAAAAAAAAAAAAAAAAAGGTAAAACTTAAAACACATGCAGTGTTACCCGCTTTTTATTTGTAATTACTTCTAAAATTCACTATCGTTTTCTGAGTGAAACTAGTTTCAAAGCAAATCCTCTTAAAGGTCTTAAAGACAGCAAATTGTTTTCCAATAATGGTTCCTATAACATCCTATAGAGTTGAGCTACAGATCGTGAGTGTTTGTGTGTGTGTTTCTGCCAGTTCTCCTGTAGTCTCTGCAGGGTGTGGGGATTATCTGAGGAAGTGCAGGGGAGTGGCAGTAATGAAGAGACCTCCTCGAAAGCGTAGCTCACACACACGGTTCACAAAGCAGTGTTCATTCATGCTATACATTAAAAATGAGCTGAAACTACACATCCATATTCTCACAAAAATAAATGATGAGTTCAGAAAAGTTCTCGCTGCGTTATTCATGTAACACTTGATAACACACTATCAAGCTTTTGAGGGCCATATGTGTTACTTCATTCTGAATCTGAGAGCGATGCTCCCCAGCATCAGTTTATCTGTTGTGTTCTGTCCTGTTCCTCCTCAAAGTCATTTGGGCCATTATCCTTCCAGAGTAATTAAGAGGGAGAATATTACCTCAGATACACCCCCTCACCCCTCTTATGGATCGGCCCCTCTCAGCATGATGGATGGAGGTCTGTCACATCAACCTGAGCAGCAGAGGGGTGCAGGACCGGCCATAACACACCTCTAATCACATAAACCCCAACACTTGTCATTACACACTCTAATTGTCAAAATGCAGATGGCAGGGCTGAGTAATAACAGCATTTTGAATGACAGGGTCAGCACTGTGATAGAAAAACGAGCCTCTTTGATGACTGCACTGAGATCTGCTGATTTTCTTTTCTGGTTTACTTTGATTTGTAAAGACAATGCATTATTCATGTATTTCATCCTGAAAACATACAATTCATTATAATTTTTTTCCTCATTTGCAGGTAGGGTTGGGCATATTTCCTTATATCAATTAGTTTAGAGTTGCATTTAGGTTAAATTCTTAAACATTTGGTAATAAATATTCATTTTAAAAATGCATATTGTACATAATTTATATCATGCATCTTAGGGTAAGACTACTTTTATTTATCAAGAATCCACTAACATACACGGAACACTACAAAAAAGAGAATTGAGAAAATCACCTTTAAAGTTGATCAAATCAAGTTCTTAGCAAGGCATATTACTAATCAAAAATTCTGTTTTGATATATTTACCGCAGGAAATGTAAAAATATGTGACATGTAATGTCCTAATGATTGGCATAAAAGAAAAATCTAATATTGTGACCCATACAATGTATTTTTGGCTATTAAATATTCCCAACTTAAAAGCTTCTTGAGCATCAAATGAACATTAGAATAGTTTCTGAAGAATCATACGACAAGGAACATTTCATCTTGGACACACAACTAAATTGCATTTTAAAACAATTATTTTAAATGAGTATCTCGCAATATTTTTGTATGTATCAAATGAGTGCACTTTAAATGAACCTTTTTTCAGAAGCATTTTAAAAACAGTTCCAAGCCCAAACATTGTGGCCTTTTTATCCTAATGTAATTTGGACCGGAAACTGGGGTAAAATATTATGTATATTAGCATAGCATAACAGAGGGATCAAACGATTAATATAATTTAAATTAGATTTGCATAATCTCAAAAAAGGTTTTTAACCATTTCTTTGGATAACAGTGTATGCTAAAGGAAGAACTGTGAATTCAATTTACCTTGTGTCTCTTAATGGTGGGCTTTACAGTGGATTGAGGTGATAAAGAGTAAACGCGCTTAGGCCAGAGCCTGCAGATTCAAAACAAGTGAACAGTTGTGTTACAAAGGAATAAAACAAATATGGAACAATAAAAAGAAAAAACACCATACATTATTGTCTTTCAGTGGTATTGCGTGTGCGAATAACAAGTTATTCGTGAAAGGGCTTATCTTGAATATTAGTATTAACTGAGGAGGCTTTAGGGCACATCTCTTTTCTCGCTAACTCTAAAGCTTCCACCTCAGGGGCAGAAGAACTGAAAAACAATTGGATCCCTTTAATGTCAAAGCACGTTAAGAAGGCCTTCTGCCACCCCCATATCCTGGAGAAACCTAAGTCAGAAAGAAATTACATAAATCAAATCCATTTTCATTATTACAATATTTCAGAGGCATTATCCCTCAGACAAAACGCCATAAAACCCCATTTATTCTTTTTAATCCTTCAAAGAGTGGCTGATATTACCTGATACTGATTGGGTTTGCATGGGGTAAGAGTGTGAATGACATCAACAAGTCTGAAAGGCTGGAATCATGTCGGTGGATCCCATTGAGATGATTAAAATGAGTCTGCGTGTGTGTCTCAGCTACATACCATTATAGAACATAACATCTATCTATCAATCATATATTTTTAGCAGTTTTGTATCTATCCATCTACCTCTCTTTTTTAGCTATTTATTTATGTATATTTTCTATCTACTGTATCTATCAATCATATTTTTTTATCTTTTGTATCTATCCATCTACATCTTTTTTATCTATCTATCTATCTATCTATCTATCTATCTATCTATCTATCTATCAAAGAGGTTAGAATTCAGAGTTGAAAACTCTTCAAAAGTAAGGTGTAATTAGCAGAACATAAAAGCGGTTTAAAAGGAGAAAAGCGGCAAAGGCACATGAGTGTTAGTGATTGACTGGGCTTTAAGTGGGAGTCCCCGGAGTGAAGCACTTTCCCGTGATAAAGATCCTGAACTGTAGAATCAGCCATAAGCAGATTAGTACAATAGGATCAGAAGGCTCTGAGAGTCTTTAGCCCAATTCACTGCAGCAGAGATCGACTGCGACTAGTCTAGATAAATCTCAACATCCCCCTCCTTCCCAGCCTGCCTGCACTTAGCCCTCCAGGCCAAACATCCCTCTCGAACCCTGGATCCCTCATCTGGACCCGATGCAGCATGGGCCGTGTCCAAAAACCAATGACACGCTGAGAACGAGTGCATGACTTACCAGTGCTCGCCTAACAATGCTAATCGCAAATAAATGGCTGTGCTACAAATGCTTTTTCCTGTTGTCCTATCGCCCGGTGATGTAGATAACAATTGTAAATTCTGAATGGGACATTACAGGGGGTGAGGGGGTCATTAGGTCCTGTTAGCATATCTGACTCTACACAGCTCTTCTCTCATGTCAGGGCTTGTCGAGTGACAGTACATCACCTCCCAGTCTGCACTGTACCGCACAGGGGCCAGGAATCCAAATGACACAAAGAGTTATTCGTTCGTAATGAAGCCGCTTAATGAAACCATTGCCCTTGAAAGTTCTTCATCAATTTCAACCCTCCCTCTCTCTCTCTGTCTCTACCGCTCTCGCTCTGTCTTGTCAGCACAGCCACGTGGCAGCTCTATATTAATTAAAGTCACCGTTTCCTGAAGTACTTAAGTGAGGTGCCCTCATTGATAATGAGCAGGTTCAAAAGAGTGCCATCCCTCCAAAATGACTTTTTAAACCAGCCTTATTAAGCAGAAAATTATGCCCAAATCAGCCTACAAGCTCCTCATTAAAAGCCACTGATCCTTGGCCGCACACTTGTTCGTCCGATTTTAATTAGGAACGCACGAATCTCACTGCCGTGCTAAACGCCATTAATCTTCCCTTTCATTCCATCTCAGACGCCCAGGAATGCGGAGAGCCAGCCCCGCTCGCAGCCTCCGCCTCCTGTCTGCCTGCCAGCCTGAGAGAATGTGAGCGCCGGCTTGAGCTGGGGGCGGCGTATGAGTATGTCCAAGTTAGGAGGAGTTTCTTTTATCCGTGTGAATAGCCAAACACGTTTCACAACACTTAATGAATTCCATATTAAAGGGCAGGAAGTATGGTACAAAATAATACATCAGTGAAGCTATTCAAGTATCAGTGGAGACATTGTTGAATTAGAGGTTTAATTAAACTATTTTTTTAGATCCACTTCAGATTAAACGTATGGTAAAACACTTGCAATGGACATAAATGTACCATTTTTTCCCACTAAAATCTCATTTTCACACAAAACACATCGCTTGCGTCTTGTGTTATACTTTTTATTTTAGTATTTGAAAATGTACAGATCGACCTCATTTCACTGTAAATGCTTCATACAGATTTTTTCTTTTTCTTAAGGTGAAAATTTTTTCAGAACATTATTATGCTACTATTTTGGAGCATCATTTTTGTAGGATTGTCATACTATCACCCTTGAAACTATGAAACCAACTAATTCTTTCTAAAAGCTAAACTATGATTTTTCCCCTCAAAATACACATGCCCATAACGGTGCGTGATGCTTTATGATTTAATCTGCTGTGTTTATTAGCCATTGCAGTGCAGCACACCTTTGCCTGTCTGCCTGCCTGCCAGTCAGAATCCTGCATGCATGGAAGATTATGGATGGCCAATTATATAGTTTCTGGCATTAATTAATGATGTTAACCGTCTCCCCCTGCTCCTTACAAAACAGAGTCTCTCCTAAGCTGCCTGCAGGAGGGCAGCCCGGGTGAATGTGTGTGTAGGTGTATTGTCTGTAGGGTGGCATCTAAATAAATTAATGTACAACATAATGCCCATATGTTAGTTAATGTCTGGCAATTCTGTTACTGCATCTTTAAAAATCAATTCATGTTTTTTCAGAGAGACCTTTTTAGCATGCATGTGTCAGCAGTGTGCAAGCATGTCATGTCCTACACTACCATAAATGCCCTGATTGTGTGTTCATGAATGTAATGGCCCTGACAGTGGAGGGGAAATGTGGTTGAACTGGTGCATGTCTCTTTTTTCAGTGTTTCTATTCTCTTGTCGTCTCCCCAAATTTCCCCCCACCAGTTTGGCGTCTGAGGGCCATTACAGAGATTAAGCTGAGGAAGTGGACTGGCTGCCCTGTGTGTCAGCTCACATACACTGACGAACTGGGAGACAACCACTTATTCTCTCCTCCTTTCTCTCTCGTTCTGTTACGCAGCTTTTCAAGACACTGCAAGACTACATGCCTGAAGGCTTATAGCAAAACTTTCTCTGTATTTTTATTTCAGTGATTCAGAAGTAATGTTCTAGCTTCAGTAAATGTTAAGCTCAATCTTTAACATTTGTGGTTAAATCATTTTTATAAAAAATTGTCCCAATGTTAAAAGGTGTGTGTGCTTGACAATTGTCTTGGACCGAAACATTTTCACTTTTAACTTTTTCTAAATAAAGGGAGTATTATTATTTTTGTATTATTATTTTTTTTTAAATCTTGCACCTGGCCAAGGTGCTTTGGATGTGTGCACTATAACGTTTTGTTTTATCATGGTAATTACCACAAAAATCTATTCGCACATGTCCCTATTTTTATTTTAAAAGACCAAAAAATATGGTTTAGAGTGAGGGACTTACAATGTGAATGAACAATTTTTGAATGTTTTGAAATGTAAAGCTAATAATTTTACACAAGAACAATAGTGGGTGTAACTTTACACAGACATGGTTAATAAGCTATTTTTTAAAAAGCTATTTTTCTCACAAAATTGTGTTAGCATCCATATAATGCCTTGGCAATAACATCAAATGGGTTATTTAATATTTACATATTAGCCCCAATAATTGCCTTAATACCAACCCAATTTATTTATAGATTATTTTTTTCTATATATTTTTAATTAATAATTTTTTTATGGACAAGTAAATAATTTTTATGATAATTGGAAATTGTTAAAATGTATAGGACTTATAATGAAGCCAAACTATTCTTTTGTTTTGTTATTTTTTGTTTTGTTATTTTTTTATTTAACTTTTTTTTTACTTTATTGTATTTAATGGTAATCAACATCATGCCCAAAATGCCCATTATAAATGAAACCTGGCATATTCTGTGAAATTAAACCCAAAACAAAAATGCTAATTCTTGATATTGCAGCTGGATCTGCTAGACTAGACCAGCATATCTGTATGAAACTACAGCTATTCCTCCTCCTGACCAATAACCTTCTTTTCTTGTCCTCAGCGCTCCTCGTTCTCATCCAGCAGTAATTCTACAGTTTAAATGCATGGTGTCAGGTGCCTTGTGGCGATGGGTGAGGGTTCGGGCCTGCATGCCACGTTAAGAGCGTTAGCGGGCATCTAGACGGGCAGTGCCGCCCTCCCACATCCACGTCTGATTAGAGTAACGAACGGAGGGCTGGTCCGTCATGCCACATTGTCCCTCACGTCGGCCTGAATCACATGGCTCCTCGGAACCAACTGACTTAGCCGGTCATTGTATACGACAAACTGGGCCGCAAGCAGGGGGGCTGTGATGATGTCACAGATCCACCGAAGGGGATCCCCTTTTAAAAAATGCACATCTCCACCTGAATAAATGGAGAGACTGTACAAGAAAAAGCAGAAAACAAACAAAAAGCAGCACCAAAGGGACATAAAAAGAAGCTAATTATCTCATACGGACCATCTGTACCCTCTAAATCAGTGCTTCAGCCCGCGCTCACGCACACGCAGGTCTATATCTAGGGTCACCACATACAGACGTACTGCTTTATACACTTTTGTATTTCCTTCCAAACTACGTCTTCTGATTCCAGAGGCCTCTGACATTCTGCCTGCCTGCCTTCCAGTGTCTGCGTGTCTGCTGTGCATAAACAAGCACCAACCTGAACGCCGTTTCCAGCAGTCCGCCCCCATCTCCCCTTTGTTGCTCTCGGCCTGTTTGCATCGCCGGAGCTCGCGGTCCCAAACATGTGTGTGCAGCTATATACGTATGTACATGAGCGAGGGCAGAGCTGTGATGTGCTTCCTCAAGAGCTTAATGACTCTCAGCAGTGCTGTCAGAAACACTCGGCAGAGTCCGGCACTTAAGGGCATATGTTTTTCCCTCTCCTCAGCCGCCTGCAAAGAGCGACAAACACACACAAACAGAAGCTCCAAGCTACGGTAATGAAATCATTCTGCAGTGAACCCGCAGAAAAGAAGGGCAAATACTGTGAGACGTGAGAAATAGCTGCATCCCTAATAATAAAGGACTTTTGTTTTGGAGGCAGATAAAGATGGTGCACTTATCAGCACTGACATAAAACAGGTATTTGCAATTAAGTTCTCTAATACATAAAGGGGCAGTTTCCCCAACAGGGTTTAAGATTAGTCCTAGATTTAAATAAATGTTAAGAGCTGTCTAAACTGTCTAAACAAAAATATATTAAAATACATTATTGTCATTGTTTGGTATTAAAATGCTCACAGATAATGCATTTTTGTAAGACATGTTTCTAAAAATTCTTAAACGTCCTAAATTAGCAAAGGTCTAGTCCTGGCTTAAACTAAAAAAAAAATGCTCAGATTTTAAATAAACTTTCACATATACTAAAGAAAGCTCACAAAGAAATAAACCTTAAAAAAATAGTTGGTTGAAATAGTGACAGTGTGCAACATTTAGGAACTGCATTACTTGTCGAGATAATAAATGATATATTCCAATTGATAAATGCATAGCTAATATAGGCCTATAATAACGCTGGCCTATGCATCGCAGTTCATTTTGATTCAAACACCACAGAGACAAGGCTCTGAACGAATCACTGTGTATGTGAGTCTGAATCAAATTGCTACTCACGAGCAAATTCAAGTGCTTTCATAAATCTCGTTGAAAAGAAATGGTGCATTAGAGTCCGTGACTACTGTAACAAATCTAAAAACACAGCAATCTGATAAATGTCTGTGAGAAGTGACAATACCTCCTGCGTAGGTGGCAGTAAGATTTATTGTCAGCTACTCATGTGTACTCGTGCACTTCATACTCACAAAGTTAAAGTGTTCGGTTTATCAGTAAAAGACAGCGTAATTTCAATAATTTCTGTGTCTGGAGCCATTTTCTACTGTACGAAGTTTAGTGTAAATGAACTTGTGGGAAGTTCTAGAATAGAAAATAATAAAATAGCCTATATCATGCTTGATGTATAAACCTTTTTCCTAAGATGACATTTGAATAACTTGTTAATAATGTATTATGTGTTAAAAACAACACATTCTCACAACCAATTCGTATGATCTCACTTGTACATTTTTTCTAAAACAGGTAGGTTTAGGGGTGGGTTAGGTTAAGGTCATTCATACAAATTGGCAACTCGTAAAATATGTACGATTTAGAAGAAATCGCATGAGTGAGGTTATACAAATTTGTATGAATTAGCCACCTTGTAAAGATCAAAAAAGAAGACAACATAATAGGCTAGTTTTACGATTATACAAATCTTTAAGCTGAGAACTAACTGTTTTAAATGAACAGTCTAAATATCCGACAATCAATCCAGTGAAGTTTTGAGATTGTAAATTTGTACAATTTTAGGCCAGTAGATGGCGGTAAGCGAGCGTCTTTTATGAGCTATTATCGAGTACTGACTCGAGTACTAAAAACACCAAATAATTTACAAGTCCAAGGATTCGTTTACAAACGATTCATTAGCGATCGAAACACCAGTAATTAAATCTTAGGATCCACGTAAAATAAAACCTTTTTCTTCTCATGTGAGTGAACTTTTTAATGATACTTTCTCAAAGGTACTGGAGGCTATATCCCACATCTTTGTGCAAAACCTTTTAATTAGCAAATTTAAAAATCCTCTTTAAAACCAAAACAACAATCACCTGGAACTCATCTTAAAACAAGTGCATAAAAGCAATAAATAGGCAACAACAAAAAAATCACTATAGCGGTCACATTTCTAATCCACACCAATTAGATGAAATCAAGAGTGACTAAGAAAACTGAAACAGCAGCGCGCTTGTCAGTCTAAATCTCCGCTTCCTCCTTGTCAGAAATGTTGAGCTGTAAGTCACATGTCAGGAGAGCGGTGTACTGCTGTTACGACACGACACTGTAGTGACGCACCCACCGGGAGTGATGACTGTTCATTTAACGCAGCGTGAGTTCAAGATCACTTTCTCTCGAGCGCACACTTAGTGGACAGGTACAGAGTCTGAAGCTCATTAGAAGTGATGGCATAATGTGAGGGGAATCTCTTTTTTAAAGAACACGTCTCACTGTTATGACTATAAAACACACTAAATACAAAACGTTAGGCTTCTTTGATATATAAACAATAATTTAGGTAGCTCACTTCACGAATGCAAGCGATCTACAGTACAATATGCGAAACCGATTATTAAAAATTCCCTCAAATATATTCATTGGCCTAAATTTTATTATGCAGTTTAACAAGTGTTAATGAACTGCATTGTGCCACATTAGGCTAAAGGCAAACAACTAATGTTGGAATAGGCGCTCCTTTAAAAAGAATGTTTTAAAGAAAATGTGTGCATTTGATAAACCATATCCTAACGGTGAAATAAAATAAAATATCTGTCAACGACAGTTTTTTTTTTTTTTGGTAACGTCACTGTTTATGTTTATTGGGTAAAAAGGCGCTTTTACCTTGAAGTGACTCAGGAATCATTAAGCCCTCTTCTTCCCCCAAAACAAAGGTCAAAATAACATTTCAGGACTATTTCAAATTAACAAATTGAAATATATAATCTTTATTGTATTAAGAATTTAATTCTCACATGTTTTTAAACGCGTTATGGGTGTTTTTCTACAGTTTGCGCAATACATCTACGATTAAAAACGAAAATCTCCCAGGCTAAAGAATCAAGAACAACAGCCTAAAACAAATTGTTATATCAATGTTAGATCACTGACAAAATAGGTTTCGTTACAGAGCGGTGTGTATGAAACGTTTGCTGCGCTCATGCATTAGCAGGCCGGGGACGACAGGCGCAAAAATCGTGTTAATAAGTGCAAGGGGTAGGTTACAGAACACATAAATACTCAAGGACAGGTCCTCTCGGCCCCGGGGCGCTTGCACAACAGCGGCAGGACGCATCTTACCAGTGAGGACCAGAGACCAGTCCAATTTAAGAGATTATAAATCAAATACACGTCGCCACACAACCCTTCGATACATAGGAGCGTGGCAGAAACACTCGTGTTGGCATGTACACGTGCTAGGCCCTGTTTACTAACAATAGCAACCACTAAGCTTTTATTTTGGATACTCCACAGCTATCTTAACATTTTTAATGGTTATTAAATGATACGCAAAATGACATTGCATGTGATTTATGAAACCAAAGTAGTGAAAAAAAACATCTGCAGTACATATGATGAATGAAGCACTTTCAAACACTACACGTTTTCCTCCAGCAAAGATTCTTCATTCCTTCAAAACAGTTTAAAAAGAAATTGAGTGAGTAATGCGAGCATATACGTCTGGCAGAAAACAAGAGAGATTGTCATAGATATATGTTTTAATTATAAAGACATATAAACAATATACAGTATGAAACTCATGTCGCAACAAGATCAAATGCTGTGTAGGCTTGATCAAGTATTCTTCACAGTTGTACAATACAATCAAGTGAATTGTGCAATAACAAAAACTAAATCTTTTAGGCCAAACATTTGAGAATGTTACACCGTGTTTCCTAATACACCGATGGAGGTTAGACAGCTCAGCTTCTGTTTATTCATTTCTGACACAAGTTTTTAGGAAATTACTATTTGTGGGCAATTGCAGTAGTTGCATAGTTCACCAACAACGCTGAAACCGAAAGAGATAATGCTTGAATTGAGAAATAAGTCCTCCGCAAGCTGTGAACATAGAATTTCTTGTTTGTATGTTTTAGTTTTTCACACAAATACTAATCATTTTCAATCCATCACTTGGGATAAAAGGGAAAAGGCTTTTAAAAACGGAGGGGTTTAAAAGCTTGTTCCAGTAATACCGTGTCCATCAGTTAACATTATTTGCGGTATTATCTAATAAATCGTCGTAGTTACTTAAACACGCAGCAGGGGTTTTGAATCAGACCTAAGCCCGTTCCCAACAAAACAACGCGAATTCAGAGCAACGCAAGGACGAAGCAGGAAGAGTTCAGCGCGTGGAAGTCAAGGCTTGTCGTTGCAGTGTTTGAACAGGTTGGACGGGGTCCCGTTGAACGAGCTGCATTTCTCCGCGCAGGTGGCCAGCGCCGTGCTCGAAAACGGATACACGGCCGCCTGTCCGAAGGGCGCGAGCGCGGTGGGAATCGGCGAAGTTATAGTCTGTCCTTGGTTCAGATAAGCCACCAACCGGCGCATTTCCTCCAGCGCCTGCGCCTGCATTAGGATGTAGTTTTTTGCAAGAAGCAAAGTTGCGATTTTTGAGAGTTTTCTCACAGACGGACTGTGCGCGTAGGGAATCACAGACCTCAGGCCGTCCAGCGCGTCGTTCAGGTCGTGCATGCGTCTCCGCTCGCGCGCATTGATGCTCAGCCGGAGAGATCTCTGCTCCTTCGGCTTCTTGGCGAGCGCGCTCGGATGCTTCTCTTCGTCGAAACCTGCGCCTCTTTTGCGAGACTCGATGTGGTCGAAGCCGTCGTCTTCGTCGCTGGTCTGCTCTCCGCCGCTTTCGTTCGACTTTCCCGTTTGACCGGAGAGGAAATCCGCGGCAGGCGTGAGGGAGAAGCGGCCGGGACTCCCAGCACCATGGCCAGCGCCGAAGCTGAAGGCGGACTGTCCGTAGCGCTGCGTCAGGTCCAGCAGGGTGTCGTTGCTGATCGATTTCAGCAAGTTTTCTTCGCCAACATTCATTTTGGAGAAACGAAATAAAACTAAAACAAAAAAACGGAGCGAATGGAAAACTTTGGCGCGCTCTTGAAAGCTTCCTCGCGCTGTCTTCTTTCTTTTCTTTTGTTGGCGTTCTCCAAAGGGCTGCTGCAAATGAAGACACTGTTTGATAGAGATCTTTCTTCCCCTATCACGCTCTTCCGCGCAGACAGCGATGTTGCGTGCACTTTAGACGCGTCGTATGAACTCGCGCGCGTTCTTGCAGTGCGTCTTGCCCTCGCCCTGGGCAGATTGAGACTCGCGCGCAGTCCTACTTGCGAGTGAGTAAGAGCGCGAGGCCCAGCGGGATTATCACTCTGTCCAATCAGGAGGGCGTTTTAATTAAGAAGATTAGAAACTGCTCCTAAATTCAACTATAGCAATGATAACTGCTGAACAAATGATGGCATAATGCAATTCGTGGCCGGCACATTGTAGTAAACAGCCATTGTGACTAACATTCTGTAATATTCCAATCAGTTACATCGAATTAACGCAGTATTGGCGAAATAAAATGTTTATTTATAGTTAACTAATGATCAACTTAATGCACAGCATGCGTGTACTCTTCCACTTGCAGCAGTGTGCACCAGTTAGTTAACAAATGCGGCCTAAGTGATAAAACTATTGAAGGTTTGATGACAAATTAATTCATTTATCATTAAACCGTGCATAAAAAGTAAATAACAACTACAGAGAGTTTCATTTTGTAGTCCTAAATCTGCATTAGTGGGTTCCCTTATATATTTTCTCTGAATTCTTAAATAGGCTAAATAAACTAAGATCTGTGATAAACTATACTAGAAGAGACACAAAAGAAAACAACAACAACAACAAAAAATCCATTACTAAATATGGCAACATTTTCTCAAAATCGACACTTGAGTGTTTTTCTTTTTTACCACGCAGGCTACGTTCAGTGTGTTGTAGCTTGACCTGACGCGTGTCTCTTGTTGGACACGGAGGAAGTGAATGGGGTAGAGAGCACGTGCTGTGAGGGATTAATCGCTTCGTCTGGATGAGACCCAAAAGTGAGCTTCAACACTTCCAGCCAAAGTCCAAGGCCACTTTACCTACAACACATGTAAAGGTGGGCACATTTGCGGATCGGGAAAAACGCAACGTTGAGTCTTTATGGAAGAAGTCGCCTGTGATGTAATAACACAGAACAATTTAGTCGTTTTCATTATGCTACAGAAACAAAAAGCTTTTTTTTAAAGCTATTAAACAAGTCGCAACCATCACTCGAGACTTCTGTTAAACTCTTTCTGAACAGTCAACAACCCAAGAAATGAAGCGCTCAATAACGCAAACATATCGCAATGATGATGCACCGCCATCTAGCGTTCATTTAAGAACAGCACACTGCCAAAACCAGGCAAAATGTAAACATAGCCAAACTAACGGATGATTTAGAACGCCACCAAATAATATAAATCATTAAAATTGTCGCTAATAATTTTAAATGCTATTTTTAAAGCTTCAAATATGAAGTAAATTTGTTAAAACGTGTGAATTCAGCTTACTGTAATGCTGAAGAACATACCAATTTAAAAAGTGTTTAAAGAACTGCTTTTTAATACCTAATGAGTATTATTTCAGGATAACTGTGAGAATATACTTTTAAGTATTTTTTCTTGTAACTTTTTATGCACGGTTCGATAATAAATGAATTAATTTGTCATCAAACCTTCAATAGTTTTATCACTTAGGCCGCATTTGTTAAGTAACTGGTTCACACTGCTGCAAGTGGAAGAGTACATGCATGCTGTGCATTAAATATTTAGTAATTTTATTGTTTTTTTTTTATACAATGTCTATAGTTTTCATTTATTTTTTATCAGTACATAAAGTTAAACTAAAATTTAACAAAATAATTATAAAATACTAAGGTTTTGTCCCTGACTGAGTCCAGCTGAACCAAATGAGCAGGTTTGTGAATTTCTCTGCATCCCGTCATCTGCTGATATATTTCAGGTTTGCTATGAAAGCGTTGTTCTTGAATTATAAACAAAACCAAACAGCTACACAGAATATCTATAGCGGACAATCTGTGCTTTCTCATACAATACACTAGGGGGCGCTGCCGTAAAACAATTCTGGATTGTATTGTGAAAACACTAGAGCTGTGCAAAGTGCAAACACTGCATCCTCACACTACAAAGAGCAGTGTCATTAAAATATAAATAATAGTAACTGCAACAAAATCCCTACACGCACAGACCGTCATGTGCATCAAAGATGCAGAATATACAAAGATGCCTACCTGTGGGGGAAATGTGTGCAAATAAACATGATTTTATATATATATATATATATATATACACATGAATAAGATTGCTTGATGTTTCTGCATAGCACACACAGCAGTTGTGCATAGTGCTTTGAAAAGACAGATAAACAGACGGATGGATGGCTGGACAAACAAAGAGACTGACCTCTTTTATCTCTCTTGTTCCAGGCTATTCCCCTTGCTGGGGCGGCAGCAGCGTGTGATCAGCAGGGGATTTTTTTTTTTTGGAGCAGAGGCAAGCGGTTCTCTGAGAGTTATCATTCGGCATGTGAAATCAGGCTCCAGCCAAACACCCGCCAGAGACATCTCCTGCCTCTGTCCTAACACGCCATGAAATTATAGGGCTCCTTGGCTATTGTGAGAGGTGGCACATTTCAGACTATTCCCATTTTTGTCTGTGTCTTCAAACCATTTTCCACATCAGAAAGTAGTCATCATGTGTAGTCATTTTGGGTATGATGTTATATCTAAGTGTGATTCCAAAGGGCCAGAAGAGATAACAAAAGCGGCACGAACCCACTCGCTTTGAACATCACGACCACTGAGCATGATAAAGATTGTGTAGTAATGGCCTGAGAGTAGAAAATCAAATGGAATATAATCTCTCAGCCATATAATAGCCACTGACCTTCCGTATACATTTCTATAATGATGGCAAACACACGCTTATGTGCGTAAGAGCATGTTTCAGCTCAGTAATGCAAGAAACCACGCACGGCGCAGACAACAGAATGCTCACACTTTTATTTGGTTGTTGCTAGGTGACTACTGGTGCACAGACGAAGTCTGACAAAAGGATTTTATAATTTTGATCAGACTTTAACAGCTTTAATTCCATCATTCATACATGACAAATGCCAGCACAAAGAACAGAAGAAACAAAGCAAACTTTGGCTATAACGCAGTGACTCTTAAAAATAAAGGTTTCAAAAAGGGGGGTTTTACAGTGACGCTATGTACCAGAACCAGTTTGGGTTCATTATTAAACCTTTTAATGAACATTTGCTCACAATAAATAAGTAAAATACATATTCCACTATAATAAACGCATCAAATTGAACAAAAATTACATTTGCTGAAAATTGACTCACCTTCAGGCCATCCAAGATGGGGTAGAAAGTTAGCATTGCATCATTTGCTTACCTAGCTGTGAATGGGTGCCGTCAGACTGTAGCTTTTAAACGGTGCTTGATAAGTGCATATTTCTCTCCCGATTCAGACTTTTTGACTAGAGGAAATGTCAGTGTGCATTATAGACATGGATTTTAGCCAGAAGCAATGGTTTGAAGTTAAACATCTTTTAATTGCATATTTATTACGATTATGCAACTTTCTGCTTCACAACACATTAACTGCTGGACTGGAGTTGTGTCGATTACTTGTGGATTACTGTGATGTCTTTATTAGCTTTTTTTGGGCTGGCACCCATTCACTACAAAGGATCTTCATAGACAACACTGAGTTAACAAGTCAAAAAGCCCGGAGAGGTTACACTGAATTTAATCCAAAATCTACTGAAAAAACATATTCAGAGAGAAGTTTTCAGAAAGCTATTTGGCTAACGATAAGGGAAAGATTAAACAGACATTCTGTTGCTTATTCTGTAGACACTGTGTCGCATAACATACCTGAGAAAATATGTTGCCTATTAAAATACATATATAGAATAACATCATTCCAACTATTACCCCATCCAAACCCAATTACTACTCTCATTCTGATGGCACCCATTCAATGCAGAGGATGATGAATTTCTCCAAATCTGTACAAGAAATAAACTTGAATGGCTTACAGGTGATTTCAGTGAATCTTCATTTATTCATTTTCTTATTTTTATCTTTATTTTTAAGCATGCATTATGATAACATATGTAGGTTTTGTAAGTAACATAATTGTTCTAAATGGGTATTCCTATAAATACATATTATCAAAGTGACAAGTCACATTGGAGACTAACAAACACCAAATAATTTTCTTCTCTTCCACTGTGAACATAGAGAGATAAAGGGGGCCGTTCGTCTTGAAAATGAGTGGCCTGAGAAAAAGTCAAAGCGTATTTTTCTTTACAGAGGTTCTAAAGACGATGTCCTCCGTAGAGAAAAATATAGTTAGCGGTACAAAACAAAGCATGACTTGGTTGTGTATTGGCACGCTTGCGGTGCAATTGATCCGCTGCTCCCTGTTGCCACAGCAACCGCAGGCTAGACTACTCCAAGGTGACATGCCACTTGAGGACTGAGAATCCCACCAAGATCCCACAGTGCTGACCAGAGACCTCAAGGGGGCAGCAGCTGCCAAGAGCTGCATTAACAAGCCCTACTCTCAGGAAGCCAGTGGAGGCATTGTTAGACCTCAAACTATCTTTGTGCCACTATACTGAGACAGTGTAATTGGTTTGAGTACAAACAGTCTATAGTTTTTAAAGATATGTGTATATTTGTAGCACGCAAGGTGCACTGCTCGATTGAGGTGCAGGAGACCGAAGGAGCGGGAGGGTAACAGAAGTTTGGATTAAATGAGTGACTAAATTACCACACCGAGATAATCGCCATCTGTTAAACAGATCGACGAGACAGGTGTAGACTGAAGGAGGCGAGAGATGCTTAAGAAAGTGTGGGAATGCTTCAAGGATGTAAAACATCACATTCAATAAAATCGAATGACTTGATGGTGTGAGCGCGTTACTCATCTCTCTTTGAACCTCTCGGATCATTATAAGGCCTCCATTAGCCGTACAATCTCCCTCGTGTGAATTCTCATCCGAATTATAATTTCTGTCATTAGAGCGAAGCTTCTCACTGCAGTCTGCAATTTCACATAAACATGAAAATACAATAAGCTGCATAATGTGATTATGCGTCTAATGTGGAACTGCAACGAAATGAATCAGGGTTCAGGGCAAATATGGCAAAATGTAGTGACCTGTAGATGCAGAATATGAATGTGTAACTCGTAAGAAGATTTGTTTATTTTTAGATGAAAACACAGAGAATGAAAAAATCTAGCAGAATCTCAGCATCTGCCAGCGATTACAGTAAAATGGCAGACCGTACAAACATTACCTAACATCACGATCAGCCATTTATTACATGTTAAAAAAAACTATTAATGTAGAAAAGCCATCTACAGCCAATAATTAATGCTCACCTAATAAATTATTCTAATATATCTATTCACAATGTAAATTCAATCTGAGAAAAATACACCCTGAAAAAAACATTCTTGACACTTCTGTAATCAAAAAAAGTAATGGGATAAATTAATTGACCTATATCAACATTCCTAGATTTTAATATGGTACTGCCCAAAATAATATTAAAATAATAATTTAACCCCTAAATAATCATTTATAACATAATATAGGTTAATATAAAATAATACAAGAATTAAGCAGTTTACAACTGAGAATAATTTAAATATGATACTGTATTTAGGGCAAATGTAGTGGACCGTTTCTGGTTACTGCATGAGCCAATAAAGTTTTTAAATGCTGAAATCATAACAAAAAGAACCAAGTAATTAATGAGTTTCAAGGAATAAAATCTGTGTAAGTGAATGACAGGAATGAACATGAACACACACACACACACACACGTGATCAAAAAGAAACTCTCTCACCTCTCAGAAACACACTCATGAGATTTCACTCATTTCCATACCAGCACACCACCCCATCTCATCCCTTCTCTCTCGCTCTCTTTCCCTCTCACGTACACACACTCACTCACTCACTCACAGGAGAGGGAGGAGGAAGTTCAAAGCCTTCCTCTCGATGAGGATGGCGAGGGCTGCTTTGATCTCTCTCTGACTAATTTGAAGATGTTCAGTTTAAACCTACAGGGAGCAGAGAGACAGACTCCCATATGCTGCAGTGCTGTACCATTCACTTCTGCACTAATCACATGCTTAGCCACTCTCCAAACGGACTGAGCATGCTCCACGCCATCTACCTGAACGTGTCACCAACAAGGTATGCAATTGGCCGAGGGGCTCGTCAATCACGGGATCTCCACGCTGGACAAAGCACACTATTACCGTCTCAGCATCAAAACGGTCAATAATAAAAATAACAACTGCTAGCACAGAAGGCGGGACGTGGGCAAGATGGTAATCGCAGGCTGTGTGCAGACGTTTACTGCAAAAGAAACAGTTTGTTACACCAACATTTCATCAGATCCGCCTGTGACAAAACAAAAGAGTCATCTCTCCTGCTTCTCAATTCCAGCACTGCAGCACCATGCAGATTTTAGAGAGGAGCAGAGGAGGTATAGAAAGAGAGGGAGGGCTGCATGAATAATTGTTGAAGATATTTTTACTGTGACCCACTTTAAAGTCAAATTCAAACCTCTTAAAGGAGCAGCGCCCTGCTCCGCTCCTCTCCCATCCCGAGACTGCGGAAAACCGCAGCCCTGATGAAATTCACAATTTGCTCGAAAACACAAAGAATTAGTCGCTTTTTTCAAATCGCTCCTCTTTTAGTTCACGTTTTTAGATGTCTGAAAGACTGGAAATAAACAAAGCTGTAGTGAAATGGTTTTGTGAGTGATGTCAGAGCCGTAATTTAAATGTTTGTAAAATGTGAGGGTTTCATTCGAAGCGGGTGGCTGTGCAATTTCTGCCCATATAAATTGTAGGTGTAGTTTTTTCATCTTGCTGAACCATAATCAGTGAACCCGGCGTGGCATTTGTGATTGAAACGCACAAATGATCTGAATACGGAAAAACAAAAAGCATCATAATTTTGCTCGCGCTGAGCCCTTGAACAGCATTATGACCGTGTCAGCTCCTATTCCTTACGGTATAGAGCGGCTCGATTGATCGAAGAAGCCATTTCTCCTGTCGCGCAAACATCTGGCTGGAGGCCCCGGTGTGTGTGTGCTGTGCGGTGCAGGGGACAGATGAGCTGTCGCTGTGTCTGATTGATGAGGCTGGTCGCTAGAGGACGGTCACCATGGAGATAATAGGTCAGAGAGGCCACAGAGGTCACACTGAATTCATTCCAAAATCTACTGGAGCAAAAACAAACATATTCGGAGCGTGAACAAGCACTTCGGGTAATGATGAGGAAAGGGTAAACTGACATTTTGTACCTTATTCTGTATTACTATGCATACCATATATGAAGAAATATATTATGGGTATATTGGAAGTATTATACTTCTCAAATGAATAAGATTATCACTAGAATGTGTTTAACATAATGTGTTTAACATTGTACCTTTTTTATTGATTTAATCTTATTTATACAAAATTATCTACAAAAAAAAAATTTATACTATATTTGTCATATGAATATTTTTCTCAATAAATCGAAATTAACAATATTTCTATATAAAATATTTATAATTAATATAGAAAAATATTTTTAAAGAAACCTTACTCCTGAATCTTTGCTTGTAAGATTCTCTTACATTTATAAAAAATGTTTTTAAAATCAGTTTTCCTTCTTAAAGCCAATAATTTGTTAATAGCTAAAATATAGCGGCATCAATAGATGATGCTGATGGTACTCAGTATCAAAACACTACGACAGCAAAAGCCCTGTATAAACTTAGGCTTAATTATATAACGTGTATTAATAAAAGAAATGGATGTGTTTTTTAAATCTAGGTTAAAAGGTTTTATTCTGCATAAATAATATTATTAATATTACATTGAAGTATTAATCTTATCATGGCAGTACTGATAACCTGCATTACCCTGTATGCGGTTCTACGGCATGTTCTAATGACAGTGTGTGCATGTGTGTGTGTGTCTATACCATGACTGAATCATTTTCATCCTGCTCCCATCTTTCTGTTTTAACTTTAGATTCTGTTCTCTAGTCTCTTTACTTTCTATTTTTCTCCTCGTCTCTCTCTCTGTCCTCTAGTCATAGTGAGGCGTCGCAGTGTTCCTGCAGAGAGTTTTTAGACAGGAGGTCAATATTTAATGAAGTGACCCTCTTGTTAAAATGCTTTAAGTGCTCCTGTTCAGCACTAGAATGTGGTTATGGCTTTTATTTATTCATTTAGGACCCTCACTCTCCTTTGCTCACTCTGTTCTTTCTCTCAGCTCGTTCTCTTAGCTTTGGAAAGAAGGGCTGTGGTTGTTTTTCCCAAGGAATGCCACTGAATCATTCCATCAAACACACACTCTCTCTCCTTAGAAAACACACATCAAACAACACCTAAACACACACTTCTTACACCATGTTTTATGCAATCTGGTGTATTATAAAATAATATATGCCACTGCACACTATTCATCATCATCAAAAAAAAAACTAAAAATGAGAGAGAGATGACTTCGCAAATGTTGTCTAGCGAGAGATATTTTTGTGTTTGAAGTTGCACTCAAGCCTTGATTATTATTCTGTAACAGACAAGTTGTGTACGTGCGCGTTCGTCTGTAAGATCGGACGGCATATTTAAAGAATTCCCACTCATCAGCAAACACCCAGAACATCAATATTACCAGAAACTAAAAAGCTAAGGGCCAGCTCTAGGAGTTCAAAAATCTCTGTTTTGCCAATAACTATTAATTAAACATCACATAGATCTAAAGGGTTTTCATCAAATATTTACACTGGGAATGTTGAAGCATGCAGAAAAGAATGTGTTAAATGCACCATAAACCCATGAGAAATCGGCGTGCAAGCACACACTAACATATATGCGAGTTAACATAAGAGCGTAATTTGAAAGGACAGTTCCTCTCCTGTGTGCGCATTTGTATCTGTGCCTGTGTGTGTATCTGATCTGAATATGTAGGTCAAACAACCATATATGGAAAGCTTGAAAATTGCCAACTAGTGTACGCTTGAGTAGACACACTCATACACAGCGCCGCTAAACCCATTCAACTAACAGATCGGATCTTTAAGAGTGGAAGTGTACGTTTTTTGTCCTGCATTAAAACTTTGGCTGTTAAACTCCACAATGTTTTGCACTTGAAGAAAGCTTTGAAACAATCTTTAAATCTTCAAGACAGTAAGAAGCAGGGCTGATGTTGTCAACTGCTTCTTCGTTTAAAAAAAATAAAAAAAAAACTTCCCCTGTACTTTCCTCCCTCAGTTATCACTGAAATATTTAAATGAAATTCCTTTTTTCCTGCTGTTTTTTGGAACATCAAATGAAGTTTTAATTGGATTTTTTCCGCCATGGTTCGTATTTAGAGATTTTATTCATCAGTTTTTTTTCATTTGTTAAATCTCAACCTCTGCTGATGAACTGCACACATTTGTCCTCACAAGTCAGCGATATCAGACAGAGGAAGAGAGGGAGGGATTTGGAGACAGAGTGGGGGGGGGGCAGACTGAGCCAAATACAGTCAAATAGAACATCTTGGAGTAGTGTATCCAAGACTAAATGTGTTTGAGCTGTTTGACACACACATAAACACTTGAGACGAGCCCTGCATGCTCCAATCTAACTGTAAAATGGAGAAAAAAAAATGCTCATTAGCATAGAGACAGGTTTAATCTAATCAGCTGTGGGTACAAATTAGTCAGTGAGAGCATAATGAGTTAGGAATTAATTAGGAACATAATGAGAATACGAAAATATGGGAATCCTGGCATCTGTACATTATCTTCTGGTCACTAGAGTCCCAAAAGACCCTATGTCTCAATCTTTCTTTCTTTATTTCAGTCCTCTGGCAGTGAGAGCAGGAGAGCTTGGGTCAAGGAGTATTGGAACAGAATAAAGCTGAATATTGTTGGAATGTGAATGTCTCACTTCAGTATTTCAGTAAATGTTCCCATTTAACCCTTTTCAATGTTATAATTACATCTCAATGAAAAAGTCATTAACATGACATAATCCAAATTCATAGCGTAAGGTCATGACACAGCTGTTTGCTTTTTACACTGTGACAGAACATTCTTGCCAGAAACTCCACTACATCTCCTGTGCATCAGCAGAATCTTCTGCATGTCAAGACAGCTCTTTCTCTCACCCATCACAGCACGCTTCATTTAAGGTATAACCTGACTCCTTACTTCTACCGACAAATTCTTGCCAGGCTCTGCAAAACTGAGAGAAATGGATTTAAAATAAAGCTATAGCCTTTATATCTAATCACATGACTCGTTACATTTTAATCACAGTACTCATCACATTATCATATTAACCCTTAAGTTTTATCACAGTACTTATTACATCATCATATTATTAATATCCTTTAAATCTTATCAAAGTACTCATAACATTACTCCTTACATTTCATTACAATATCAATCACATTCTCACTCTACTTATCACATTTTATCACAGTACTCTTCATTCGACCCCAGTACTCACTAAATCGCCATATTCATTGCATTTTATTACAGTACTCATCACATTACACCAATCACCATCACACTATTCCTCACACTGCATTACAGTACTCATCACATTACTACTCACATTATCACAGTACTCTTAATTTGACCACAGTACTCACTAAATCACCATATTTCTTGCATTTTATCCCAGTACTCATCACATTACTCATACACATTACACTTTCTCACAGTACTCATCACATTACTAGTCACATTATCACAGTACTCATCACAATACTAATTTAATCACAGTATTCTTCACATTACTACTCACAATTTATTACAGTTCTCATCACGTTACTACTCACATTTTATCACAGTACTTGCACATGGCTACTCACATTTTATCCCAGTACTCATCACATTACTCATACACATTACACTTTCTCACAGTACTCACCACATTACTAGTCACATTGTATCACAGTAATCTTCATTCGACCCCAGTACTCACTAAATCGCCATATTCATTGCATTTTATCACAGCACTCATCACATTACTACTTTTATTTTAATTACAGTAACTACAGTACTCATCATTTCATCATGTTTCTCACATTTTCTCTAAGTACTCATCACATCACACTTGTCTTCATTTTATCATAGTGCTTATCACATTACTGTATTTTACCACAATACTCATTACATCATATTATTCTTCACATTTTATTACAGCACTCATCACATTACTTCTCAAATTTTATCACATTACTCCTCTCATCATCATATTAATTCTCACATTTGATCATAGTAATCACATTACACCTTACATTTTATAACAGTACTCACCACATCAGTAACATTTTATCACAGTACTCATTCTGTTATTTTTTGTGTTTAAGATATATGGTAAAAAACAATCACCAGGAGGAGTAATAGAGGGCAGGTTGTGTTTGGGAGAAAGAAACTTATATTTTGATATTTTGTTTATCTGCATATTTTGCTCATCAATTTTATCCTCCTAGTGACCACCTGGGTAAGTCACAATATTCAACACATCACATCTGCATTTTATTGCACTGCTTGTCATGTTATCACAGCACTCATCACATTACCCCTCATATTTTACCATAGTACTCATCACATTATTTGTCATCACATCATAACATTACATCTTTTAAAGAGCATGTTATAAGCATAGTTTTCTATACAACTCATTTTACTCTTCACAGCCAAACACTTTATTCTTTATTATTACGAAGATTATCACATTACTCCTCAAACCCTACCACAGTATAACTCACATTCCTTGATAATAATCACAAATCACACTACTCATCATCTGATCGCAGTACACTTTCCATATCACCACATTCATGTTCTTTACATGATCACAGTACTCCTCTATTCTCTACTCAATTCATCTTGCTCCTCAAATCCAATTCCTTCTTATATCTCATATAGCAGGGCTAAAACCAGACACCAAAAGAGACTAATTAATTAAACCTCAATTGTAAATGCAAATGGGCTGTGCTGAAGAATAGGCCATGATTGTCACCGAGCTTTGGTCTCTCACGCAGGACCGGGTGATCAGGCAGGTGGCTCAGCTGTGGCACTAACGAGCCACTAACGCTTTAACAAGGCTGCTGCCCTCATTTGTTTATGCTAATGATATAAAATGATATTTGTTCTTTTCTCAGTGTCAGTGAACAAATGCACCAGTTCCCCTCCTTCCGCCCTTGTGTTTGGGAATCATTGCACAACAAAGGACTAGGGGTTCAGAGGGGAGGCTTTTGTTTTTTAATTGAGCTAATTAGTTTAATAAGGTCAACTGGTTTGATATCAAGTTGTAGAGGAATCTGTAGCCTTTTGATATTTTTAGATTAGCAGCGATTGTTCTTGGATTGGCGCAGTGCACTGAAAGAAAACCTCTGGCTGTGTGAGATGGCCAACTAGACGAGGCACCTTCACAATAACAGGAGCATTTTAGAATTCCTTAAAATTGGAATTCAAGCCTATTATAAGAAATAATCGCCCTTCTGTGTTTAAATCAGCATGTGTGTGTTTGAGAGAGAGAGAGAGAGAGACCACTCTTGTACAGGAGGTTATTTCTTTATTCAGACAGAGTGGTCCTGGCTATGCTGTATGTTCACCATTGAGTGAGCATTCAGCGATGTGAAACCAGCTTGTGCCTGCTCCACGCTGATAACTTCACAGCAAAGAGATGGCAGCCGACTCAGACTTCTTTTCACAACTGCTATTATTAATAAAGGAAAGGGGGGTGCTCTTTAATTGGACGCACTGTCCCTCAAAGAAAAATCCGTAACAATAATTTCCTGCAATATTCCACTGCAGGCAGAATTAATAATAATACAATTATGCATTGAGACACAAGCCAGACTCACATGCACACACAACAGTGATGTGGTACACTGGACTCTAAACACTGAGAGAAGCTGTTTAATATGCCTCCTTTTTGAAACCGAGAGAACGTGACTCACTATCCAGAGGTTTTGGAGAGAGCTGGGTCCCCTGAGAGAGGGGGAGTTCAAGTCTCTGAGGTGTGCAAGGACTATTAAACTAAAAGGAACAAAATGAAGCTACCCATTTTTAGCTTGACCAGTGAAGACCAGCATATGCTGCACTGTAAAAAATAATCAAAAAAGCTTAATAAAATGAAAAATGTCAAAGTGGTGCCAAAACAGCAATCGGAGAAAAAAAAAAAAAAACTTTTTACATGTGTAGTGGATAAAAATTAGACTTGATATCCTTTTTTTATATCCTAACCCCTGTGGCAATGCAAAATTACATCTACATTCTTGCGCTGTCATTAACCGTATCTTCTTTTCTAAATAAAATAAAAGGTAAAGTTTATTAATTTCTTATTTCAATTATTTTAGAATAACTATGAGTGCCGCCAGGTCACTATGTCTATACTGTAAAAACCTGACATGATTTTAACGGTAAAGAACTGTGAAAATGCTACAGTAAAAACCTGTAAAAAGGTTAACGTTAAAATATATATGGTGAAAAACGAATGGACATTTCAGACAACTTTACGGTAAAATACTGTATGTTTGTGGAAGTGAAAAAAAATAAATAAATGTACAGGGGGAAAAAACATAAACTGACATTCCCAGAATTCCCTGCATTGCATTTCAAATTGAATGTTTTAATACTTCTTAGTTTTTTCTTATCGGTTACATTTATTACGATTGATTGTTACATCTAATGTTGTTAAATGAATACAGTAGACTTCCACACCACAGCTACCATGTTTTTACCAAATGCTTTACAGATTTTCTTTTACAGTGTAGTTGATTATGTATTTATCATACAGTATTTACAACCTGTCACAAACATTAGATCAAATCTACAAGAATGGTTCAAAGTTGTGGAAGTGTACAGACTAATTACAAAGTACGCACTTGTTTATCACATTTAGACTCATCTGAATCATAAACAAACTTGACATGAATTATTGAGCTGGTTTTTTCCCACCACCTGACTGCATTTACTGCACTCTAAAGTCTATACTTAGTTAACATGAAGGAATTTTCTGTATTGTTTTTTCACAGGTTTGAATTAAGCATTGTTTCGTCTTTTAGGATAAAAGGAAATGTCCATAAATGTAATGGAAAATATCCTGTCAAAAATAGCACTTTTTATTTTTCTACAGATTTTTTTTTTTTTTTTTTACAAAAGTTTAACAAATGTAGGATATACTGTATTGTACAAAGACATTTACAGTGACAATGCATTAGCAAAGTAAAAATAAAAAATAATCTAAAAGTTTACAAATTTGAGATGTTGATGCAATTGGACATATACACATTTCTTAGGCGTTTTTTTCTAGTTTTATACTTTACAGTCATCAGTGCTGACAAGCTGTATTTGACAGCAGTCCCACCACTTGCTTCTGGACTGTAGATGTAATTTGTGCGTGAGCTAGTTTGTGATATTTGGGTGAGAATGTTAATATATGGATGTGTGTGAGTGTTGGGTAATCTGCCAGGTGGGGTGGCGGGGGGTTGTTGTCACACTTGTCCTGCGTGAAGAGCCGCTGTAGCGTGCAGCACTGCAGCGATAGGCCGAGCTCATTAAAATACAGACAGTCAGAAACAAAAGCATGCATACACTCACTGTGGCGTGTTCCTGTGTGATAACCGGCACCGTCCCTCATCTGAATTAGCCAGCCTTTGTAGTCTCACACACACACACACAAATGTATACATATGCACACACTTGAGCAAAAGTACACACTCTCACACATGCACTTTAAGACACATTACAGTGAGTAACATACTTTAACAAGGAACGGGATATAAAATGCAAACATTGGTTGCAAAATATGTTCAACAAAAATTAGACTAAACATTATTAACATCTTTTGCTAAAGTGAAACTCAAAACAGAGGAAACAATTGAATAAAAAACAAATATATATTTTATCATTTAATCATTTTTTTTTTTTTACAAATCCCTTATTCAAAGCCTGATCTTCATTGTATTTGTTAGGCTTATAGTTTTTGTATAGACTTTCTTATTTTACAATCTAGTGAAACCTGGCTTTTCAAGTTAATTATTAATAATAAACATTTCATATAAAATAAGAACATTAATTAGGAAAACGTAAACAAATAATTAATATAAAATGTAATGGTTTAATAATACTAGAAACAAATACTTCCTACAACAATAGAAAACAGAACTGAAAAAATAATACTTATAAAATACAATAACACTTATAAATACAAAAATTTCCTGTAAATCTGTTCAACCTTTCAATTTCACCAGCAAGCATTTTCACTAAAATAGAGCTTCAGTGGTACACAAGAATTTGGAATATGAGGAAGATTTTTTTTTTTAGGAAAATAAATAAATAAATGTCATGAACAACTTGGAGCCATTTCTTTACATATTTTCCATAATATATTATATGTATAGAGTTTGTCGTTAACCTATGTTTTCTCACTTCCTGCACCCACATACCACACCTGCAAGCTTCACCGCTGTATGTGCTTTGTATAATTTAACAGAATATAGCGAGCATCTTCACCTCTGCTCATAAATGTGCCATCAAAATACAGTCTGGGCATATTTCTTCAAGTATTTTATTAGCAGGTTAACAGAGACACCAATATATCCCTTAATTAATCTGCAAAATCGCAACTGCTTTACCACGCCACAACAAAACAAACCCTGTCCTCTGTTTATACACTACTGTGTGACTAGTATATCTTATAGGACCACTGAGAGTGCAAGCAAGACAGAGAGAAGGCTTGTCTTCGGCACAATAAATATAAGAGGGTGAAGGGAGTGGGGGGGAACGTGTCCCCCCTCATCCGTCCCCCTACCCAAGGCTGGCCCCCAAGGACACCGCTGTGTGATTGGCCACCATTGGGACAGGAAATCGAAGAAGAGCGGAGAGAAAGAAAAGGTGTGATTTCACTAGCTAAATTACCCACGGGACTGATGAGAGAAACAAATCAGCGAGTAAGAGTCCTGCATCAAGAAGCCAATATCACAGCACATCTCTTGACTGAAATATGAGCCCATCACGGAACAAAAAACGGCGTTTCTGTACAGTGTCATAACTTACACCACCAAAAAAACACAGCATGATTGAAAAGGCATAAAATAACTATGAAATGTTTGTTGTTTTTTTGTTTTGCCCTGAGAGCTCGTGCTATCAGAGATAAACGCTGGTGCGCCCTGCAACACGCCCCAATGTCAAACATCCAACCGGGAACTAAAGCAAGGTCACTCCAGCTCTCCTTTCACCTCCCTCGCTCTCTTTCACACTCTCCTTCACTCTGTCACTCAAATGTTTTGCAGTAATTTCACTGTATCAGAGCATCTGTCTGTAAACAGATAAACGATGGCCTATCTGGCTCTGTTTAGAGAGATAAGACTTTCATCTCTCTGCTGCTCTGTCTCTTTAACTCTCACCCACCTTGCCTTTTTTCTGACAGATTCAGATGTTAAAGGAACGGTTACCTCAAAAATGGAAATTCTGTCATCTCACCCTTATGTTGTTTTAAACCCTGAAAGACCGAAAGCCATCGTCTAGTCGACTAACAACGTCCACCGGTAAATACACATGCATCACTGGAGAATTGCGACACTTTAGTTTTCTTGAAAGTCGTATATTCCCAGCAGAGTGTTATTTCCAGTACACCTCAAATTATGACAGTCTGAAGTGGAAATGACAACAAGAGAAATTATATTTTTGGAATTAAATGGCTACTTTGTTACACTAAGGCTAGTTTCACAGTATTTGAGTACCATGAATACACAATTAAATACTATTAACGCACTTTTTGCAAAATTACAGCTTGAATTAAAAAGACGCAAAAGAAATTGCTGTAATTTTCATACTGCATAATTCATTTAATATCAAGCTCACGCTTCATTTAATTAAGTATTATTTATTATGCATGTTGGAAATTAAGCTACAACTGAAATTATAAAAAATTATAGAAATTATTTTAATAGTTTTTTACAAATTTTTTTTAGTTCAATGATTCCCAATTTATCATTTTTTTTCTTTTATTTGGCATATTTCCAATAACATAAAAAATTAGCATGTTCACACCCTATAACAAACCCTAGTTGATAACTGTTTTTAAAAAAATCATTTTTTAAAATTTATTTAAGACAAAAGCAAGCAAAACGATAAAACATAGAAAAACAAAGAAGCATAGAAAGCTTTATAAATATATATATTAATTACATGGCTCTCTGGAATGCTTGATTCTGATTGGTCAGTTGAGACATTTGCAGGTTTATTCTTTTCAAATAATAACCGCTCCAAAGTAATAACGCATAGCCGGTACTACTTATTTGTTTAAAATCCCTCCGCGCC
>JAUYWG010000061.1:7279575-7304675 GCA_034779775.1 Enteromius afrohamiltoni
ACACAACAGATAATTCAGGAACACAAATATATGGATTTTTACTCCTTTTTCCTTACAAACAAAGAGACGTAATGACCGCCTGTATTGCAGAAAAGGCCCTCTGCAGGAGGGGCAGGTGTCTTCGCTGGGGGTGAAATGTGACATTTGGAAACTTAAGGGGGGAGGTGAGAACAGGGAAATGCAGATGGTAGTTGTGCCCTGACCTCTGACCTCTTTCTCCAGCCGAGGCTTCGACAAGCCCGTGTGTGTGTTTGTGAGAGAGCGAGCAGATAATTAAGTCTGAGTTTCCCGATCAACAAATTACGTCTCGGCAGTCAGGAAGCAGAGAGAGGATCATAAGGAGACATCACCACAGCATTTATCTAGGTACATCACTATAACTAATTTCTGCATTATACACACTGTTAGTTACTGCTATTAGAGTTACTGACATAAATGAAACAGGAAGAGTCTTTTGTTCATAAAGGAATTTCCTTTTTTGTGTTTGAGCTTATATGCGTCTCAGGGCCTCATGAGTGTGTTTTCCAGCCCCACAGTGACGCAGCAGTGTCATATTCACAGCTCATATGCTTGTGTATAAATACACACGAAGCAATCAATGACCAACTGCTCTGTAGCCTGCTCACTCTCAGAGACATCAAGAGAGGAATCATACTTCAGAGGAAGAAAAGAGCAAATGTGAAAGAAGAGACACAGAAAGACCTATGAATTTTAAAATGAAGGCATAATAAAGGGATGGAGAACAACATAAGCAGGATGTTGGATAATGTGAATAAGAAGCAAAGATAAAGAAACAGAGCAAGCAAATAGAATCTCTGCTCAGAGGAACAGCATACTCTTGAATTCTATAATTCAATCATTTTTAAATGTGCACCAAATTTAAACCAAAAATGTATGGAAATCTATTTAGTTGTGTTTGAAAAAGCAATATGTTTGCTATTGCCTACAATTAGGATTTAAACAAATGAGTAATGACTTAGAAACACCCTAATAACCACCCAACCACACAGCAGCTAGAGGTGCGCGATATTTATAAGATACAATAATATCTTAATTGTTGTTTTGGCGATGTGTGAGCTTACATACCAAGCATGTCAGTTACTTTTGTGCTCGTGTGAGTACAAAAGCAATTAAAAAACGTTGCAACTTTTCTGAAATGGGGGTTGTAAGTAGAACGTATAAACATATGTACACAATAAAAAGTACAGAATTTTATAGGCCATGTATTGTTTATCATTTTTACTATTTATTGTTTATTATCGTTAGGCCTTGTGTTTATGGTCTTAATTTTAGTTTGACTTTATAATTTGTAGGTTTAGTTTATTATCGATTATATTTGTATACAAAACAAATTGCATAAGAAAAAAAACGAAAGAAAATTAAACACTGAAAAGTAGAAATACAATATAGTTAAATATGACACAAGCAAGAGTCTCTTTTTAAACTGAACAAACTGTTTGAATGAATGATTCAATGAATCAAGCCAAGGTACCAGCCTTCTTTATTGTGTGCCAAAAAATTAAAACAATATCACAAGAATAGAGATACCAATTTTGTCAATATTGCAAATTTTTGCAAAGGCATTCGGAGTGGTTGGTTTATTGTTGTGTGATTATTTAGATTATTATTTAGATTATTTAGAAAACTAGAAAAAGAGGAGTTACCTCTTAAACATACATATCTTAATTGGATGTTGTTTTAATACTTAAAAAGTTAAAATTTAAGCGGCCTAATTTAGTTCTGAAGAGGAAAGTCGTCCCGTTAGTAATGTGTCACTGCGCGGTGCCGGCAGGATCACTGGATTTTATTTCCCTTATAAATGTGGAAACATTATTCGAAGCTATATTAATCTTTCTTTTATCTGTGTACATTCACATTAAAAACAGCTGTGTTTTGTAAATAAAGGAAACAAACTAGAGGCCGCTTTTTCAAGAGCGCATCACAAAAAATTCTGCATACGCTTTAGCTAGGCTGCTACTTGGTGCAGTTTTTTTTGTTTGATTTCGTTTTGTTCATTTATTATTTCGTTAGAAAACAAATTTGCCATATGGGCCTATTTCTTTTGTATATAGCTTTGTCTGTTCGCACAAGATATGATGTGAATCGTTCTGCTGCTTTTTGCTTGCATAAAATAAATACCTGGAAACAAATTTAGGTATTTTAATGGGTCACAGCTACGTATCAATTTAAATGTAATTTAATTGTAATTTTACATTACCTTGTCAGTTAAAAATGGCTTAGCGACCGTCGGTTAGGAGAAATAAAATAACTGAAGTTAATAATAAAAATACAACTGCACCTGCTTATTAATAGCCTATTGTTTGTACAAAAGTACAAAGCAAAACCATTTTTTAACCTATTAAACTTACAATTTATTAATGTTTTCTTTTTTGTTTGTTTCAACTGATGAAGAACATTTTATGTCATTTTAAGAAAGACATCATAACACACATCATTTTATCAGTAAAAGGCCAGTAGTGTGGAAACAGGCTGGAGACAGCAACTTTTACTTTTTTTTTTGCACAAATTCTGTTTGCCGATAACAAAACAGCGTTAAAACCTGGATAGAAACTATAGGCTAGTGTTGTGATAAGTAGGCTATGCTAACTTTGTAAGCTTTTGTGCTTAATGGCATTTTTTCCCTTAAATTACTTTTATACTTTAAGTACTTATGAAACCAGAACTTTTACACTTTTACTTGAGTAAAAAACTGGAGATACTGTCTTTTTAAACCCTAGTATCTATGCTTCTACTTGTGTAATGAATGTAAATACTTTTGACACCAGTAATTACCATTGGTAGTGCGCTCTATTGTAATGCTTTTTCTTCAGTTGGTCAGAACAAATGTGGCAGACTTGTTACTTGTTTAGATTATAATATATGACCTAAATATACAAATTTTCACCAAATATTCCAATACCGTTGCAAACAGAGATGGTTACAAAGAGGCAAAACTTAAATACTGCAGCTTTAACTATGGCCGTTAGTTCCATTCAACTTATTGGTAATGACAGAACATGCCACAATAGTTGCTTTCGGGAACCAACCACCCCTCAAAATACCTTAACACCACCAAAGCAAGCACCTACAACACAAGCACAACCACCGCAAGTTTTACAGGGGCCAGCAACACTTCAGCAAATGTGAAAAGTTGACTATTTTTGTCGGCCATGTTGAGGAGGGACATGTGACTCACTCACTCCCCCACAGGTGAATGTATTTATAACACAACGGCGCAGAGAGCACAAAAACCATCAGAAAGAGCTGATGCTCTGCTTTGAACAGCAGAGGCCAAACCTTGTACTGTCATCCTGCCCTGACAGGAGTGTGTGCTCTACCTCAGTTAAATATGCCTCTGCACTAAACCAGATGGGCCAAAAGTAGACAAGACGAGGAATGAGACAGAGCCTGTGGAAAACGGAGTGCTCTCAGAACAGATCCTATTACAGAAAGGCCAGGAGGATTTCCCTCCTTTTGCTGAGAGAAGTGAGGATGAGCTCAGGAGATTAGCCTAACATTGACCTAAACACACACACACGCTCACACACACACACATTTACACCAGGGCAGCATGTTTCAACCTTTCTGTATGTCGCATTGGTGACTTTGGCAGAATGGTTTCATAGTGAAGTGAGGAGAGAGAGGGAGATTCTATTATGGCAGACTGGCAATAAAATAAGCATAGAGTTTTCCAGCGAGACTGACCTCTACGCTTAAAGAGAGACACACACTGAACAGGTAAGTAGGCAGATATTTCCATATGAATGTGTCTAAAGTAAAGAAGAGTGAGAGAAAAAAAACAACAGGAAAACTGGCCTGTTCAGCTAAATCAAACAGGAGTGCTCTTAAAGACATGAATAAACATGAGCTCTTCAGCCCAACAGTGTGAGCCCAAAGCGCATCGCACCTTTAAGTGAAAAGATGCCTGGTATTAGGACTTAATGTGCCAAAGTGAGTGGCCATTTCAGACACGCCACTACACGCACACATACGTACCAATACAGACAGACAGCTAAGAAAACTAATAACTGTTGCTCAGTTGTAATAATACATGAAAAACTACATGAAAATTACAAAAAATAACAATAATCAGTATTATTGTAATTCATATAATATTTTATAATATATACTATTATAATAGTTCATAATATTGTTCCTATTCACTTTAAAATGTATTATTACTACTGCTGATAATAAAAACAATAATGGCTATCATTGTCATTAATATTAATTTCTATGACTTACAAAGTATATATTTTATACTAGTTTATAATAGTGTATAATATAAATGATTTATATATTTTATCACTACATGCAAATAATGATTATAACAATAATAAAACAACAGCAATAAGTGTGAATAAAAGAAAAACAGCAAAATAAAGGAGTGCAATCTTGGGTTTGCTTCTTTCAGTCTTGTGATTTTGTATTATTATATTACAAAATAAAATAAATAATGCTAATACTCTTGCCATTTTTATAATTGATGTTGCATTTTATTTTATTTATTTTTTTTAAATATATTAACAGCATTTCCTGATTGTTTTACCTGCACTCAAGCCATGTCAAATGTAACTCGCGTGGACATTAAAGCATGCATATATGAACATATCGCAATGTTACAAAAACCCACATGAATTCTGGTTGGAATTAATCAAAATAACTCTTGCTCCTAGAGAGAATACTCAGCTCATGCACATACATACAATATCGAAACAATGTGATGAAAATGTGGGAATTAACTTTCAGCACCTAGAGCGTGTTGTCATGCACCTGTCAGGATGCGGTGGGCTGGGATCAGGTGAGTAAGGTGAGACTAAGGTGAGATCTGAAGGCCGCTGGGCAGCAGGAAAGACCATTAGCACTAAGCAGCGTGTAAGCTGCTCCACTTTAACATGTTAGATAATACACAGCTCAAGAGGATCCTTAGCTGAGAATAGCGCTGAGAGAACGGGACGACACAAGCACCGCTCTACAGTGTAACACATGCACAATATGCCGCTGGAACGTCATGGCATCACTTGTGTGGTACAAATACTATGTGTGTTTGTGTGTGTCCGTGAGCACTTCTCAGTTTTAAATTAGATGAACATTTAAAGAACCGAAAACAAAAATAATGATATCACTTACAAATAAAAACAAAAGTTGCAATTTATCTATAGTCAAAGTTTTTGACAAAGAAATATTCTGAAGATCATACAAATCTACTATTAAGGAATGCCATTAAAAACAAACCTAAAACCAATGAAAAACTGCTGGTGGACCAACTGAATTTGCCCTAACATAAAAACCTTAACATAAAATAAATCCAAAGGAATTTTCACATTGCCCCCCCCCCCCCTCAGTCTCTCTCTCTCTCACACACACACACATATCCTCTCTCTCTGCCTGTGGAGAGCTCGGAGAGATGGGCATGGTTGCTAGGTGACCGGTTGTGGTTACCATGGCAACTTTAAGTGGAACAGCTGGTCCAATCAGCATAAATTGCGGGCAAGCAAAGGCTGAGCCAGAGAGAGAGAGAGAGAGAGAGAGAGAGAGGGGCTGCTGAAGCATGCAGGATAGAGCGAAAGAGAGAAGAGAAATAAGGATGAGTGAGAGGAATGAGAGAGGAGAAGAGTAGAAAAGGAGAGGCGGGAAGAGGATGTGAAATATAGAAAAGAAGCAGAAGACGAATAAAGAACCAGCTTGGAGAAACGGATAAGCGAGTGGAGAGCCAGAAGAGGGAAGGATATGAGGAGACCAGCATGAAATTCAGGAAAAGATAGAGAAGGAAGTCAAACTCCTTATACTTATACTCCTTTATACTAAAGAATTTGACTTTTTTTAATGAGCAAATATCTAAGTTTCAATACCTTCATGCTGGAGAGCATTTTACTTTAGCAGATCCACTTGTTAAATGGAGAGTTCACCAAAAAATTATTTACTCACGCTTGTGTCCAAACCTGCACGACTCTCTTCTGAAAAACTAGACTAAAAATGGAGTACAAAACAACACGGGAGCCCAACAACATTTTGTTGTATAGATTAATAGAATATATGTTAAGAGGGAACTGCTCCTTTAAGGTCCTTTAAATATCAAAATATATATTAACTGGCGCTTCATTAAACAAGCTCTATACAAAATCCCTTCCAAGGACACTTTGCACTATTTACGCATCTATTTTTACGTGTGTATGTGTGTTCACACACCACGGAGAGTCACTGGAGTGTGTCCTTTCCCTCTCTTTGGCTACTTGTGATTCTGAGGAGTGATGTATGATTCATATTTTACAAAAGCAAAAACATCAACATACCTTCCTGACAGAAAAAGACACATTTATGTTTAGAATGTAATCATAATTTGACGGACAGGAGATCTGACCAATCAGAAGGCCAAATCCTCCATTTTGTACAACAAACAAAGCAAACAGGATTACATTTGCAGAGTAACTTTAAATCTTTAACTGTAACCTAAACCTGAACAATTATGCATTCTGATGTTATTCTTGTTTATCTGACTGCCCTCAGAATATGTCTGTGTGAATTCAGCTGAAAACACATCAAAGATAGTTTATTAAATCATTTTAAAAATGCCTATTTTGAGTGGATGCAAAAACATGCTGTTTTTGTGCATGTCTCTTTAAATGTAAATGAGCTGCTGCTCCCTGCCCCCTTTCCCACAACAGAGCTTTGCTATAACAGCTCTTATCTTAGATCTCTGCCAAAAACATCTGTTTCCTTTTAATTATCATCTCTGTTGTGCTGAAATCCTGCATTTTAAAGCCAATATGCAGTTTTCTGAATGCACATATTCAAAGCAGCTGCGGACGGCATGGGAGTACTAAAGTTGTCTTTTAAAATGCGATGTCACATTTTACAGATTCTGCGAATGGCTTGTTCGGAGACACGACTTTGATCATCATTTGGTCATTTTTATCTTTATGGTGTATTTTTCACTGCATGTGAATATGATGTGTAGTGTGAGAATGGCATAGCAACAGTAACTAAGGAGGGCGGGTTTTAGTGACGGGTCAATTGCATTATAAGAAAAACACTCTTTTACAAACAATTACAGGAATCTAGTCATTAAATAAAAATAAATAAATCAACGCGCACATCAGACTGAAAGATATTACTCCTGAGCTGACCATATCAGCACATCTTGGGCAATCGAGGTTTCCACGGAGACAAACGAGCAGCTCTCCATGACAACAGAGTTGGGTAATGGGTTAAGCCGTTCGAATGACAGGGAATTGGAGGCTATATGAACTGTTTTAAGTTTACATTACTCTCCAGCCAGGACTTTAATAGGCCTGAAGTGGAAGAATGAAGCATTTAAACACTACAACTAGGATTCGCTCCAAAACTAACAAAGCTGACTGATTCATAGAGACCCCAGTGCCAGAGGGCCACAGCCAAAACCAGCCCCTAACATCTTCCTCTAATTCTTTTCCTCTTCGCACCCCCACCCCCCCACCCACCACCAACCCTCTGACCGGGATCCCACAAGTAAGACTGCCTTTATTGGAGCTCATTGTGTTTGGCTACTGAAGCACATGCGGTAGCAGTTTATAGCACAATAAAACAGCACAACAGCACTCACAGGCTTTAATTGGATATAATAGCCGTAAATAATTCAGATAATTTCACACCTTCTCCCAGATACACAGTGGAAATTATTTATAAGCCTGCTTCGCCAACTATCATGATTCCCGTCCACAGGAACATGGACATGTTATTTCTATACGCATTTGTCTTATTTCGCTCCTTGCGAGAACAGTGAAAGAGAGAGGGTGAGAACGGAGGTGCTCTCAGCACAATGAGAGCCGTGTTTTACAGAAGCATGCGTGGCCTGCTGTCACCACTACAACATTTCATACACCGAGTCCTGCAGTGCGGACCAGAGAGCGCCATCAAACACCGAATTCTCCTCTCAAAAGCTTGTTTAATGCCAGGTCAGCTGACACAACGCTGATTTATTTTCTGAGAGGCATGTAAGGCAAAGCGAGAGACTATGAACGCTCACCTCTTCATATTTTATTCATTGTGAAACAAAAAACAAGGACATGCTCTTGGAAATGGGCGAAGCCGTTCAGAAGTTTGGGGCTGGTAAGATTTTTCAGATGTTTTGAAAGATATTGCACCAGGGCTGCATTTATTTGATCACAAATATAGCAAACACAGTAATATTGTGAAACATAAAAATGTTAAAATAAGAGATTACGATTGAAATTTATTCTAGAAATTTAATTTATTCCTGTGATGCCTACATCAACACTATTCCAGTCTTTGGTGTAACGTGATCCTTCAGAAATTACTAAAAAAAAATGTGCTGCTAAACACTTTAATGGAAGTAATGACTTTTTTTCATTATTCCATAGAAGATTTAAAAGAATGGCAGTTAATAATTTTATTCCAATTTCTTTTCAAATATTTTAAATATTGATTTCTTTAAAAAATGCTGAAAATAAGGTACAGATTATAATAATAATTAAAAGAAAACTAATTCTGCCATTTAACAGAAAATATCAGGTTTTATTCATTTGTTCATTATTTTTGGATCTCACATAAGTACAGTTTACCTAAAAGTAAAAAATACTGTCCATTTACTCATGTCGTCCCAAACCTGCATGTCCTTTGATCTTCTGTGAAACATAAAAGAAGACATTTTGAGAAATGTTGCTGCTTTTTATTATTCATTCAACGAAGGCATCCAATTTAGTTTCTGAAATTCTTCAAAATGTCTTCTTTTTAGTGCTGTAGAAGAAAGAAAGACATTCACGTTTAGAATGGCGCCATAAGCAGCAAATAATTGCATTTGAATTTTAGGTGAACTAGCCTATATCTCTTGAGTGAGTGAACAACTATACAGTATACTGAACGAATTGGCTTTGCAAATGTTAAATGACAGAATAAAAGAGTAAAAAGAAAAGTCTTAATTCCTAAATTCCTCTGTAAATAACAGCAGCAGGGGAGCGCCAAAGCAGTTTATACATTGTGTTGTCAGGTGACATGTTAAAAAGACATTCAGAAATCATTCATATACATCACAAAGAGCATGCTGTATTTACATATATACCTTCATTGTGTTTGGGAGCACCATGTTTAACAATGGTGGCGCCCTGAATGGGAAGAAGAAAATCATTCTCTTTATCTCACACTTCCCTCCTTCCTCTCCCAGGTGAAAGGAAGCAGATATTCTCCTCGCTGTACATAATTGCCCTTTTATTGTCACATCAGATTCATATCGGCCCTCCGTTACACCGTCTAGAGCACGTGGAGAGGGCCGATAAATACTGGAGAGACAGTCAATGAAACCAATAAAATCACTAAGACCAATCACATCCAATAAATACAGCCACTCTTAATGTGCTCAGAGTGTCCAACAGTGCCCTTAGACCCCCTCCCTAGGCCTGTGCTATAATAGTGGCCAACAGGCCAGTAATGTGGGGTGACATCCAAGGCACTGCAGAGCTAAAGCAATCATGTGAGCTTTTATGTGACAAATTAAAGCATTATTTTATAATCAAATCAAACTATGATACTTTGGATCCAAATAAAGAATTCTTGTACCCAAAATCAGTTCATAATTAAGGCATTATAGATATGCAGCCTACGGAAGGAAACTGTAAGACTTTTGTTTTTGTTGTGAATGTAGACTAAGAGGTTGCTCGGTGTTTATATGCAAATAGATCAAAGCACAATGCATGCATGTTATTTTTAAGAATCAAATTGTGTAGCTGTGACTGAAAGCACAGAAACATGAAAAGACAAAAGCATTTTAATGTATTATGAGGCACATCAGCAATTCTTTCTGTAAAAGGCTGATGACAGATTTTTTTTTTTTTCTCAATCAGTCATCTCCGCGATGGGTGTGTTTGAATACGTCTGTCATACAGAGCAGGCCTAAAGGAGCTGACCTGGAAAAAAAGAACATGGCACAACCTGACCTTTCAGAAGATGTCTGTTTTCATCTCCTCATCCCCCCCCCCTTTTAGGTCTTCATCCTTTCTGTCAGAGACCTTGGGAATAAAACAGACAGAGAGAGATGACAACACCACTATCCGAAAGCCTGCAACATTTTAGCTTCGGATGGATGGGAGCTTACACTGGGATTTCTACCTGTCAGATAATGAGAGTGAGGAGAAAGGTTAGGAATTTAAAAAGTGAGATAATCCTTCAGATCTTCAATTTCCTTATGAGAGACTACCAGGAATGATTAAGAATGATTAATGAGTGTGATGAAAAAAAAAAAATATATATATATTTTTTAAACGATCACGCTTAGGGGATTGAACTAGACGGCAAAACATAAGCATTTGTAAGAAGCATAATACAAGAACACTTCCTATCTTCCATGTCTTACAGAGTCTTTATCATATTCATAATCCATAGCTCCTCAAACAGAAATGCGACCTTTCTCAAACTCACAGAAGTGTAAAGCTGTTCAGTGTTTGGAAGCGCACACACACAATAAAATAGAAGCACTACACGTCTGAAATGCAGGTGACCGGCCAGCAAACAGCGTGCCCTTAATGAAGCCGTAGGGAGGATGTGGGATGGATTCTGTGCAGCGTGATTCAAGACGACAGACCTTAAAGCAGTGAGGAGAGGCGAAGCTCAAACAGCTGTATGCTAAACCTTCCTGAACAGCTTAACACCTAACACACAATCAGTCATTTAGGTTAAATGTTTTTAAATTGATATTCATACATAATCTGAAAGCTGAATAAGGACAATATTATGCTAAGCATATATAAGCTCTTTCTCTCTCTCTCATAAGCAGCAAAATGTTTAAAATGTATATTATTACAATATATTATTATGTATGTATATGCTACTTATATGCTATTGCTACGAGGTAAGTCAATATAGGATTAAACTATTTGTTGCATTGTAGGCAGAAACACATTTATTTCACATTAGATATTCTTACAACATGGTTTCTTACAAGGTTTCCAAATCCAGTAGTCCGCTGGTGTTCATTTTCCCTCTATACTGCAGGCTTTTTTGTGAGTGGATTCAAAGGGAACATGAAAGAAGAGTCAAGAGCGCTAGACATTTATTTCAGTCATCTCTGGACACTGCTGTACATGATGTGGTGGGGAATGCATCTGTAAATCCCAAATTATTGTGCTTCTTCATTTGTCGAAGATGCAGGAAGACTTGAATAAGGCAGCGGACATTATTCAGACTGATTTGCCCAATAAATCACAAAGCTTCCTTGTGGGCATGAGGGCATGTGTGTAGTTGATATCAATTCATTGTGGCATGGCAGAGTTACATGATAGAGGGGTGTGCGGAAACAATAAATAAACAGCGGGCACTGACAAAAAAATTAGTACAGAGATTTTCATGTGAACGTGAGAATGATCAGATACAATTATATAGCACAGCAGCGTCAGCCTCAACACCAACAACTGCTTGTTAAAATATCCCACAAGAGAGTGTGGTGTGCTTCAGGTGCCGCAAATACCAGATCAGACTGCCATACTGTTCCAACCGTGGTGCAAACAGATCAATGGCTGCTGATGTTGACATTTATTAGGCTGTACTGAAGTTCCTGCATTGATATCGACACTCAGATGTATCAGCCAAGTACCTCAAGAGGCAAGGTGTCAATAATTCTGAAGAGCATCATGACTGAACGCATGCAGAACACTGCATCACACAACTTGCGGCAGTTTTTTTTCCAGGTTTACTTTCTTCAGAATTCAGTGGAATTCTGTTTTATCACGAAACACATGCAGAGTTCTAAACATCCAGCATTCGGCTCCGGCCAGTGCTGTGTGCTGTAAAAGGTCTCTGGTTTCTTTTGAGACATGCATGGTTATGGTCCCTTTCTCGTGTCATATTCTATGTCATGGAGTCTGATCTGGTCAGAGGCATGTTGCAACAAAAGAGCCAGAGGGAAATGACGGATGGGAAGTGGCTGGAATGTTTTGTGCTTTTATAGAGATGATAAAATGGCTGTGGAACAGTATTTGGGCTCTAAGGTCACAAATGCTTGTATTGCACTGAAATGGCTTCTTATTCTTTGGATTTTCAGTTCAGGACCTGTGGTTCATACTCAATTGTTGCAGATGTCTCTGCCTGTGTGCATATTCTCTCTTATTTGAGACCATTAGCTACCATGTTGTTAAAGAAAATAGATTACCATAACATAAAACCTTACATAAAATCTTCTTTTAAAAAAATGTATAGTGAGCTTTCTAAAATTAGCGCTTGAAATACTAAGACGGACTCAAAAGTAAATTCCTTATTTGTTGACGGTTTGGAATTTTAAATAGTTCTTAAAATATTTAAAGCTTTAGTGTTTCTCCCCGTCAGTATTCGTATTTGGAATATTATTGTGAGGGTTTTTGCTGCGTTTATTTATTCGCTGCCCTGGCGTTACCTGACCTAGTTTTCGGCAGCAATCGGCAACCAAACTAATTTAAGACAAAATCGTCCAAACTCTTCTTGAAGGATAATTTAGTGCGAACGAATTTTGTTACATTTATCACCCCAAAATCGTATAGCCCGTACTTATGGCGGTAAGTCGCTGCAACATATACATCACCCTCTGACATCTGCTCCTTACCTGTAAATAAACGAACTTTCGTCCTTTTCGTTTAGGAAAAAAACCTTGAAGGTGAATTTAAAAATATAGCCTACGAATCCTTAGCGTTTATTCTTTACTCCAGAAGCAATGCGTTTCCCTTCTGACTTTTTAAAACCGACACAGTGAAACTTCAAGCATCTTCTAGATTTGACAAGAACGCGCTGGACACGTGCGCGTGGATGCGTGCGCGCACGCGCGTGTGTGTGTGCGGGGTTTGACTGGATGGTTATCCTCTGAGTGATTACCATTCGGTACACACGAAAGTGCAGGCCCCTCTCGCATTCAAATCATTGCCCACCATCTTGATTGTGGAGGACAGCTTATGAGGCCCCGCAGATTGTTCGGGCTTGACAATGGATTCTTTTGTGAGGGTGTTTCTCTTTATTTCCTCGGACAATACTTGAGGGTCCTTCTGGTTCTGCTCTCAGGAAATGTTTGCAAAGTTACACCTTACTATACCTCTCTAAACAAGTAGGCAGCATTAAACTTCTTTTCCACTCGCAAGTGGCCACTAAATGGGAGAATTTTATGTGATGGTGGAAGCGCGCTGGATATTTTAATTGTACAACCAGTGTTTTCGTGTGTGTAACTTATGTCTACCCATCACTGAGAAAAATGACAGCAGATACTTACAGCGGCCTTTCTCTTTAAATAACTGTTCAAAAGTGCGCATCGCACGCACCCCAAAAAGGAGAGGGCAGCGCATATGTGTGTTTACGTTAGAACCGAGTGGCCATACAGGCGCCATGTTTAGGAGTTTCCCAGGCGCACCGGGCCGCAGAGATGACCTTTCCGTCCTCTGCTTGAATAGCCGCATAAGTAAAGCGCCCAGCTGGGCCTGTCTAAGCCTTCAACGTCAATTCGAAAATCGGTATGATTTCCCTGGGAAAAAATCTGTTAAAATCTGGAAATGTTCACGAGCGTTTCTGTGTCATACAAAATGGCATAATAATGCAACGGAGTAGGCTATCCTACTAACAGACTGTAATAAACTATAATAATTATTTATTGTTGTTGTTGAAAATAGTATTATTAAAATAATAGGCTAGTATAATTGTGTTACTGTTATATAATACGATGCTGTTGTTAAACACATAACGATTTGTTGCTTTTCTTCGTTTTTTTTCTCCAAGATAAAACAATACATCAGTTTGGTCTCTTGAATTTTGTGACTAAATGTTCCCGAAAATAAAATAATACAATAAAACAAGGCTGGTATTTTTCTAACACTAAAATTATTCTTAAATACAGGCGTTTAATTTCAGCACCAGAATCTTTAGTTTTGCCTTGGTGCTAACGTGGCTAAAAAAATGACAAAGACTTTACATGTAATATTAAAGGGATCGAAATTTCATATTCAGTTATATTCTGATTTTAATACATTACGTATAGGCTACTATACACTGCTAAATCATATTATATCACGATGTATTTAAAGGCATCTGTATTTTAGGGTTTCAGGGAAACGGAAACGTGCGTTCAACTCTAAAATACCTGTCACCTGGCCTTGACCCCTCAGGAGTCTATAAGCTTGCGGTGACACTTCTACCAGCGCGACAGGTACAAGCCCAATCACCAAGACATCTTCAACCAGCCCAATTCAGTCATGTCGCCAATGCCTCCACTGTAAGCGCGCGTTAATCCGTCCATGTAGCACATGCAAGCGTTCGTGAACGTGTAGAAACACAACGCGCAGCAATAGCCAAAGGGCTGCCCGTGCAGTCATAGCTGCGTTCACCTTTAATGGCCTTTATAAAATTAACGCGTGTGACGTCTCTTTTTTCCCCAATCGTTTGAGAACTGGCACTTCTAAATAACAAAACACTTTAACACGTTGTTCGTAACACCAACACTGAAGAGCATTTTTCTCACTGGAGCCCAGAGTTCAGCGGTCGGGCCGCGCAACGCTGAGGCCCACTCCCCTCGCTCTTTGTTGGGGCTATTGTAGTGAGTGTGTGTTGGGATTGGGGGCGTAATGAGAGGGCTGCGACCCCCCGATGGGGTGGATTTGCTATCCAAAGACCGTTAGACAGCGCCTGAATGAATTGGGACTGAATGTCATTGTAATGCAACTGAACAGCTCCTCCTTCACGCAGTTTAAGACGAGGAGGCCGCTCAACTGAGCCGGGAGAAATAGCCAACTGACGGCGTTCAGCGCACTATTTCTGTCCTTTTCTCTGCCGTCCTCTGCTCATCTTCTCTAGCTATGGACAAGTGGCCGTCGTTATCCTTCGGATTCAGGAAGGTGTTTTCCCCACTGATAAAATCCTCTAAGGGCCTTCTCTCAGAGCCGGGATTTGTGTGGCAAGAGATCTAAAACCACTGAACAAGAAACGAGGCGAATATGCGTTCAAAATCATCCCAAATACCTCGATTGAAGAAAAGGCGTCTTTCTCTTGATGCAGGTATCATCCTGACCGGAGCCCATTTCTGTGCTGGAATCTCAGTTTTCGTTTCGATTATAATATAGGCCTGCGCTCAGACGCGTTTGTTAACCAAACGAAATGTAACTATAAATATCGTAGCTTTACTAAATAAACGTGGACGACAACAACAACAACAGAAAACGAGGTAGGCTAATACCCCCCCAAAAAATAAATAAAACAAAATAAATAAAAAAACAATCCACTGCTAAAATGCATCTTTGGGAAGCACAGAATAACCCGAATACGCTATACCTTGAGATCTGAGACCGTTCTTCTCGATACCCTTTGTTCCATCCGCAGGGGAGGTGTGGAGAAAATCTCTTGAAAATCCAGTCATGCCAATAATGGTCAAGATACATCTTTGAATTCTACCACAACCGAGCTATAGGCTATCAACAAAGATTTAAGAAGAATTTCATTTGTATGCAATCTCAAAATTGACATCACAAATAATAATTTAGAGTCAATGTCACCGAGGTCAAAGACGCTTGTCAAAAAAGGCAGTGAGCATTCATTAAATGTGTAGATTAATCGCGGTGGCTTAGGAAACAATAATAGAATTACTGGAGCTAAAAAAAAACAGACATTTTATTTAAAATGATAACTAAGGTGAAAATGGCTCATTTTTTAACTCGCCACGTAACATGAATGGTAACATGTTAAGCGCCATCGGTTAATGCAGTGTTCAATGCTTTGATGAGATAAGAAGAAAATTAATAGAACTGTGATCAAAAGCCACATACACGTGACATTAATAAAAAACGAGTGGTGTGTCTATCAAATGCAGTAATGCAATAGGTAGAATACGTTTCTAACCAGGTGTAATTTAATATTACGCCCTACATTTCAGAACAAGGGCAGCTATTTGATTTTATTAAGCGTTTAACAAGCATTTAAACTGACATCAACTAAATATTATAGTTAGGTAATATAGATAGAAAGAATAATTAAAATGAACTTACGACGAATGTTAAATATTAACTGTGTGCTATTGGTACATTTTAAAATAGAGAGAAAATGGAAAAAACGCAGACATAAAAAAACCTGCATTAGGGAATCACGTTTGCTTCCATGGCGGAGATGTATTGCTAAGATATATTCTCAATCCTCAATTCTGCAGGTCAAAACATTTTGAAATGCAAAGCTGATAGCACTGCACACCCTGTTAACAAACTGAAAAACAAACGAATTTAGTCAGTAAACGAAAACACTGCATTCACCTGGTATTCTCAGAATATGGTATCTAATTGAATAAATAAATAATTCCCCCTTGAGAGATTATGGATTGGACTGTTTTCCATTGCATAAGAGGTAGACCTGTTTGCATTACGTTACAATCCGTTGGATTTGATTCTCTACTGATCATTTTTCATTCGCTTTTTCGACAAACATTACGAAGCACGTTCCAGACACGTCATAAATATCGACAGGGGTGAGATACTGAGGTTTTAATTTAAAATATTTTTCTACATAACCACTTTTGCACGTGTGCCTCAATTGATTACTTCATACAGTTTAGGGCAGTCAATTACGGGGTCTGTATGCACAGAAAACATTAAGGCCAGTTTAGCTTGGATGCAAACGCGTCTGTACGCGTCAAACCAATAAAACTATTTCCGTTCACAATGCACGTCTGGATGCCCGCTTCTCTTTGCAGAATGTCAGGCGCGCGCTATTTCAAGGACATCTCGCTGATGAGGCTTTGGCTAATGGGGGAGAACTTGGGCCCGGGCCATGACGTCATTATGTCCCAATGTAATCCGCTTGCGTTGAGCCCAATCAGCAGAAGGCTGCGCGTGTCTGGGACGGGAAGAGAGGACTTCTAATCCGCGAGACTGGATCAGAGAGGCTGAAAAAACACTCAGGGCAGGACCAAAAAACCGCTGACCGAGGACGATCGAGATTAAAAGGGATAGATCGGGAAGAACTGGCTGCAGTGCCTGCTCGCCTGAGGATGAATTTACCGACGGATGCTGCGGAGATTGTTTTAAATGGAGGGAAAAAGCAAGTCATCCTCAAGAACAGACTTCGAGCGCCATAGCTTCCGCAAAGTCACCGGACAGAAACGAAAACAGAACAGAGCGTTCGAAAATAGGGATACCGCTGAAGTATACGCGTCGTCCTGATGCCTTTCTGTGCTGTGTTAACGCGTCTTCGCGATACAGAAGAGGAACGCTATTGTGCAGCGGCGATAAGCCGCGAATGAGGGCGTATTTGCATAGACGAGAGTCGCCGCAGCATCTGAGCTGTGGAAACATTCCTGTTCGTACACCAGGATAGTCCGTTTTTAAGTACTGCGAGGATTTTGTCCTCAATTTGTCGAGATGTGACCCAGTAAGCATTTCTCAAGTGATGCTTTCATTGCTCATTTCTTCAAATACATCAAGGACAAAGGAACCAGAGCGCCTATTTAAAGATTCCATGAAGAAACCCGTGGACGCAAAGCACGGTTTTTATTTATTTTTTTGCTCTGGTTTCTGTTTTACCCCGAAGGAAAATGCTATTGAGCGCAAGAGTAATTGCGCTGTATCGATTGACTTATTTTCCATTGTGTAAGCTTAGACATGGTGCACGTCATTAATCTGTCTTTAAACTGCATTAACAACCGCTTCGCATATGGACAGCACCACTGAAGAGTAAAGCGGTGGATGCAAAGGTGTTAAGTAGATCGGCTCGTATGTAAGCTCGCATGCATTCATTTGCTAAAGCGGTGTTGTACTGAAAGTGTTCAAATGTTATACCTCTCTCTAGGAAGCTCGTGGATAAGTTACATGTGCAAGTCAGGGCGCGAAATTTGAGTGTCAAATGATCCTTTTGCTCATGATCACTAGGATGCTGGCGCCGTTCGTTTCTCTCTCAGAGTTCTCGCTCTGCGTGTTCACAGCGGACCTTGATTTAATGTCCATACAATTAAGGCACGCGGTGAATGCCAAGAGAAGAATCTCTCCAGCAACCAGTTCTCGCAAGTACAGTTAAACAACTGCTCAGCTCGGAAATCAAGGCACTAAAGAGGGGAAAGATTAAGAACGAGGACCTCTATAGAGTGTGTAGAAAAGTGAGTGGTTAGGCAGCATTTTGTTTTCCGAAATGTCGATAGAATTTTGAAGTAAATTAAGAAATAGAGGCCTGATTGACATCGTAGATTAATTGGAAGAAAAAAAATGGATCCTAGTGCACAGAGATTTTATCAAATTGGATTGTTCTGGACTTTAATTGAGACCACTGTTACTCTGTGGGGATAGTTTAATCCTGCGGACGACAATGTTGAAAAAACGCACATGGTTTTACATCCGTAGATAGTCCATTTATAACCATTTATATAGCCTACTTTCATCCAAACAGATTTGCCTCAGCTGCAAAGTGACGTGAATTTAGCTTGGTGTAACTGTACGAGAGCGCCATCTATAGTGCACGTTATCTATGCTGTCTTCAACACAATTGGGGAATAATGCTGTACTGATAATTACATCATGTCACAAACACTGTAGCCTACTCTTTTCCGCCATTAAACACTTAAAACAATGTTGTTTTTATTCAAATGAAAAAGAAGAAAACTGTTAAACAAAACTGCAAAAGTAGGATACGTAGTTATAGGTAGGCTATATACAAATCTGGAACAGGCCATCTAAAAAAAAAAAAAATCACGTTATTGGATCTTTAAGATGCTTTGGAGAGGGTCCATGTGCCTCAACATTATTTAAACCTCATTTTGAACTCATACTCCACGGCTCAAAAACGTTTATGTAATATAATAATGTGCGAATGGTGTAAGAACAAAAATGGCGCTGCGTTACCCCTCAACAAAACCAATGCAAGGAAAAAACGCACAACTGTCTATGCAGCATCCAAAAAGATCAGCTAAAAGACACTATTGTATTTAAATCTGAAGCTAGATACATTACCACAGTAATTAAAATGTCAGAAATAGGCAGTTTATCTTTTTCAATCTTGCACCAACTTACATCAAACGTCAGCATCTGGCTGCAACCCAGTTAATATTTAACAGGGTTAGTTTAAAAGATATAAATGATGGAAGACTACAATTACTAATATTCCTATGCTGCATCACCCTAGAAATTCACAGAAAAAATACTCAAATTGCATTAATTTTAAATATGCGATGTTATACTCCGTTAACAATCGCTGGGCAGATAATACACACAAATAATGCATACTCTCATGGCGATTCCTAACTATTTTACTTTTTAGCAAAATTCGTACGATCTCATCTGTACATTTACACAAGGACTAGGTTCAGGGCTGTACCTCTATGCTAATAGTTTCCTTGAATTCGCACCAATTAATACGAAATTGACAACTCGTAAAATAGTTAAATTTTCTCCTGGGATTGGGGAGAAAATGTTATCGGAGGATTAATTAACTCAGTTTCCAATGATTTTACACAGCCACAGAGCTGGGCCTAACAATTATTAAAGGATAAGGAAGATTACATAATTTTGTTTTTTTAAAGTCTTGCTTCAGGAAAGACTTGCTTCAGGAAACTCACTAAATACAGAATAGATCTTTTGCATATAAATCCATATCGTCAGAAATATTCCACATACACAGATTATAGAGCGCTACACAGGTAAGTAACAGCTTTTAGCTAAACATCTACTCTTGATATTCTTAGCGATTTGTGGTGTAACTTTTAAATAAACTTGTATAATCACATTTGTTCGTTTGTCTGTTTTCTTTTCCTCTCAAAATGACAGCATTGTTGTGCTGTTAATACGGAGGTGCATAAAGGCCTACACAGTTTAATAATGAACAGCTACATTCATAAAAAAGTGCTATGATACGTTATTATTAGAAATCGCTTTTTAATCAGAATAGCTCATTAAAGCAGACACATTGAGGGAAACAATACGCCAACAAAAATAAAAATGCAAAGTGCCACGCATCTGAACCTGGCATTAAGTAAAGGTATTTTTATGCCCTTTTGCGCGTGTGTAAGTTTTTGCTTTGGTCTAATTTGACCGATATTATCCATAAGAGCTGAAGTGCGTAAAAGTGCGCCACTAACTTCACTTAAAGGAATTGCAAAAATAATGACCGTTTCAAACTGGTATCTTAAACACTCCTATCCGCCATCGGTAGTCCCGCCCCAAACTCGCACCATTATTTGAGCATTGTCAGACTGGGCAGTATTTTATAAACTATGTAGCGAAGCATCTTACGGGCTGAGTAATCAAACTTCAAATTGTAATGAGTATAAGGCGTAGATTTAATTTCGACATACTGTCATTTTATTTCATTGTAATGATCAATTTACTATTCTTAAATAAAGGCATAAAATGCAGATAAACGAATAAATATTTGTTGCACTGGCAAAACCAGTCAAGACCTCTGGTCTCACGCATTCAATTTATCAATTAATATATAATCAGGTTGAATATTTACTCAGATTGCATTGCATTGAACATTTGCCGGTCAGGCTATAACTATTTAAAACGATATATTAAAAGACAAAGAGAGAACGCTAAACTAATCCGTCCGAATTAATAATAATTTAAAGTAAAAGTAGGAAATCAGTCTACTCTTGGTCTATACATATTAAGCTACTGTGTAAGAAAATAAAGTTAATATAAAAACACACACTACATTAAAGGAAATGTGACATGCTGGCAAATGACGAGGCGATATCAGGACCATGGAGAGCTCCCGCGACACTTGCTCTGCCCTCTTCTATTCAAACATCGAACATGATAAACAATGACAATATGCATGCATTAATGTTAGGAAATCATGCTGTTTTATTACAGTTGCATACTAGCTCAAATTCATTCAGTGGTGAAAGAAACAAAGGCACATTGATGAGATAACATATTAACATTGCCGCCTAGCGGGGTAGAGCTCTGCTTTAACTGTACGGTGGGCCTATATATCTAGGCGAAATACGATCCCGATGATCAAAGGAGACACGCAACAGATTTCTTTCAAATACTCGTTACGGGTTCACAGCCCGTGAGCTTTACAGCTGACACATATAGCTAAGCACTTTCAGTTCAATAATCGCCTTTGGATAAAACGCAACAGTTTCTCGCAATTCGCGGACGTTGTCTTCCTGCACTGAAACTGCCCTGTGCGTCTGGCTGACAAACACACTCTTCATATATCGCTAAAACTGCACAGACGAGAACGTTATTTTGACCAGTTATATAACAAGTGTGTATTTTCTTGCTTATTAACTTTTTTATTTATGATAGAAGCTTTACTATCTGCCTTTAAAATTAAGAGTTTAAACATAACCCAAACAGCATGTTTTTTTCAAATATTCATTGCATTTCAGTGTTCACTGTAATTAAAAAAAATATATAAATACTTTTATTTTATATTAAACAAAATGATCTGAAAAGTACATACATAAAATCAGTATTTCGACTCTTAAGTTCTTAAGCATTCTATATACCTGATGTTCAATCTTGTTCTTGAGATACCAGTCTAAATAAGTCTGAATGCTGTGATTTACTGTAACAGTATACAGTCGTACAGTGTAAGATTATTGGAGAACGTATTATTCAGTATGTACTTAACAGGGAAAAGAAAAAGGTTTAACAAATTTAGCTTTAATTCAACGTGTTTGCCATTTGCAATTTTAGAGTGAAAAAAACTGTTACCAATATCAACCACCTGAGGTCAGCATTACCCTTAAAACGCACGCCTTACATGAGCCTTCAGTGAGACGGATGACAAACACGTCGATGCTTGTTTTGTAAGTTTTAATACAGGATAACTGGGAATATTAGGATGCGGTTTGGTTCTACGTTTGTGGTCAGTTTTATCTTTCCTTAATTGATAATACAAGGTGTACTCCTTAAATAATACAAGGTACAATAGTTTTTAAACAAGATCTACTGTAAAAACTGCAATGAACAAATTAATGATAAACATCTAGAAAATACAAAACTAGATCGCTGTAGAAAAACAAAATAGACGGAGCCAAAGAAAATGACGGCAGAACAGATATCTGAACACCTGGCCAGATAGAACAGAAGAAAAACTCTTTATTGTTAAGATCTATAAAACATAGGTAAAAAGGGGTGATAGTAAAGGTGATTTCTCTTTCACATTACATAAATCACAGATCTAATTAGACCTACTGTAGATGTACTGAAATAATCTCAAAATAGATGCTTTGATTATTACAGTGTAGGAATAAAGTATATGCAGTCATATTGAGAAGCAGTGCAGTGGGTTAGTGAAGCAAACTACAGATTTAAGGGGTGATGAAATCATGGCCTTTCAGCTATTATCCAGCCAGAACGCAGCAGGAAACCTTGATGAGCCCAGGCAACACTCCATATTATAAATGAACATCATTTTACTATATTGATACTGCTACAAAATATCACTAATCAATCTGGGCACAAACTCTTGTATCACACGCTTGTCAAAAAACTGTTCTATATTCTGCCCTGTCTGTTTTTAATCTATAGCCCTGGTGGTTCGGTGAGCTAGAAATACAATTTTCAGTATGTAATTACAGCATTTTCTTCTGTTACGATATGAACCTCTCCCCGGAGTGAGAGAATGTGAGCACATGTAGTCAAGGACCTGGGAATATTATTCAACACATTACAATTCAACCAGACCGCGAGAGAAAAAGTAAGAGAGAGAGACAAACAAAAGAGAAGCAGAGAGGGCATTACGTTACTGAAATAAAGCAAAATGGATGACCAGATCTTTTCGCACAGAATGATTCGATATGTTACAAATACAAAAGTCAAATTCACTCTTGTATTAATTAAATTCTTAAAGTAACTGATAAGAAGATAAAGAATCAATTTTGCTAAAAATGTAGACACCCTCAGGCTATACAAGATATAGACAAGTTGAGTCGAAATTTAGCATTGCATCACTTGATCACCAGTAGATCCTCTGCAGTGAATGGGTGCCGTCAGAACAAGAGTCCAGGCAGCTGATAAAAAAAATCACAATAATCCACACAACTTCATTACAGCAATTAGCATTCTGTCAAGAGAAAACTGTATGTTTGTGATAAACAAATCAAGATAAGAAGTGTTTAGCTTTCAACCACGGCAACTGGCAAAAACATAAAAAAAAAATAATAATAAATAAAAAGTTAAAAGCTTCTTCAGTGAATCGTCTGAATCAGGAGAGAAATATGCACAGATCAAGCACCATTTACAAGCAAAAACAGTCCTTGGTGCTTGGACGTTTTCACAATAGGAAGCGTAATTATGGTTTATAGATTTGTATTTTATCCAGAAGTAATGGTTTTAAGTTCAAACACCTTAATGATAGATTTGTTTCATACAAACTTGCTACATTACATTTACTGCAATTACATTTAATTTAAAGTTTAAATAAATTTCATTTAGCAGACGCATTTCATCCAAAGCAACTTGTGGGCTATAGAAGCTATCAAAACCAACAAAAGAGCATGTAAGAACATGTAAGTGCTGTGACAAGTCTTGGTTAGCCTATAGCTCAGTGCATGTAGCAAGGTTTGTTTTTATAATAAATGAAAAGAATAGGGAACACTACTGTTAAAGGGTCTTTTTTAATAAAAATAAAACAAGTTAATAGAAAAGTAAATAAATAGGGAATGCTAATGTTTTTTTATTTTTGTTAGTTTTTTAAAGAAAACAAGTCAGAATAGAATTAGAAAAGGACTGGAGTTTGTGGAGTGAATTAATGTGATTTTTTTTTTTTTTTAATCAGCTGTTTGGACTCTGACGGCACCCATTCACAGCAGAGGATCCACTGGTGAACAAGTGATGTAATGCTAAACTTGAACAAACAAATTCATCTACAGTACATGGCCTGAGAGTCATTACATTTAGATTTTTGGGTAAGCATTACTACTAAATAGACTTGTCTGTGGATACAAGACTGTCTAAGAACAGTCATTTTCTTCCAGCATGCAGGATGCTTCTACCCAGCTGAGATGTCATTGCTGTGTTTCCTGTCTCAGTTTGGGGAAGACCAGACCATCTGTCTCTGTCTGGCCTGGGCCACCACACTAGAACTCTCTTGTAAACATACACATGCTGCCATAATGTGCTTTTGCAGTGTGGAATACATTCAGAAATCAAATTTATAGAAACATATGATGGGATGGTAAAGTGTAAAGCTGTATTATCAAACAAGAACACTATACTATTTCTAAAAGGGGTCCATTAATATAGTCAACACATAATAACTTCCCTTAGTTATTCTCCTGTTTTAGCTTTTATCAATGTTTGTACCCTTGTCTGTTAGTCTAAATATATGATTTGTTTTATAAGCAGAGAGAGGCAGACTGAGAGAGAGAGAGAGAGAGAGAGAGAGAGAGGGCTGAGCTAACAAAGGAACCAGAGATAGTTACATAATCATTTCAATCCTAGGGGCTTTAGCACAAAGGGTCTCAAAATAAATGGAACAGTCTGTGTGAACACGTTCTCTGAAATGCTGCCCTGAGTGAACCAAATATAGCATTACAGCCAGTTACAATCTTCATATCATGTAATTAGCGTCTATGTGTAGGGGACGGGCTTTAATTACAGTCAGATGCGTCCACCACACACAAACAATGTGATCGGTTTAATAGATTTATTGGGTGTGCAGCTTTGTTGTCAGGGCCAAACGAATGAGGAAATACCAGGAAAAAGTCAAACTGTTACTCAACAAGCAATCGATAATGTTTCAAAGGTTATCAGTCTTTTACACAACTCAAGCTCAATATAGCTCTACAGAAGTAAAAGTAAGCTCTAAACTAACAAAATGTAGGTTAGACCCTATTCCATCTAAACTATTGTAAGAGCTGCTTCCAGAAGTCATAGATCCTCATTTGTCTATCATTAATTCACCAGTCAGTAGGATATGTCCCCAAAGCCTGGCTGTTATTAAGCCTCTTGTTAAAAAAACGCAACTTGAGCCCAAAGATCTAGCTAATTAAAGACCAATCTCAAATCTCCCTTTTCTCTCAAAGATACTAGAAAAGGTAGTATCCTCACAATTGTATTCCTTCTTGGAGAAAAATGGTATCTGTGAGGATTTCCAGTCAGTATTTAGACCGTATCATAGTACTGAGACTGCTCTAATTAGAGTTACTAATGACCTGCTTCTATCATCTGATCGTGGTT
>JAUYWG010000061.1:7310825-7331344 GCA_034779775.1 Enteromius afrohamiltoni
CCAACGTCTTATATATATATATATATATATATATATATATATATTTTATAATATATATGCGCTGGCATATTGACGCTAAGGATTTCCTATTTAAAACAATGGAGGACCCCTTACGTCGAAAAGTGACGCAAATGTGTTTTGACCAATCGTCAAAAATTAGGTGGAGTGAGACATAACTGTGTTGTTAGGACATAAGAAATGTTTATCAATATGCTTAGAAATAACAACATTATTGGGGTGCATCTTGAGACAAAAAAAAGGCACTGACGTATTTTAAGATCAGGCAGTGCAAATTTATTTCTGTTGAAACAGCACAGATTTACATTTTAGCCTAGAACTAGGCTTAATCTGTGAAACCAAAGAAAAAAGTAACTATCATTTGGTTACAAAACATTTTAAAAAATAATATTACAATATTTTTGGACAATACAATTAATACAAGTTTTGGATTACATTATCCAGATTACATGTAATCGGTTACTACCCACTGTTAAATATAATATAATATAATGTAATATATTTGATAGTGACAGCCAATCATTCATCAATAGTATTTTGCTGGAAAATGGGGGTGTATGGTCTTCATTCCATTTTTACTGACGCTTCAGTTGAACTAAACCTCATCTCTTTTTGCAAGCTAATTAATCTGACAATGATGATGCATTAAAAGCAGTTAAATCAGAATTAATATGCTACAACGGCCTTACTATTGAGACCTGTACTGTCTAGTGTGTATAAATAGTGGTATCAGGGTTGCCTGTATTCATTGTTTTGTCTCATCATATCTCTCCTCTCGTTCTGCTGATAAGCCATATATTCTCTGTCTAAACGTAGTGAGCTGAGTCACTGTCTACATATACAGCAGTAGTATGTGACTCAGAGAGGCTCACACAACACCCAACATCTGAGCTAAAAGTCTATACTCTAATAAAGCACAAATACCTGAATATTGCGCGAAATGCACCTATAATGGGCTTGCTTTATTTTCTATCGACATAAAGCCATAGTATGAGAGTGTTTGTGTGCATCCTTCAATGCCGTTGCCGTAGTTACAGAATGAGATGAGGTTCAGTGTATGCGGGGGACAAGACCTCCTCGGCAACTCATTCTGTCAATAAAGGAATTTCCGAGTCGCCCACACACATGCACACACCTATTAGGAGAACTGCCATACAAACGCTATTTACATTACTCAACCCATAGCATTTGCTCCTTCATATTCAGTCGCATTCACTTCTCCATCACAAGCATCTTATTTGATGCCAAGTCTCCATTATTAATGTTGATCGTGTGGTTGCTCCTGCAGGTTCACCATATTATGATAATGTCAGGCCTCTCTGCTACAGTGATGCTGATGCAGTTCTGCTCTGCTTTGATATAAGTCGTCCTGAGACCGTCGAGAGCTCTCTGAAAAAGGTGAGGGACATTTTGATGACCTCTTCATTTCAATCTTTTTTAAAACTTGCTTTCCAGTTACAGTAAAATATCTTTAAAGTAGACCATTTTACTAAAGCAACACTGCATGAAATAATAAGACTTTTCAGGAAATGCATCGTTAATTAGTGCGTTTTGTCTCATTGCACACACAATTTTTTCCCACTTGTTCTAAGTATAAACAAGTTACAAACAAATGAATAGAATGAAAGTGCAATAAGAAAATACACTCATAATAAATATATATGCTGTCAAAACAAATATTAAAGGGAAAAACCAACCAAAAATGAACATTCTGTCATTTACTTGCCTTATTGTAAATCTATAACTTACTTTCTTCTATGGAAAATAAAATATCTTTTTTGGGTGAACTATCCCATAGCGTTGCTTCAAGTAAAAATACTCTTTTAAAAATATGATTTCTGCAATATATTAACAGCTCTCTCCTTGCAGTGGAAAGCCGAAATCATGGATTTCTGCCCCAGTACTCGAATAATCCTAGTCGGCTGCAAGACAGACCTGAGAACAGATGTTTGCACATTGATGGAGCTGTCCAATCAGAGACTGACACCCATCTCCCATGAGCAGGTCAATTGCACCCTCCCTATATAAACTATACTACTCCTTGCCTCTGTTTTTTTCATCTCTAAATGCATTTGGTCTATCTTTCTGTATGTAGGGCACCTTGTTGGCAAAGCAAGTAGGAGCAGAGGTGTACCTAGAGTGCTCTGCGTTCACTTCGGAGAAGAGCATCCACAGCGTGTTCCGCTCAGCGGCACTAACATGCCTTAACAAACTGCAGCCCCCTATAAAGCAAAGCCCCACTCGCCGGCTGTCCAAACGCCTCCTTCACCTGCCCAGCAAAGCAGAGCTCCTGACCTCCTCCTTCAGCAAGGAGAGAACCAAGAGCTGTTCCATCATGTGAGCTCCATGTGCGCCACTCCAACAGAAAAAAACAAACATATTTTCGCTCTTCAAAAGTGTTGTTTGGGGGGGGGGGTTGAGAGAAGGGGCGGTCATGACTTTTAATGACCCCTCCCTCTCTCTACACTTATGTTATACTTCTTCCACTCTGACACCCCACCTGCAAACACACTCATCCCAACAACTAAGAGCTGCTGCCATTGTTTAAGGTTTTCGGCTGTTACACATCCTCTTTACCAGCCTTTACATGAACTGCATTTTGTATCAATCAGTCAGACGAAAAAGGAAACGTACTGGACACGTTCAGATATTTTTATGGGTAGATAGCGTGGGTTGAGTGGTGAAAGTAATTTAATGTTTAAAAGGAAGAGGATGTGGTACACAGTACGCACTTTAGTGAACATGGATGTGATTGTTGAATGGAAAGTGAGAGGATGATTGAATACGGGTTGGCATTAGTTACTGTTTCAATACAGCGTTATTATTCTCACACTGATGTGAGAACTCATGTAAGCATGAGGGGAGGAGCCAAACAAGATTTTATGTCTTCCTGAAAAGGCGGAGGATGTTATAAATCTGCTAGATAAAGCATCCAATCACATTTGGACATACAGATGTATTGGACATGCTGACACGCTCTCTCTCCATCTCTACTGTAGTCCTTCATGCACTTTCTGCCCCAAGAGAACAGGTCATAAATCTTAGCCAATGAGGAGAAGGCCAGCATCGCCCGGGCCATTTCTCAATATAGAGCAGGAGTTATTGCCACAAAGACCCGTTCCAGATGTTCCAACCACTCTGTTTTTAGAAAACGAGATCTTTCACTGAAGTAATTTTAGAGATGGCCTGGAAAGGTCATGGGGGATTACTAAGGGGCACTGCACTGCACTCCACCAAAACTGATCAATGTTGCATAAGCGAGAAGATCATTTAAATGTTCCAGTTGACTTTTCTTTTACAGTAATCTGCCACCCAATTCTGAATAACAGGCCTGCAACTGATTCTATTGTTATGTGGTGAAGTTACTGGTTATAATCGAGGTTGGGCATTAGATTTTGCATTACAATTATAACTCATGTATTCAGTCGGATCACTGTCACAAAGAACTCTCCTCTCATCCAAAGCCTCATTGTGGTAATCTCGGTCTTAAATCCCACAACCCCTGGTTGTGTAATGCTTAATCATAAAACAACTAAATCCTTACTTTGGGCTTATAAATGGCCAAGTACAAATGAACTGAGAAGTCAGACGAGACAGCATAATGAAGAATCTGACCTCAAGATAACTTCAGTTCATCAAATTTAATACGATCGAAGAAATAGTTTGGGGTATTGGGAACCATTCAAAAAGTGTGGTGTCAGTACAAGCTATAGCTGAAAACTCAGCTTTTTGAAAATAATATTACACAATATTCCCGTTATATGTTAATATTCCGTTTTATGCAGATCTTTTTTTCAAAAAAAAGAAAAGATGGGTAATTTTCACCAATTTAATCCAAAATGTTGTAGCACTGGATATTGTGAAAACTGCACATTCATTCAAATCTAAATTTGCATAGACGTCTAGAGAATGAGAATGAAAATACTGTATATAATCTGGTCTTGCCTTAACCACACATTTGTACAACGCTGTTGTTGTTATTATATCATTGATTTTGTAAATTCTCACTCTAGTTCATCTAAAAGAAACTTTAGGAGGTTGTTCATCACTTCATGCAATTCTACACTGTTGCTTAGCAACAGACAAGTCAGTTAAGCTGGACTACTTGTCCGAAATCCACTCGAGAGAAGTGGAGGCAGAAAAACAGGGTGTAAACAAAGTAAAAATAAGGACAAGTTTTCTCACTGTAGCATAACAAATAGCTTTTTCATGGCTATAGCTTATAGTTATAGTTTGAAACATGAATGATCTTACAGACCATCATCTTGATATGAATTTGTTACTGTTGTCTGGTTTAGTAGCACTCTTATGTGTTATATGTTTGATGTTGTGGATCTCCACAATCTTCCTTTTGTTACTGCGGTCTGGACGTACATATATTGTGCATAATCAGTTTTGTACAGCCCTTTAAATGTAAAGCAAACACATTCAGACTGTATGATTGTGTGTGCAATGTAACTGTAACTTATTAATAGTTGATTATTGCTGGTTCTGTTTTGTTCTTTAGTTTCAGACAATCTATTTTATATTGAATATTGTTTTATTGATAATTTTCCCTCGTCTCTGATGTCATGTGTCACTCTTAAATGAACTAAAACCTGGATTTGGTCAATAAATTGTGTGAAGGTTTTCTTATTTTTAGTGGCAGCACTCATTAGGAGAAAATCTCTTATCTAAAAATATTGAGCATTTTTATAACACTTTACATGTTAGACTAGCAGATCCAGTGGCAGTCTAAAATATAATGAGAAAAACAACATGTCTAAAGAATCCATATTTACATTTAATATAAAAATGAAAATAATAAAATAAAGAAAAATATTTCACAGGAATCTCAATAAAATAAACTGCAAAATCATAAAAAAAAATGTATGGAAATGCATTAGTCAAAAACAATGGAAACCCTGCAATTTAAATCAGGAGAGATTTCATATCAGACAACCATGCTCATATGACTCTCAAATTACCTGTTTATTCACATGGCACTCAAAACTAGGCCAACAGGTCTAAGAAAAACCAGGAGTTAAATCGTGTGATCCTGCAGGGATGGTGTGCAACAAAACAGTGTAATGCTGAATAATAAAGAATCAGAAGCAACAAAAAGATTTCCTGTATGCATCTGCTCCTATAATAGAAAGCTGACTACAGACAAGATTATATGGTGAATATATGGTGAAATTGTTCAGGAAAAAGAGCTTTAAAAGGAATAATTCACCCCATCACATATATTTTGTTACCCCACACTATATTCTGTTCTTTATATTAAGGGGATGCCCATTTTCCACAAGTTGATGTGATTCTTTAGGGTCTTAATGAAAACATATTTTGGTTACAATTTCTCAATGGTAGTGTATCACCTTTTAACCCAGTCAAAATCAGCAGATTTCATCCATGTTGCTTTAAATGCTAATGAACTCCACCCCTCTCTTCTGTGGGATGTTGAACAGACTTTAAACTTTAAATCCCAGAACCACGTAGTTTGAGAAAGGGGATTTTAAAATAGGGATTTAAAAACAATATATATGTATATACATACATATATATATATATATATATATATATGGATGTGTACAAACACTTCCAACAAAGATTTACATTCAAATAACTTTAATGCATTAGATCAAGATGACCTTGAACAGTCACAGTTTGAAGCATCTTTCAAAAGAGATTTCTAGGAAAAAGAAAATATATAACTTGGATGAAACAGCACAGTCTGTTAAACATGATTTAAGAAGGATAAATCCAGCATCAGAGAGGGAATGCTTAGCGAAAGAGCTGCTTGAAGTCCTCTCCACCCAAACAGGCCCAGTCCCTCTTTAAGGCTCTGGGGTGTCAAGTAAGGGAATGACAGAATGCCGGCTCATTACCAATGCCTCACATCCAGCAGACAGAAACCTAGTGAGAGAAACTGGGGAGAAATCAGTAAAGGAGGGAATGACATGATGGGGGGAGACTTATTCCCTCCAATTACTTATGAGCTGCAGTCTGCCATACACACACACACACGCAGCCATCAAACCAGCCACTGTGACTCCAGCGCTAACAATGCCATAGATCGTCTAGAACTGCTGAAACAATGTGGGATCATAATGACAAGGGAAAACACGAATGTGTTAAGTATGCAAGTTCAGACCTTTAAATGTGTGGTCTACTCTTCTCATAGTTGCATTATCAGAGGAATATTGTTTTAATGTTCAAAACATTTTTTTCTGTGCTGCTTCAAAGTAACAAGCTCAGTCAACCCCTGTTGAATCAGTAAGGATAACTGTCTGTTTACTGGAGCGGAAAGCATGTCTCTCTCTCACACACACACACACACACACACACACAAGAACAAGCTGGCATTGTGGCCTCAGGAGAAATGAATGTACATAATCAGCATAGTAAATTTATTCAGATATTAGCATAAACAATGTGAAACCTTTCAACTCACATCATTATAAATTTCTGATTTATATTGCACGTCCTTTTTAAAGATGCATGACACATGTAGCATATTGGATCTTTTCATGTATCAGTATCAGACAATACTGAATATATATCAGATTATTTTAAACGTTTTCACACTTCAATCACCTTTCAGTCATTCAATGTTCACTTAAAAAGGGATTCAAACTTTTTGTTAGTCGAACCCATTTGATGCAAACTATTTACAATTTATGTACCGTCAAAATTTTTAAGTTAACATTTAAAAGATAAATAAATTGAAGAATGTCTCAACTCTTTTTCTCCATGAATTGAAATTAAATGAGGACCATCTTCTTTTGTGTTTTGTCAAAAAATAAAGTAATATTTGCGACAACATTTGATGATATTAATACTATTGTTGTGAGACTCTTGCGCCTTTTTTAAGTTCCAATTTCTGCTGCGTCGGCAACAGAACAAAACAACCGCACACATGTGCCCTCATGTAAGCAAATACCTCTCTCACTGCCATGGGCTTTTTCTTGCCAACGGGGTCCCTAAGGCTGCCCTAAAACCCATGAGGTACACCCAACCCCCACTATCAGTCACTCTCACACATACGTACAGTGTGTCACAGTGAACCCCTGAGGCATGCTGATAATGGATGAGCATATTTGGCTGTTTAATTAGCCAACCGTGGTTTTATGGCATCTGGGTCTCTGGGCCATAGAGAAGAAGGAAGGTGTGGGTTGTGTTTGGACCGGTCAGGATGGCTATACAGGTTTAAAATAGCACAAGGGTTTTTTTTTTTGCTGGTTACAGCTGAAAATGTAGGTTGAAGAAGAATGTTTAAGTGTAAAAATTTTAAAATGCTTTTCGGATGTCCCATGTTTGAGCTCAGGTGCTTGACTTTGGGTTGACCTGTGTCTCTGTAAACACAATGTTGTACAAGTTAAAAATAAAAAACAAAAACTAATCCTATAAAATATGGTCAGCAAAAACTATTTTATGAAGATGAGACTGTATGTTGAAGATGAGACTGTATGCTGTATGTGTTAATCTGGATATGGTACTCAAGAAATATATGCCTCTTAAGGACACATTTTCAGTCGCTGGGGTATATTTGTAGAAATAGAGTTCATAGAGTTGTATCTCGGTCAAATACTGCCCTATCCATCCAAATCATACATCAATGGGAAGCTTATTTATTCAGCTTTCAGGTCATGTATAAATCTTAATTTCGGAAAATTAACATTTAAAATTTTAATTTTGTTGTCCAGGGTCACATATGGAGTCCAGTTGGGAGTGAATAACTAAATAAATAACTTATTGGGTCAGGGTGCATTACACATGCAGTAGTGCCTTGTATATATGCTTGTATATGCTGCAATTTCATGCAGATATTGGTAACTTGTTTGTTTCTTACATGCAAGAATTTTTTTTTATCTTGATACATTCTTTTCCTGTTAAACTAGAAAACAAAGAAAGATATAGAACAATGAAGCCTAATTGCAAGTCCATGTGTATAATATGCTATCAATCACGTATCACAGCAACCGACAATATGCCAGACAATGAACTTATTATTAAAGATGTATTTTAAGTAAACTGCTTCCAAAGCTTATCACTGTCAGCATGAGCAGTAAAAACTTCAAAGTTAGAGATTTGAGAGAATTTGAAGCAGCTCCAGACTGATACAGATTACAGCAATGGTCTACAACAGGGGGTCCAATGTGGGATTGCAGGGGGCTCTGCCGATTACTGCTTAAAAAAGCTCAAGTAATGTATAAAAATGTTGCTCAGTGATACACAGAGCCGCTGGGTGAAGTGGTCAAAGTCCTGCTGTACTGTGAATAAAACACAGCTGCTTGACCAATCAGATTTGAGGAATGGTGACACAGGAAAGTCCACATAAAATGAAAATTTACTATTTATTTTGTTAGCTCACATTGGTATTTTTGTGGTGAAAAATCTGTACAAATCAATCCACAAAAAAAACAAAAAAAATGTGGCAGCATCAGTTTAGCAGCTTGGGTATGCATGAGCATACCACCCTTAACCACGGCCCTCCAACCGGCAGTGTTCTTTCCAAGTGAAACACTACATCCAATTAATGCAAAGTACAAATAACAAACAAGGCCCTCTACACAAAAATGATTCAGTTAATAACTTAATACAGTTATGTAATCATGCATCCTATTTCCACATAGGATTTTGTGTTTTATTTACATGAATGGAATTTGTGGAATTTATGCAAACTCTTTGCGTTGTGTTAACACAGTTGAATGAAGAAGATAAAGGCACACACAGACATTAAGAGTCAGCGTATGAATCTCAAGAATGGTGACCATCAAATGCTGCAGTGAATTTTGAGAGCCAGCAATTAAAACTTATCAATAGCTCCGATCACGCATTGCGACATGAATAAATTATGAGCAGAATTGTCTTTCTTTTATTCTTACAAATGTATTTTATTTTTGTCACCATTGTTGAGATTCATACGCTGATTCTTGATGTCTGTGTGTGCCTTACAGCAAGATTTAGAACAGTCAAAAAAAAAAAAAAAATGTGAGAATAACACTGGATGTGGAACCACAAGCCTTTCATTGTCAATAAGTGACTCAACATAATCACCATCACCTGACGAGATTTGCTCTTGGTTTGGCTGGCTTTTTTAACATAAGTACAGCAGACAAAACAACATTTAATTCTATTAATATAAGGGTCAGGAGCCCAACTAAAGCACGCGCTGACCACTGGAATGGTGACACTCAAATTGTGATTTTCTCCTTGCACAAAAAATGCTTTGTTCGCTAAACATAACTGGGTTAAGTTCCAAAGAAGCGATAATTTCACATATATTCTTCTTCATTCAACTGTGTTGACACAACGCAAAGAGTTTGCATAAATTCAACAAATTCCATTCATGTAAATAAAACTAAATCCTATGTGGAAATAGGATGCATGAATACATAACTGAATTAAGTTATTAACTGAATCATTTTTTTTAATGTAGTTTCTCTCTGAAGTACGTCACAATTAGGAAGTAAAATTGGTCATAAACTTCACACAGACTTAATTATTACAAATCTTTTTTTTTTTTAATTATAGTTCAAAATATTAACATTCTAAGGTCATATTCATATTTTAAATATGATCAAGTATCAAACAATAATTTACAACAATGAAGCCTGTAATTTCACGTGTATAATATGTTTTCAATCAAGTTTCACAGCAACTGACTAAATTGATCTTTTTTTCATAATTATTCATAATATGTTATAACTAACTGAAACCAGAATCTGAACTTTCTTACGATTCCTATCAAAACCAAGAGAAGTGTGTAAATGCATTTAAATGAACATTACTATCCACCAAGGTATCTAAAGCTCATGACATAGGATGAAGTAAAAATCAAGAAATTTAGTGCATTGCTGCTAGTTGTGTTAAACAGTTCACAACACATACCCAGAAACATCGGTATTGTAGGCCGCTCTGTAAGACTCTCAAGGTCACACAAAGCTATAATTGAAATTACCCACAACCTTGAGCGTGCCTGAGAGGAGCAAGTACGTGAGAGAGAAAGAAAAGACAGGAGCAGATATGAAAACATGAGTATTCTCTTTGACTTTACAGTGTCAGACAACACTTTTACCTCAGAAAGCATGTAGTCATAGCAACAGCAGCGCAGTCTTAGTGCAAGAGTGTCTGCGTGTAGGTGCGTGTGCACACAGATTTACTTTTCAAAGAAAAAATCGTGTGAAATGAAATATTTAAGGGATTCAGCCTTCTTCCGAGCACACGTACATTCTCAACACGAAGATGAAAGCGGCAAACAGGAGCTTATCTGGCCAACTAAAGCAGTACATTTTAATTAACACCTGCGCCCTGCATTTATCAGTAATCGAAACCGTCTCCACGTAACCCTTTCCGTGCGATGACCCCATTTGAAATTCATTTGATTCAAATGAACAAGACTGCGTATTAAATGTTCATAATGTCTTACTCCTAGACAGCTGTTGCTGGGTGAGATACTATTAGTTAACGATGTTACCTACAACTCAAACGGCAAGCATCCTCCTCAGATCCTAAGTGTGTCAGAGTCTGTCTCACCAGCACAAACCCCCATCAACAGTCTGCACCTGTTTTGAAGGAAGTTCTCTTTCTTCCTCAGAATAAAGGGAAGCCCAGCTTTGAGATTTTCCACTGAGGGAAAAGTCACTTCCACCCACACATGGAGAACACCACTGCAGGAGGAGGAGGATGTGAACTGAACAATAGAGACTCGCGTGTCGGTGGAGTTCCGTAGTTGAAGCCCTGAAATGCTTCACCCTGTCGCCCAGATAAGCCTCTCTCCCCTCTCTGCTTCTCTACCAGTCCCTCATCCTGCCCCGCAACAACAGCCATTGTTATAAGGCAAACATTACAGTCTATTTCTGTCAAGGCTGATCAAGTAAACAAGGCGGTACTGAACTTGCACCGCCAACCTCTTTTTGTTCATCGCATCACAGAGACTCCGTGCCAAACAAACACTAGGTTTGCAAGCAGCAGCTTCAGTAACGTAGGAGCTAGCTGTCGCATGAAAAGTTGTCACAAACACTAGATCTCAGTAATTATGAGGTTTTGACCCTCAAAAGTTTGAACAGTAATTTTTATATGGGTTCAATCACTGCAAACTTCCTTAAGTTAGAACCATTTTGTGAATTCTGTCCAGCAAACTTACAAGATCTTATATCTTATAAGCCAGTCAACAATGTTACATTAGCATTTACTTAAACCAACCTCACAATCAAGGTAGATTTGAACTGAAACTAGGACAAGCATGTATTTTCTTTTCCTTTTTAATAAACATACTAACAAGGGAAGTTGGTACATTTTATAAATTGATATACATTTCAAAACGTGAATAATTGTTTTATGTATGGGGTTGATAATTGTTATATACATATATGTGACCCTGGACCACAAAACCAGTCTTAAGTCGCTGGGGTGTATTTGTAGAAATATCCAAAAATACATTGTATGGGTCAAAATTATTGATTTTTTTCCCCCCAAAATCCTTAGGATAGTAAGAAAAGATCTGGTTTCATTTAGTCAATTTCTCACCAAAAATATATTAAAACTTAATTTTCAAACTGTGAGATATGTAAACTTGGGATTGCAAGAGGTGGAAAAAAAGCCTGAGAGTTTGGAGAAGAGAGAAAAAAAGCCCCGTGACAGAGCGAAGGTGCAGGAGATTACAGCCAAGATAGCACAAATTAAACTTTTTTTATATTAACTTTTGCACTAAAGCCCAAAATTATGTTATTTATACTTGATAGTTCAAGCTACCTCAAAGAAGTTGTATGTTAAAATAAGTTGAATTAAATACAAAAAATAATGAACATCCTCCTTTATGTATTATAGAGGTATTGGATCAGGACTCGGTATCGGCAGATACTCAAAATCAAATGACTCGGAGGCAAAAAAACCTGATTGAGACATCCCTAATTGAAAGTTCAAAAATTACAGCCTTTATTTATTGTCTGCTATATACAAATCTTCTGTAACTTTTTGCAAGAGTCTTCACTGTGACTTAAAAGGATTAATTTCTTTCAAATAATAATCTAACCCACATTTTGAACGATACTGTACATACATACTGTACATTTGTGTTTCATTATTGCTTTTTGCTGTTATAATCTTGCTGAAAAGCTTTTCTTTTTAATGACAGCTCACCCTTTACAGTATGACAACATACTCTGCTATTAGAGGATTGCATATCTACAAGAACAGCAAGACATTTATTCAAAATGCTGAAAAAGGATATATGAAGAAAGACAGAAAAAGCACTTCTTCAGGGAAGGATATTATGCCTAAAATAGCTTTGACTACATGAGAACGTCTCTGCTGAGCCACTCAGGAAGATGCTAGTAATTAACATAGAGACTTGCTGATGGAAGTAAAAAAGGAACAACTAGCCTAAGCCTTGCTTAACGTGAATGTACTGAATTCAAGGAGGTATAAATGAGACTAGTACACTCAGACACAAGTGCTCTCAGTCAGACACTCTCTCCCTGTGAGAGCTCTTACTTGAACAAGAGTTCCTGTGAGCTGCACTCCATTAGGATTTACCGTCAGTTACTCACATAAAACATGATATTTCTTCCGGAGAGGTAGCGAGAGGCAAAAATCACATATTTCAGTTTCTGTTTAGGAACATGAGAACTTTTTTTTCCCCCCATGACAGGATGCCTTGGCATGGGATAATATTCCTGGTGAAGGGCCAGTGTGACATCATATCCACACATCTTTATATAGACACAGGCATCATATACACACATACCTTCACTTGTTTACTGCCATGACTGTGGACTCAGCAGATCGGATCCAGTGTTAGCTTCAGAATTATCAGTATGCACGCAGTCTCTCCAGTGCGCAAGTGGTTCCTGCCCTCCAGTGGTGAGACGGAGAAACTGAAACAGAAAAGTAGTTCAGAAAAAAGCATTTAATTGTTTGATGGTTTTCTGCTGAACGCAGATATAAAAAGCTTGACTGGTTTTCTGTGTGCGCCACTTATTACAGTACATAACAAATACTATTTTATTATTTATTTATTAATTTTTTTACTATTTTTTTTTATTTTTCCTGTCATTTACAAAAAAACATCTTAGAATAGTTCACCCCAAAACGTCATTTCAATTAAATAAGACTTTGATTAATCTCTGAATCACAAATTCAAAAAAATGGGGTAGTTCCCAAAAAAAAAAAAAACCTCCTGTCATTAATTTCTCACCCTCGGAACACAAATTAAGATATTTTTGATTAACTCAGAGCTCTCCGTCAAGACAGAATTTTCATTTCCGGGTGAACTGTCCCTTTAAGATATTTTAACCAAACCTGAAAGGGTTCTGTCCCTCCACAGTTAATCAAATCTTAAAATATCCAAATGGTCATACAGGCATCCTAAACTACAATGACCTTCAAAAGATTACAGAATTTCAATTTTTATGTGAACTATCCCTTTGAACACGCTATTAGTGTTTTATTTATTTTGTCTGCCAACAATGTTCAGTGGTACATTTAGAAGTGTATATTTTAAATAAATAAACAAAAATAGCATTCGTTTAATAGCATTCCTGGTGGAAAATGGAGAAATTTTATTAAAATAATAATACTAATGTAAATACGTCAACTCCTTAGTTTGTTTGAAGCTAATTACTCAGTTAGCATTCAATTACCCTTAATACGCACAATAAATATATTCACCTTTCTTGCATAGTTTGACAAGAATGAGGATTTTCCTGCCAGCAAGACAATAAAACGTAACGTTATACATATTCTGTTTACACTATATTTACCTGATTTTTCTCCGTTTTCTTCGCAAATTAAGTTACGTCTCATATTTCTTAAGCTCTTCATTGACGATGTCTTCTATGTAACTTAAGAGCTTTTCGGGGCAAACTGTCAACTTGTACGAGACTGCCCTTTTCAGGGCCTCATGCCTAATAACAAAACGCCCTAAGTAGGTGTGTGGGCTGTCCATTTTTAATCACGCTTGAACATAATTGTAAACTACTCTTTTCCGAGCCTTGAGGTGGCAGCAGAGAAAACAGAAAACAGTAACGATAGCCGGGCGCGAGACCAACGAACAAGAACCAAATACGTAATTTCCTATTTACGTAAATTTTCCCGCGCTGGTTGTAAGGTCAGCTGTCATTGAGAATACACTCTGTACTGCATAAGTATGTCAACCTCAGATTATGATCCAGCTTGTTTGCCAGACTTGTTGCCGATTTATTACCGCAGACTGTTCCCGTTTTCACAGTACTATCGCTGGTTAAGTTACGGCGGTGGTAAGTAAATCTCTGTGATCACACAACGAGCGATTGACTGGCGCTGTTTTTCTGTAACGTTAGTTCTTATACTTACAATTCACAGTCGTGTTGTATGTTTTTTATTAATTCAATGCATGCGTACTTTAACATTAAACAACATTTAAGTCTCCAAAGTTACCAGAATCAATATGTATTACATTTGCCTCTTGCAGTCTCTAAAAACTACTTCCAGAACCGTGAGTTTTCCTTCACCCTAAAAGATGACATTTATGTAAGATATCAGTCCTTCACCACTCAGAATGAGTTGGAGAAAGAGATGCACAAAATGGTTCCCTACAAGATTGATATTGGAGCAGTTTACAGCCACAGGGTAATGTAACTCATCTATATTATGGTTATAGTATAAGGTTATATTTTATTATACTGCATTATATTGTGTTAGGTTAGATTTTATTATATTGCATTATATATATATGTGCAAGTAAAATTGTGCTGTGGTTTAGTAGTTTTGTAGATGCATAGAGAATATTTCTGTAAGAATATAGTATAGTGTACAGTAAATATATTTAAGCCTTAGCTATTACATTTTTGCTTTAGCCGTCTTCATCCTGGTTTAAATGTACTTTAAGTTATGAAGTATGCTCATTTAGACTTTAGTAAGATTTTATTAGAAATGTTCATCAAATGTTGATTTAAAAAAAAATCATAATTTATTAATCATTTATGTAATTTATTATTTGCTTGCATTTATTAACTTTAGATGCTGTAAAGGCAATGAAAATAAATAATTTCTCTGTGTTTATGATTGACAGCCCAGTCAGCATAATGCGGTGAAGTCTGGAACCTTCCAGGCCCTGGAGAAGGAGCTGGTGTTTGACATTGACATGACCGACTATGATGATGTCAGACGTTGCTGCAGGTATACAGATGCCTTTTCTCTTTCTTTCATCTTATTGACTATTGTGTTAAATAGGGATGCACTGATCCGATATTAGGATCCAGTTTTTTTTTCTTGCTCCGTGGCAGCCAGTTAATTTTTTTATTTTTTTTTATTAATGCTTTATACAATTTACAGAAAGGCATTTATAACATCTGCTATATACAAAAGTACTGAGATTACACACTCACCACCAACAAGTATAATTAATAATAAATAAATTAAAATTGTAGGGGAAATGTTATTCACAATATGAAATCAAAATCCTTTAGTGAGGAGTACAGATACATTGCTTTAGAATTTTTCATTACTCCTAATGTTTCCGAATATCTATCGAATTCTTCTTTAAACACACTTAAACATGGTTTCGTTTTCAAAGATTTACATTTATGAATATAGAATTTTAGTAAAATCATCAAATTATTTAAAACAAAACATAACTTTTTATCCTTATATAACCAGCCAAACATAACAATTTCCCATGAAAGGACCAGTTTTATAGGTAATCTTTGGTGAAACCAACATAACGTGTCATTCCAGAATGTTTGTACTAAGTTACATTGAAAAAACAAGTGTTACACAGTTTCTGTTTCCAAGTTACAAAATTGGCATATATTAGAATCTCCAACATTAAATCTTATTCGCAAAAATTCTTTATACCTCTTTACCTCTGTACCTCTTTACATTTAGGATTAACAGGGAATGTAAGAAAATTTGTTCTAATTTTGTACACTTGTTTCTTATCCAAATGTCTAAATATATAAGATCTTTTAACTGGACCAGGAAAACATTGATACAATAGACAATTCCTCAAAAATATGTTTGAACATTTCGCATCTAAAATTTTTTACACTTTCTATCATAAGATCAGGCATTTTAGGAATTATTGTTGAGTATTTTAATTGCTCTTTAACGTAATTTATCATCTGTGCAGATATACTTTTCAGCCAGTTAAATATACTGTAAATATAGGTCGCAGCAGATCCTACGTCATTCACTAGCAGCACGTGTGTCGCATGCTGGAACACTTGGAGCGAGCCAAGTGACGAATAATTTACCCCGACGAAAACGTGACAAACGAAAACTAATTTGAACTGACAAAAACCATGATGAAAATCTATCGACATGTTCGTCAACTAATAAAAACGAGACGAAAATGTTATGAAGGGACGATTGGGAAGAGATTATTTCAGGACGAATGTGCTGCGTGGTTCGGTGGTTACACATAAGAGAAGGGCGTGCATATGGATAAGTTTGGAGATGGAAGCGAGAACTCAATTCAGTCCGGTTTCTGAGCGCAGACACTGAAGCACACACGCATTCGGCGTGTATTCGGTTTAAAGGGACCGCAGCCTAATTTAGTTGTTATTGTCAAAGTCATGTTAATCAAGCAACAAAAGTAAAATCACTCAACCCTGACTGAATCACGTAGTACTTAGTAGTTCTAAAGATTGATATAATTTTATTTATATAAAAAAATATTTGTGCTTGAAAGAATGAATAATATGGTAAACAGAATAGTATGCATAATTAACTTTGTATTAGTTTATTCTGGGGTTCAGCTGCTGTTTTATTTTGAGTTCATGCAGGACTTTGCACATAATATGTTTATAATGCTTGGTAACTTGTTCGATTACTTGTGTATGTTTGACCAATACACTTTTGTTTCTACTACTACATTTTATTTATTTAAATTTATTTTAAAAATTTTGATAACATTTTATTTTCGATTTGAATGCACAATTGTTCTTTAAATGACAAATAAATAAGTCTTCAATACATTACATCTGTTTTGTCTTAGTTAGGAAAGTAATGCTTAGTTAGGAAAGTTTGGTGCCTTTAGTTTCTTCTACATGGTGTAAGGAAGGCATAAGGTATGCAGTTTATAATATTAATTCAACAATGGTATCGGATCATTATCTTGCATCGGTATCAGGACTGAAAAAGTCGGATCGGTGCATCCCTAGTGTTAAATGCTGTTATTTATTTATGTATTCTTCAGTGCTGCTGATATCTGCTCAAAGTGCTGGACTCTAATGACCATTGCTATCCGTATTCTGGACCGGGCACTTCGGGGTAAAAATGCCTTTCATCAACAGAACCATTACATCTTGAGTATGCGACATCGTAACAAATATACAAATGTTACAAACTTGTGCTGTTTGTGTGGTTCAGATGACTTTGGATTCCATCATCTTCTCTGGGTTTACTCGGGGCGGAGAGGGGTTCATTGTTGGGTTTGTGATGATGCTGCTAGGAAGCTCTCAGTGGCGGCGCGGTCTGCTGTGGCAGAGTACCTCAGTTTAATCAAGGTATTCACATATCAGATAACTGATCATTCTGGAAACTGTCAATCATGCTCAGCTGCGTAATCTAAAAGCGGTGATTAAATAAATTAATTGTGTGCCGTGTGCATGGTTTTTAGGGTGGTGAGGAAACTGTGAGAAAAGTTGTGTTGTCAGATCCAATCCATCCTTTCATCAAGTAAGGGGAAATACTTTCTTGGGCATGTAACATTGACATGTCAATGATGTAACTGTATTGTTATTATTTTTGTTTTAAGTCAGTCTCTTACTGTGGTGGAGCACTTTTTCAAACAATATGCCATCGTGGACCAGGACATACTGGGCAGTAAGGAGAGTGTGGACAAAGTGCTCGCCCTGCTGCCTGAAGATATCCTTTCATTCCTGGTTGTGCTGTGACAATATTTCAATAATTGCTACAAATACTAGTCATATTTCACCATTCTCTGTATCGGTTATGATGCCATATCAAAAAATCCTGTTTCAAGTGGGTTTTCATTGTATTGATTCGTGTAACTGATCCTTTTATCTGAGGAGCCCAGTTGACTGTTGTTTCTTTAAGTCTGACTGCACATATCAAAAAGGAACTGACAGACTTTTACAAGGATGTAAAGGACCCAGTGAAGCGATGGGACAAACTCTGCTATCTGGTTGAGCGTAAAAAGGTAAAAGCAGTAGCTTTGTAGAAAAATGAAGTTTTTCTCCAGAGAGGGTAGTTCAGTTACCTTTCGTTTTCATTCTCCATGTGTCTGTGAAGTCGAATAGTAAGAAGGGTCAGTACTTCGATAAGGAGATCATGCTGCAGTACTGTTACCCGCGCCTGGATGTCAACGTCAGTAAAGGAGTAAACCACTTACTAAAGAGCCCCTTCAGCGTACACCCTAAGACAGGTGAGATCTAACTTTCTGAGTTACTGACTTTATACACTGATGTTTGGTGTAAGGAAGGGTGCGTTTTGTTTTGTTTTTTGGAAATGCAATAATTGTATTTATTTGTTTTGAATCTTTTGTAACAAATATCTTTACTTATTCAAATACCTTTCTTAAAATGAGAATTCAGAATTGTGAGATATAAACTGGCAACTGAGCTATGAAGTTCAACTTTGAGCGAAAAAGACTATGTTCTCAGAATTGAGAATTTATATCTCGCAATTCTGATTTCATAACTCGCAATTGCAAATTTATATCTCGCACACACATGATTAGCCACAGCTGTTCCGCATTATCTAATCAATCTCATTTCGTCCAATCAAATCATCCAGCCTCCTCCTTAAATAAGCTCACTTCCTACTCTTTCTTATCTTGTTACTCATCCCTCCTCCACCTAGTTCTAGTCTTCCTGCACGGGGGGCACGAAGGGTTCAAGCCAGCCGCAGAGCCCAGCCATCGCTAGGGTTCTAACCACTAGGGGCAGCACACCAAACATGGTTATTTATTATTATCATAAGGAAGTGTGAACTCATGAATGAGAACTGTGAGATAAAAAGTTGCAATAAACTGTTTTTATTTTTATTCAGTGGCTGAAACAGGCTTCCATATGATACTGAAGACTGGAGAAATGATGCAAAAAAAATTCTGCTTTGCACAGGAATAAATTACATTTAAAAAAAAATTAAACAAAAAGTCCTATACGACCACTTTGCAATAGTTGTTTTAGTATAATTTAACAGGTTTTACCATAATTTATAATCAAATAAATGCTAGTCGGTGCAAGTTTTATCTGTGCTTTACATTTCAGGTAAAATGGGTCGCAAATGTCATTCCAATTTGATTTTAAGCATCTTTTGCATTTAATATTTTCTGTAGGTCGAATCTCAGTGCCAATAGATCTGAAAGAACTGGACGCGTTTGATCCTTTTGAGGTCCCTACGATCAGGTAAATGTTGAATATCTCAGTGTCCATCTTTGTCAGGTTGTTTCATATAATGTGACAAATGATTTTATATATGCTGTGGTTTCTAAGTATACTTGAGAAGCTTATGTCAGAAGTTAAGATATTCTAGACTCGCTTGTCTCCCTGTAGTCTGATCTGTGAGGAGCTGGAGAAACCCAGGGAAGATGAGGCGGAGGAAGATGACTTGAAGGACAAGGAGAATGAACAAGAAGCTGGAGAACGACGCAGAATTAGAGGTGAGCAAACAAAGACGGTTCTGTTTATACGTGCTGTTGCTGTTCTGTGGGCAGGTACTGTGCGCTAAATGCGTTGTTGGTTATTTGTAGACTATAAGCGGACCAGCCTGGCCAAGTATGTGAAGGTCTTTGATCGGTTTTTGGAGGTAATGGCTCGATCCCGGAAAGGGGAGATGCTGAAGAAGAGTGGTGAGTTTAAAACAAGTTTCTCTGACTTTCATGTCCTTCACATACACTTGATTTCAGCTTTTACATTACAGATGGATTGGGATGACACATTGGTTATTTCAGTAGTATTGCATATTATATTTGTACATTTTAATATACGAGTATAAAATATTTTTTAATTAAGTTACACAGTAGTTCATAATTTTTTATATAGTCCTTAATTTAAACAAAAAGGATTGGCTTAAGTGTTGGCATCCTTAACCTTATGATGGTGGTTGTATTTCTGTGTCTGTGCAGATTATTTGAATGTGATTGTTTTTGCAGATCTTCAGAAGGACTTCTAAGACAGAAGAGCTGGGACTTTCTTTTGAAGATAGACACTTTCACATACAGAGAACCGCAACAGTTTTGCTCTGAAACATTCCATTGGACTATGTCAAATTATGTATGAAATGATGTCAATAACTTCCAAGTAATACTGTGTTTCTTTTACTTTTCTAATGGTAATAGGTTTTCCTCATGTTCTGTGTATATCAAACTTCGTTAATTTTTCTACCAGTTAAATAAAACAACTTGTACAAATCTGTTATATTTGCTGTCTGTTTAAAAGGGGGGGAAAAGGAGAGAGAGATCTATATATATATCTATATCTATCTATCTATATATATATATATCTATCTATCTATCTATATATATCTATCCATCTATATATATATATATATATCTATCCATCTATCTATAT
>JAUYWG010000061.1:7331444-7344450 GCA_034779775.1 Enteromius afrohamiltoni
TATCTATATATATATATCTATCTATATATATATATCTATCTATATATATATCTATCTATATATATATATCTATCTATATCTATCTATCTATCTATATCTATCTATCTATCTATATATATCTATCTATCTATCTATATATATATCTATCTATCTATATATATATCTATCTATCTATATATATATCTATCTATCTATATATATCTATCTATCTATATATATCTATCTATCTATATATATCTATCTATCTATCTATCTATATCTATCTATCTATCTATATCTATCTATATCTATCTATATATCTATCTATATATCTATCTATATATCTATCTATATATATATATCTATATATCTATCTATATCTATCTATATCTATCTATATATATCTATATCTATCTATCTATATATATCTATCTATCTATATATATCTATCTATATCTATATATATCTATCTATATCTATATATCTATCTATATCTATATATCTATCTATATCTATATATCTATCTATATCTATATATATATATATATATCTATCTAGACAGATTGTGTGTAAATATATATATATATATATATATATACATACACACACACACACAAACACACAAAAGGTGGTTTGTAATGGCTGAATTTAGTCTGAATGAAAAAGTGGTTGTAAGCTAATTACAAAATTCAAGCTTGGTGTTAATTTAAAGAGAAATTTATTCAAAACCAGTTCTTCAATATAAAACAACATTAATAGACAAGTCTGACACGGGTTATAAACTGCATGGAAGTAGACTAAACGGCTTCTCTTTGACTGAGCATCAGTCTCATTTGGCCATGTCAATCAGACTCTGTAGTGATGTAGGGACCCAGGTTTTTTCACCTTGGACAAAGACCACTCCGCGCTCAATGTAGATGACTATTCTGCCAAATGTGAACAACTGTTTGCCCATATGCCGTTTAGCCACCAGTGGCATGAAGACGATGCCGTTCTCCTCAGCTTTGGCCTGGACTAGATCTTTAAAGTTGGTCGGTACAGATGTTGGTACGGCTGTGGTGCCTGATGGGCGTGTGACAGAATTGTCCATGTCACGGCGCTCAGGCTGAGGCTCGCACTGGAAATCTTTCCTTCTCTCCGTCTGAATCAAATATGCAATGTTCTCTCTTGCTCCTGGTTGCATATACCCACCTGCAAAACACATAAGTGAAGTTATAAAAGCTTTAAACACATTTAGTTGACATAGTATGTTTTTTGGTTTTTAGCGACTGACCTAGTCCAGTTGCAACAGCACGATTCATGATGTCAAGGGCCTCGTTCAGTTTTTCTTTGACTAGCGGGTGACTGAGCAGGTTCTCTGAGAGCAAGCTTTTCCAGCCCAGATACCACTTGGTGATCTCCTCATAGTTTGGGTTGTTACTAAGCCAGGAACACAACACCTGCATCAGGAAACAAAAGAAACAGCTAGTACTCAACTTCAGTGACACTTAAGCGTAAAATAAAAAAAATTTCATTTTAAAACATGTAATATTTTCAACTACATGCAAGTTTAAACGACAACAGTTTATGAATTAATGAAGATCAATGAAACAAATACATGAATCACTTTTTAAACTTGCATAGAAATGTACATTTAATATTAACTTATGTATTAAATATTTAAATTTATGTTTACAATGTCTATTGAAACAATACAATATAAAAGTTAAATTTTTAAAATCACTTTCCAAAAAAAAAAAAATAAAACGGCCAATAGCTAAGTTTCCATTCACCTATTTTATGCGCATTTTGAAAAATGCTATTTTAAAAAAACTGGATGGAAATGTATTGACGGAAGTGAGAGGGGCCAGGTTAGTTTTCAGGAGTAATGATATTACTCTGCCAAGGTCGAAGTGCTCAAAAGTGCTCTTCTGCCATGTGTTATAGTTATCTTTTATCTGCTTTGAAAAACACCATGTTTTATTTCATGAGTTTGCGCTTCTTCAATCATGAAGGTAAATAGTAAGCAAATTTTGCAGACGAACAAGTGGCCAAAGGGGCAGAGGAGGAATGCACAAAAGGCAAGATGCAGAAGGAACGGAAGTGGGGCTATTTATAGCAGGTAGGAGGAATGTGATTGGGCAGGTGTAACAAGGAGATTGACTGGTTGGTCCTTAGATTTGCTGACCTGTAGCCACTTGGGAAAGAAATTCTTATCCAGCAGTCCAACCATGGTAGAGACAGAGAGCATCCCTTCCCAGTCCATCACCCAGTTGAACGGTTCCAGTACTTGCTGATGAGGATTCACCACCAGCTCTCCTAAACACAGAGCTGCAACACAGTAGCAAAACCTTCAGAGACTCCCTAAGACTCTCACAGTCTGACACTGATAGTCTAAAAGAGGAGTACATACCTAGTTTGGGAACTATATTTTTGACCATGAAGGCCTCCCAGGCACCGGGTGTGAAGACATCTTTCCAGGGTTGCAGAATGAGTCTGGCGGAGGAGTCACTGGGATGCCAGCGCTGCAGGGCATGGGCTAGTTTACTGCGGATGGGTGCATACAGCGGCTCAAGACGGGTTTGCATCAGAGGCAGCCAGGGATGAATCCATGAATGGATCGGCACTGTGTCTGTCAGTGGGTTCCAACTGTCCACCTATCCAAAAACACAAATATGTTTAAGATCTAACCTCTCTATGTTTGACAAGGAAATGTGAATTGGTCATATGATCAGCACAAACCTCTCTTTGTAGTCGTGGGAAAATAAGCTGCTCCAAAACATGGTCCAGAATCCAAAGAGGCAATACAGGAGCCCAGCACTCCACGCAGTCCACCATGGGCCCTACGTTTCGAGGCTGCCACTGAGACACACAGCTCCTCATGACTGGAACCCAAACTTCCCATATCAACCTGCACAAAATGAAACTCCTGCTCGAGTCATTTGCCTCCACAGAAACACTGCATACACACTCCCAGAAATGGGTTACCTGTGATAGGCGTCCATATTAGAAGTGTCTGGGCCACCATGAAGAGATTGTGAGCTTTCAAGAATGGCTCTCCACTGACCGACTTCTTCTAAACTATCTGAACAATCCTATAGATAGATAGATTAATCCAGAGCTTATACAGAGTAGGAAACCATTAAAAAAAGATCATTAATGCAAAGATCTAACAAGGTTTTTTAATTTTTCTGACTACTAGAATTAAAAAATATATATATACTAATTTTTAAATTATATATTACATTTTATAATATATTCAACAATAATGCTGTCAAAAATTAACCACAATCAAATAAAAAAAAAAGTTTGGGCTTACATCATTTGTTGGTACATTGTGTAAATTTATTTTATGTACATTTTTTAAACAAAAATGTTAATTAATTGTATTTTATGTGTGTATGTGTGATTAATTGCAAGTAATCGTTTGACAGCACTGACTTATACCAAATAAATACAGCCTTGGTGAGCATAATGTCTTTCAAAAACATTAAAAAACCCTCGCTGACCTCAAACCATTGAACGGTAGTATAAATACATACTATACAAAATGCATACCTTCAGTGGATCCCAGCTGCGAAGTCTCTCCTTTAATAAAGGATGCACCACAGACACAGCTAGGTCTCCCAAACCCAGGGTTTTATACTCCTGATAGAAGTCTGTCTGCAGCTGTTGAAAGATCTTAGCGCACTCCTGAAGGCTAAGTGCAGGGTCGCCCTCCTTATCGGCCGCTTCGAATCGGTCCACCATGTTCATCACCTGCTCCAGCCGACAAACAGACTGTTCCTCCTCTGCCAGCCTGACCTGCAGTGCATCGCTCTCATGGGTCAGGGTCACCACAGTGTCCTTTTCATGCTGCAAACGTCGTGCACTCTATACACATACACAAACAGAAATTAAGAAAACTCATGCAGCCTTCACACACCAATAATAATCATAAAATACAGGTCAGAAATTGTACATGAACGGCCTCTATAATAATAATAATAATAATAATAATATTTTACAACTAGCAAATAACTTTGATACCCAAGTTTCCAAGCTAAATATGCATGTGGTGCACACAGGAAGCAACACTTAATACCAAATTATTTGTATTACATACAATTTTATAATTAGCCTTATATTACCTCATTTATACAATATTGTGTTATTAGGTTGTAAATTAGTGCACGTTTCTGAATACTGTACCTGTAGGATGTCCTGCTCGGTCAGCTCAATGAGCAGTTTGAGGTTGTGTTCCAGCTCCGGTAAGGAGAAGCCAGAGGTCTTCTGTTCTCGTGTGCTCACACTCAAAGGGGCTTCCTCAGGAACACTGTGCTTCTGACTCATATGACTGTAACTGTGATACACCTTCTGCTCTCTGCCTGTCATATCGATCACCTGAACAGCATGAAGGATGGGGTTAACTTTTTCTTGTAAGATATATAGACTATTGTGATTACTTGAAGTGTTCTGCACTCTCACCTTAACCTGAGCCAGTTCTCCGGCAGGTCTGCTCATGCTCCTGTTGGTCAGTTTGCCATGGGCTTTCAGCTCCTCCACAGTCTTGTAAGAATATTTGGGTTTCTTCTTCGCTGTTCCCGGTTCTTTACGCCATTGCCCCAACTCCCTCTGAAACTCCTTCAAAGAAAAGATGACTGTTAAAGAAAGATTTAACCTGCCGCTAATCTGTTAAGTCTAATGTTTTTTTGTTTTCTGCCTTTACTTTGTATTTAAACGGATCCCTTTATGTAATTTAAACTGCTTTGAATATGATTATTTTAAAACAATACTGATATGAATTTGATTCGTTTACTTTAAGCAACAAGAAATTGCTAGCGCTGACTTACTTTCTCTTCCTCCTCCTCAGAGTCTACAACAGGGAAATCCTGCAGGGACTGCTGGGTCCTCTCATTACCATATGCTCCAACTGCTCCCTTGCCCTTCCGCACCTTTGCCTCAATCGGGTTCACAATACCTACACACAAAATTATTCATAAGATGACATTCACATCATGACCAAGCAAGCACACAATGCAAAACATAATTCATAATGAGCTGAATGCAGTATACTGAGGTATGAAATAAAGGATTGAATTGTTTCACCTTGAGCGTTTTTGCCCAATCCTTTTCCTGGAACGTAGCCCATCTTCTGCAGAAGTTTTTGACCAATGCCTCGTGTGTGCTTTTCCCAAGATCCTATGTCCTGCCCTGATCTGATACCACCTGCAAACCTTTGGGACGTCTTAAAGCTCCCACCCTAAAATAAATAAATTAATAGACGTACATTACTGTACTGTTTAAAATATTTGGGATCAGTAACACTTCTAATATTGTGAATGAAATAAGCACTCATATTCTACAAGCCAAGGACTCATTTAATTGATCAAACATGAAAAAAAAACATTTATTAAAGAATCCTCAGGTAATTTCCACAAAACTATTAAGCGACTGTTTTTACCATTACTAAGAAGAAATATTTCTTTAGCATCAAAATATTAGAATCATTTCTGAAAGATCATGTGAACTGAAGTATAACTGAGTATTACTGTATTTTTCGAACAATTAAGATTTCTGGCCTTTCAAATACATTCTTATCAATTTGTTTGTGTATTGGCATCTTGCTTTACCGTTTGGAGTTTTTTGGGAGCAGCAGCGCGGGGTGGAGGAGGTGCTTCTCCACTATGATTCGAGTCATCTGAACCCTCGTGATCTGCTTTCTCCTCAGCTGCAGTCTTTCGTAAGCCAGCACTCACAAAGTTCACGGGAGCTGAATAGTCTTTCGATCTGTGTGTATACAAATATCAATATTTAACATTGCCAGTGATAGGGATTAATCTATGATAATGCGCAAAACACGTGCAAACGGCTGAGAGTGCCCGTGAAGGGGCTGAAACGTTTACGAAAATAATTTACTAATGTACAAACTATGCTTTTATTATGATCCAACCTTTAAACCGACATTAAAACAGAAACAACACAAAGTTATTTTGTATTGAAATGTAGCAATAAGTCATGTTTTTTATCATTTTTGCAGGCACTTCACTTCACAGGGCTGCCGAGCAAACAGTACAGATGTATTAATTCCTAAACCTTCTATTATTTGCCTGCTAACCAGTTATTTCTCTTATTAACAAAGCTTTGTACCTCACTTGTGTCATAATACATAATAATGTCCCAGATGGGTAACAGGAGGCCTATATTTTGCCGTAGCAGCGCCGGTGGTTTTGGAAGCGGTCACAGCCCCGGGCACCGTACTTTCATTTGAAATCCTTTTATTTTAAATTCTGATCATGTAAATTGCAAACATTGAAACTATGACTTCATCTGGGTAAGGAAGCTGGCATTTGGAGAGCTATTTGCACATGCCGTTCACTGTATGCCCGCAATAGATGCATTTGCAGTACTAAGGTTAATGATTAATCGATCCTTAATTTAAACGACGATTGATTGTGGAAATAATCTCTAGCCAGTGACATTTACCACTTAATCACTAAGGTCTTTAACAGTTTAACAACCACATACCTTTTCCCCCCAAAGCTGGGCCGCTCATCATCAGAGTCATGCTCTGCCCAAATCCCATAAGTTGCTTCTTCTTTAGTCTGCCTGTATCTGCGTCTGTCTGGGTTGAATTCATTGGCCAAGTCCCACTCGGACACCTCAAACTTTTCAATTTCCACACCATCCTCCTCCTCCTCCTCACCTCTACGCCCATACAAATGAGACATAGACATGTCTCTGCTGAAATTAAATAGAAGAATATTTTAGGCCAGAGTTTTCAAACCAGGGACCCCCCAAGGGCCTGCAAGGGAGTTCTATGGGGGGGTACATGTGAAAGAAAAAACTGTGTAACAAATGTAAGATCAAATAAAATAAATAGACAAACAGATAGATAGATCAAACAGTAAATCAAAAACACATAAAACAATGCTATGCTATATTAAAAAAAAATACTAATCGTATTCTCTCGTGTATATACATTTATTTTTAAAATATAACTTGTGTATTTAAACATGAAAATATATGGCTGCTTTTACATTTTAGGATAATGATATTTGGGCGCCTGTGAACTAAAAAAACTCCTGGTTTAGGCACAACAGTACATAAAGCTGTTTAATCTGCTTAATGTATTTTCTCACATGACACTCCTACGGTAAAAGAAAGTGCTTTTGATCATAGTAAGTCAGGCGACCGATTTCAAAAATATCCAGGTTAGCATAGCATTGCTATCTTTTGTAAACAAACGTGCGTGGGTTATTTTAAAACAGTTACTGTGAATTCTCCAGCACGCGTGATTCACGACTACACAGTTCCGCGCTAAAATAGCGGGACTCACGCACATAAACAATATTATTTACCTGAAAATGTGGGTTCTCACTGTCAGCAAGCCCGTATCCAGAAGCAACTTCCTGTCGGGGCCGGAAGCAGAACTCTGACATCAGAGCGACGCGGAGGTCAGAAACCCTCTCTTACAGCCATCTTGGATCCTGTGCCCTGAACAAGTGAGTGCTTCTGCGTTACATCTACTGTCATCCAATGCTGTTTTGAGACATTTGGCCTCTGATTTATTACTTTTATTGGTGCTTTAGTGTTCCTCTGTGCTGATCGGTAAAGATTTCTTTATTTGGCTTTATTGTTAAGGAAATATGTTAATGAACACAACCGGTTGTCTGTTCAAAATGGGGGCGCGCTGTGCGCGAGGACTGTCTCGAGAAACGTTCAAATCATACGAAATATAGTTTTATAAACGACTACGGCGATATTTGGGAAAACTCTTCGATATAATGACCAAAATAGCTGGCTTTGTGAGCGTCAGTAATAGTCGGTCTTTAGAAAGTTGATCTCGCCTGTTAAACAAGTAATTTAAAAACGTATACAGGTACACGTCTTATGATATCACTATTTTATGAAAGATCAAAAACCTATTTCCTGCTGTCCACGTTGGTTTGTTGTCATTTGGGCAGTGTTTTCTGTAATAGCGAGTAGACAGTGTTGCTCTGTTACACACGTGAAATGTGCATCACTGCACGCGCGACCGTGAACTGCCTGTTAAACAATGCCTTTGTGAAGTTGTGATATTGAACAGGCTAGGCTATGCGTTTGAGGTTTTAAAAATATTTATAAAACTTGTTCTCGTAATAGCTGACCAGATGTGAACACGGCAGTGGGTTTGATTGTTAACAGCTGACAGCAGAGGCCTACAGACAGAGGCCTAGCGTTGCAGTCACATGAGCACCAAGCACAGACTAACACATGTCTGAAACCTTTTACTGACTACGTTTTTGGAAAGCTTGTAACTTTTGTGTATTGCTGATTTCTGTTGCAGTCCAGAATGCCAGGCGAAGCCACAGAAACTGTCCCTGTTACAGAGCAGGAGATGCAGCAGCCCCAGGCTGAGACGGGTTAGTACTGCCTTTTAAATGTGCATGTCTGACTACACTAACACAGTTGTGTGAGGGGTCCTGGAGCTATAGTGTTCATCCTTTTGACAGTTTTTTTTTTTTATTTATTTCAAAATATATAAATAGAGCAGATGCTGTATGTTTAATCGGTCTATTTTTATGGTGTTTTTGCACCTGTTTTAGGGTTTTTTTATGGTTCTCTAGCAGCTGTTGCAGAAACTTCACAAAGCGAGTTTCTCTAGTTGGAGTGGTGACATGTTTTGTTGGGTGGGGATAACGTTTGAGTCAGATTTCTCCACCTGGAGTTTTTAGGTTAATTTGAGCCCCTCCCTGGATTAAAAAATCAGCAAGACGAAATGAATTATGTGGGGGGTTATCTATTTAAGCTCCAGCTCATATCTTCAGTGTAGTTTTTTTATTATTATTATTATTTGCGTATATATTGGTTGTTTATGAGGTAGTGACAACATTTAAATTTTTAAAAATGAGTAATCCAGGTCTGTCTTGCCCAACAGTGTGTTTGTTTGTTCTGATTAATATTACACTAAAGCTGAGTTGTGATATTGAAAGCACATGCATCCTTACATTTTTGAGCATGGAATATGGACAGGACTACTCCGCATGAACGGGTTTCTAACATTTCACTAAACCTGAGTGATTGCAACCTGAATAGCTGCAAGGATTTTTAAAATAAATTAGGTACTGTCTTAGGAGGTGTATTGTTCTTAAATGTATTGTTCTTGAATGTATCTACTTTCTGGTCTTTGTGAAGACATCATGCAATTTAGCATGTTTACAAATTAATTCTTCCAATTATTTTTTTCTATGTAGGCCTTTGTCTTGATGTACAGCATAATTTTGACCACAATGTAAATATTTATAGCTACGTTAAAGCAACAAAATGTATAATACACGTAAACTTGATTAAGCAATATATATCTTGGTCAAAAACTGGTTGCGGTTACTTATAGATATGGAACACTATATCTCTTGGATAGCACTTAAGTAAACTGCAATTATGACCATATGAATAAGAAATATGATTTCTTGGGTCCGTTACAATGGGCAGAATGTTTTACTTTGAACAAGAATACTTTGGCTTTAAGACTCATGCTATTGTTCCTTGTTTATATTAAAACCGTATTTGATCCATTCTCTAATAGCATATTTCACATAATAGATTCCTTTACTGCTGTTTTTGAAATTTAGTTAAAGTTGGGACTTGGGCATCATATGTCATAAATAGGGTTGTGTACCAAAACCATAATGGTACCTAAGTAACTGATATGTACCAAACCGAATCAAAACGTGGATTTCGGTGCCGCGCCTGAACGACAAATCTCTGGCATTAATATCTTCTCTCACCTGCTCGCGCGAGCATGTTTATTTTTGTCAGTCATGTCAGTATTGGATGCCTACTATAAGATGATTCATTCACTTGACATGGCATTGGATCATATGTTAGTTATTGTTTCATAAGCTTATTTTATTGATTCATTAATGATTTTGTCTTTATTTAAATGTAATGTTTATAGAGTAAATCTTTTTCGAATACTTTATGAATAGACTTTTTAAACCTTTCATGTAATTTAATGATAAATCATTCAAGTGAACAGTTGTACAGTTTTATATTATTTGCATATTGAAATGAATAGTTCTGTATCCCTCCGTGTTGTTTTTATTTGTTCTGTTTGGTTGATAATGAGCCTTCACATCTCCCTTGTAACAGATTTGATTATAAATCAAAAACAAGGCATTTACAGCTGTATTTATAAACCTCTTACTAATCACTATTAATGTTGGAACAATGCTTTATAAAGGATGAACCGACTGTGTACTAATGATTAAGTAATGATATGGTGTGCAGTTATTATAAAGTGTTACCATTTTTAAGTATCGATTCGGGCACAGTTTAGGCACCGGAACCATTTTAAAAGTATCGATTTGGCACCGGTATCGAAAAAACCCTAAACGATACCCAACCCTTTTCATAAATTAGCAGTGGGGCACTCTGTTGTGGAAGTTGTAAAGTATTTATGAATTTGGTTGTATTTTGGTAGTAAAAGTTACAATTGCATCTTGTGACATTAGTATCGTTAAATCATCAATAATAACTAGTTTATAATATCCAGCAATGTGGTAACTTTTACTGTCCCTTTTTTTTTAAACACGCATGCACATAAGACCTATCCAATCTCATGCATCATTGCTTTCTCTCACACTGACCCAGAAGGATGGTGTTTTTTTCTAGTTTGTCTTTATGATCATCATTTCACAACATTTTATATTTGTTTTACTGTAGAAGTAATACACAAATTTTAAGTATGTTCAACAAGATGCAGTTTATTAATTGTGTCTAAATGCATTTGCTCACTAATAGACTATTTACTATTTCAATTTTGTTACTTTATTTGCTGAGTAGGAATATTACATATTGTTAAGCTGAATGATTGTCTTCTCAGAATTTTAGTAAGTTGCCTCTAAGTCTAATTTTACCATAATGTATTGCATATAAAGTCTGCATCACAGTACTGAAGTGGGTAGCAACTTTCAGTTTACATAGACTCTAAATTTGGCAAAGATTGTGTTAATCTTTTAACAATGTTAGTTTATTACAAATCTTTTTGATGCTGTAGTTCATTGCCAGTTTTTGTCTGGTTCACGCATGTGCAGTTGAATGATGGTTTTACAAATTTTTTAATTCCTAACAAGAAAATCTGATGTTTGGTTTGCTCTAGTAGCCAATTTTGCTTTTATGGAGCGATTTAACACATTTGTGCAATTGACAGCATCCCATATAACCAGCATGGATGTGATGGTTTACACCGTGCACTTTTTAATTCCCACAAAAAGTCACTCTAGCCCTTTTATTTCCATTAGCTACACCTTCTGCTGCGGCTCCTGCTCCCTCTCAGGCAAAGCCTAAAGAGGGCAAAACTAACCCCAAGCTGTCTTCTTCTCCTCACACCACTGCTCCTAAGCCTGTTCCTGCTGGACGCAGGAAACGCTCCTCTCTATCTGCCTCTTCAAGCTCCCCTACCTCTCCTAAATCTGCTTCTGGCCCTCGTGCTACCCCTCCATGCTCCCCTTTGGCCTCCCCTCTAGCAGAATGTCCTGTAGCTGGGAAAGCTGAGCAGACTGCTCCCAAGGTGGTAAAGGCTGGCAAGCAAGGGAAGCAACAGAAAGCAAAGAACTTTAAACCTGCTGAACCTGAGCAAGCACCTCCCTCTGCTCAGAATCCTGCAGCAGTTACAGCTCTGCCGTCTCTTGCTATACCAATACCAGAGGTAGCGAAATCAGCAGGAGGTGGAAATGCTTCCCCTGTCTCTCCCAAAGTTGCTGTGGCTCCTGTTGCCTTTAAAGTAACTTCTAAATCTGCTGCCCCAGCACCAAAGTCATTTACAGAAGCTGTGGCCACCAGTCCAACCAAAGTGGCTGAAGCCCCCAAGGTTGTCTCTGAAGCTCCAAAAGTAACAACCCCGGCTGTTTCAGAAGCCAAGACTCCTCTGCCTGCAAAAGCAGCTGCTAAGCCTGGCCCTGCCAAAGTGCCAAATGTGATCCCAGCCACTGTTGCTCCTCCAAAACCTGCTCCTGCAGCATTTGAGGATGATGATCTCCCACCTCTCTTACCACCGGAGAATCCTTTTACAATGTCTGCTTTCCCTCCTATGCCTGTAGTTACCCCAACAGCTCCTAAAGCAGAACCTGTCTCTACCGCTAAAGTTGAATCTGCCCCTAAAGCTAAGGCTGCTCCCAAAGCTAAGTCAGCTCCTAAAGCTGAACAGAAAGCAGCACCTGCCCCAAAAGTTGAGGCTGCACCTAAAGTTGACCCTGTCCCAACTCCTAAAGTTGCAGTCACTTCTGTTCCTAAGACTGAGACTACACCTAAAGCTCAGGCTGTCCTTAAGGTTGAGACCACTCCTACACCTAAAGATAAGTCTTCCCCTAGCCCTAAAGCTGAGCCTGCTCCTACCCCTAAGGTTGAGGCTACCCCTAAAGCTGACTCTGCTCCTATCACTAAGGTTGAAGCTGCTAAAGCTAAGCCTGTTGCTGCTCCTAAAGTTGAGGCTGCTCCTGCCCCTAAAGCTGAGTCCGCCCCTGCTCCTAAAGGCAAGCCTACCCCTAAAGTTGAGGCTGCTCCTGCCCCTAAAGCTGAGTCTGCCCCTCCTTCTAAAGCTGAGACTGCTCCTAAAGGCAAGCCTACCCCTAAAGTTGAGGCTGTTGCTCCTAAAGTTGAGGCTGCTCCTGCTTCTAAAGCTGAGGCTGCTCCTAAAGGCAAGCCTACCCCTAAAGTTGAGGCTGTTGCTCCTAAAGTTGAGGCTGCTCCTGCTCCTAAAGCAGAGGCTGCTCCTAAAGGCAAGCCTACCCCTAAAGTTGAGTCTACTGCTCCTGCTTCTAAAGCTGAGCCTGCTCCTAAAGGCAAGTCTACCCCTAAAGTTGAGGCTGCTGCTCCTAAAGTTGAGGCTGCTCCTAAAGGCAAGTCTACCCCTAAAGTTGAGGCTGCTGCTGCTCCTAAAGTTGAGGCTGCTCCTAAAGGCAAGTCTACCCCTAAAGTTGAGCCTGCTGCTGCTGCTCCTAAAGTTGAGGCTGCTCCTAAAGGCAAGCCTACCCCTAAAGTTGAGGCTGCTCCTAAAGGCAAGCCTACCCCTAAAGTTGAGGCTGCT
>JAUYWG010000061.1:7344550-7371989 GCA_034779775.1 Enteromius afrohamiltoni
TTTCTGCCCCTAAAGCTGAGGCTGTTTCTGCCCCTAAAGCTGAGGCTGTTTCTGCCCCTAAAGCTGAGGCTGTTTCTGCCCCTAAAGCTGAGGCTGTTTCTAAAGGCAAGCCTACCCCTAAAGTTGAGGCTGCAGCTTCTAAAGTTAACTCTGCTCCATCCCCTAAAGTTAAGCCCGTTCCTGCGTCTAAAGTTGAGCCTGCCCCTACCCCTAAAACGGAACCTGTCCTTGTCACTAAAGTTGAGCCAGCCCCTGTTTCCAAACCAGTTAAAGCCACGTCCATACTGGAGCCTGTCATCAAGAACGACAAGGGTATCTCTTTCAATGTTTCTGTCTGTTTTTGCTTTTTATTCTTATGCTGGTGTATATATTGCCAAATGTTTCCTTTTCCCATATTCATAAGGGCCACCTCATTAGTAAACAGTAGCCTGGTAACTGTATGGTCTGGAAATTGCCATTTCCTTTTCTTAGAGTTAAATTTAAACAGTCAGTTGGTTGCTTTTCAGGAAGCTGTTCAAAGATCATAGGGCCATAGTTGAGTGGTTTATCAATGTGGATGTTGTTCAGTTATCAGCATAATGACAATTTATGTTTGCTTCCATTTTGAAGTGTATTGTATCAAAAGTATTTGCTGTAAAACTGATCCTCCCTCTTCTCCATTGCAATTGAAGCTTTTGGTTATTCCTACAGGATTTTTGGTGAACAAACTATGTGTCTAATGGTAGATGAACTTAATGTGTCTTTGTATTTTAGGGTCTGGCACTGAGTCTGACAGTGACGACTCTGTTCCTGAACTGGAGGAGGACTCTGCACAGACACAAACACAGCAAGCACAGGTAAGATTCTTTTGATCAGCACACACAAAAAGCATTAATTTCCCTTTGCTTTATTTTCTCCTGCCATTTCATTTTTCCTTTGACGTGAATTAAAATTCCATTCCCTTTCCACAGCTTGCAGCTGCAGCTGAAATCGATGAGGAACCAGTCAGCAAAGCAAAACAAAGCAGGAGTGAAAAGAAAGCCAGGAAGGTAGGTCTTCCACAGGAACTGAATAAATTTCATTTTAACACCAAATTTAATTCAAATGAATGCAGTGTTTATCTTTACCCTTTCTTCCTTTTGCCAGGCCATGTCCAAATTGGGGTTGAGACAAGTTGCTGGCGTTACCAGAGTAACCATTCGCAAGTCCAAGAACATTCTCTTTGTCATCACCAAACCAGATGTCTACAAAAGTCCTGCTTCAGATACTTACATTGTCTTCGGCGAGGCCAAGGTAAAGATTAAAATAAAACCTGCTCATTTAAAGTTGGTGTGCCCTTTTCCTGTCTCAGCCCTGTTTTGGTTTACTAATTCTACATGGCAAACTTGCCTGGTGAAGTAGACCTAAGGGACCTCTTGATGATGATTTAAACAGTTTGACTTTCGTTCTTCTGAGTCTGATGAAGCCAAAGTTTCTGTACTGAGAGAGGAAACTCACAGTGGTGCAAGTGAAGAACACATTGAAACTCACAAAGCAAACTAAAACCCTGATGTTTTCTGCTCTCCTCAGATTGAAGATCTGTCCCAGCAAGCTCAGTTAGCAGCCGCAGAGAAGTTCAAGGTTCAAGGAGAAGCAGTTTCAAACATCCAGGAAAACACACAGACGCCCACAGTACAGGAGGAGAGTGAAGAGGAAGAGGTGAGTGAATAATATTGAACATGCTACATTAAAGGTCTTCTGTTGATGTGTTAAACAAAAGTGAAAAGCAAATGTCTAAATTCATGAGTGAATTGCTTTACCGTTTGCAGGTTGATGAGACCGGAGTGGAGGTCAAGGACATTGAGCTGGTTATGTCACAGGCCAATGTATCCAGGGCAAAGGCCGTGCGTGCACTGAAGAATAACAATAATGACATTGTCAATGCTATTATGGTGAGTTAAACGATCACTTTATTTTAAAAGATGTCACTTGATGCAATTAAATGCGTTTTACAATTTATTAGGTTTTTTGTTTTTTCAAAAAACTCTTCTGTGATGAATTAACATTTGACTTTCGTTCTTCTGAATTTGTCCTGAAGCCAATTCATTTGTTCTGAGAAGAGCTTTGGCTTTAAATGTGGTGCCATGGTTTTAAGCAGTTTTATGTAATTCATCTTTTTGCCTGCCTTTTACAGGAATTGACGATGTAGATGGAGATCAGGGACTGGTTCACATGGAGATGTTGCTGATTTGATCTACACTATTGTTTGTACAATTTATACCCAAGAGAAATAAACGTGTGGCTTGATGAAATTATATAATTTGTTGTGTTTTGTGAGTTTTTTCTTTGTGTTTTGGAAATGCATTTTATTATTTGGTAAATATAACCAAAGCAGCTCCAAACATGGATTGCATAGAGCAAGGGACAGTAAAAATGTCTTAATTTGTACAAAAACATTTTAAATGAAGATTATAATGTCCAGTCGAGTCTGTCAGATTAAATGTTTATTTTAATTAGTGGTCAGTTTTCTTTTTAGGCACGATTTATTTGAGATCTTTAGAATGTACAGTTTGTGGGACTTTTATTTTGGAAAAGAAACAAGGAACAGTACCAGCTGTTGATCAAGTACAGTAATTACTGAAACGTCCTCCGCTACATGCTTGCATCTTGAGCCCCCAGGTGGATCATAAACCCCGCCCTCTCCATATAATCCAATGGGAAGTGAGACAAACTGAATAATCAAATTACACTATATATAAATTGTACATTTTTTACAAAGATGGTTTCCATCATTTTAGGTGGTTCTTGTGTTGGTGTATGCACACGTGTTCGTTTTTCTAACAATGTATATGTAATGTAGTAACGTTAGTTTGATGCTGTAAAAACTGGGTGTGGTTTCATGATTGTGAGCACGTGATTGGGTCCTCGAGAGTTTGGGCGTGACTTAGTTCCGCTGCTCCACCTCACGATCTCAACTGCGCAGTCTCCTGGCCAAATGACGTCATTTTCGCAAGACGTCAGCTGTTACACTGGGAATGTTTTGGCTTCACTTTCTATAGTATATTTTCATATATATTTTTTTTCTTTTTTTTTTACTGTGTATGGCTTGCATACGTTACTCGGTAAACTAAAAAATAAGTGTTACTTCGTCTCTTAATGCATTACCTAAATGTGTTGTGTAAGTTCTTAGTGAGTTAGCTAACACGCATCGGAGCAAGACGAGTCGTAAAGTACAGCACGCAATTATAAATGCTCCTTACTCTCCGTCAAATCAGTTTATAAGACTAAAATGGCTATCCGATTACCTCTGGCTGGAGCTTTGCGTTACATCGACTCCAGAACGGGGGTCGTTATTGTACAGCGACTGTTTTGCAATCAAAAGAGAGGACAAGGGTCATCTAAAACTAAGGTGAGATCACACTTCTCTCTTAGATCCTTAAACTAATTACAGTGACGTTGTTTTTACACCCAGGATAGTCTAATAAATATTTTGCAATTGTGAGCTTGTATCATAGCATAAATATCTTACACGCAGGCATCCTTATTGGCACTGGATCATATACATTTTGTGTCATAGGTGCTGTATGATGGAGAGTGCCCAATATGCATTAAAGAAATTAGCTTTCTTCAGTTTCTTCAGAGAAACAGAGCTGATAAAGTAGATTTTGTTGACATCTCACTGCCAGAATATGAGGCTAGCAAATATGAAGGAGTCAGTTATGAGATGGCAATGGAGGAAATGACAGTAATTGATGAGAACAACAAGGTGAGTGATTATGTATATTTGTTTAGTGAAAAGAGCTTTTTAAATGTCCACACAAAATAAGGATGTCACAATTTAATCACCCTCATTTTGAATAATTTCTTTGATATTTTATTTTTTCATGATTTCTCAGAGGGTTTCCTCAGTCTAGAGCATTTGTATGTTATTTAAATTCAAGGAATACCTTATCAAAAACCTTTGCAGATTCATTGTGGAGTTCCAGCTTTCACAGTGATGTACAGCGCCGTGGGTTTGGGTTGGCTTGGTACATTCATCTCTCTCCCACTGTTCAGCCCTATAGTGGTGCGAGCCTATGGGGTGTTTGCAAGAAACAGACTGAAGTGGACCGGCAGAGAGGACTGCACCACTGGACGCTGTGCTAAAAAATTGTAATCAGAGATTCCGGATTTTCCGACCTGAAAATGTGACCTATGTGAATCATGCAGATCTGTAATTAAAAAAAACAGGGGGTGGGGGGACTTTTCAAGAGATGCGCATTAAAAGCTGTCAAAATCAAAGAGTGCAAGAGATCACTTGTGTACTTAAGATAAGATAAGAATTCATCATATATTGCACACCCAAAATCTCTTAGCCTTATCAGAAACTAATTCTAGACACTTCCGTTCTACTCCTCTCTTATTGTCTTACAATCTCTTTTAGATTTTTTTTCTTTCTCACATCCTTCACTACCACTTGCACTTTATTCTCTCTTTCTATTTACAGTTTTATTAAAAGTGTGCACTTGATACAGTAACAGTACATAAATATTATGCTGCTGATGTTTTTGATCTCTTGCTTATTGGATTTTGATCTAATGCTTGTGTGTGCACTTGAACAGAAATTCTAGAAACCTTACAATAGTTACTGGAGTTTTTTATAAATGTGTACCATTTATTTTAATCTATTTTAAAATACATTGTCAATGTATTTTATCAACAATCAACATTGTGAATAAATATATATGACTGTGTCTGCCTCTATTAAATCATTACTAAACATCATATGTGGTAATTTCATATGTGGTGTTTTTAATTTAGCAAGGAAAATGTACGATAGAACATAGATATGGGTAATAAAGGGTTTGCAGAAATGTTTTCTTTCTACTTGGCAAACAGTAAATGGATGGAACTGTTGCTAGGTAGCGTTCTATTGAGCTTGCCTCTTGGGCTTCTTCTTTGTCAAAATACAAATAATTTTTTTCAAAGAATCCTTTGAGATTCAATCAAGCTTCCCTTCTATGTATTGTTTCTAACTCATTAAAACTCATCTAATATTTCTCATCTATCTAGCTAGCAACTAGCCCAACAAACCCAGCAACCACCCTGATCACCATAGCAACTGCATAACAACAACCTAGAAACCACCCCGGGTACCATAGCAATACCTTAGCAACTACCTAGAATGCCCTAGCAACCACTCTGATGTCCTTGACATCTATCTATCTGTCTATCTATCAAACTTGAAGCATTTAAAAAAACTACTTTTATATTAACCTTAAAACTTCCTAAACTCAATGGTTTTTAAACTTTCTAGTCTGGCTTTCTCAAGCCAACTTAAAGTTAGTCTCAACAAACTTTTTTATCTAGTGTACGTTTATTGCCTTCAATATTTAAAAGTCTGAATATAACTGTAATGCCAATATGTCCAAAGAACAAATGATCTTGTTGAGATCTACAACTGTGATATTTGTATCTACAATAAATTACTCCTACTGCGATGGGAAATGACATCAGTGTTGTCACAGCCCTAAGGGAATTTATTTCTAAATTTAGAAGCCTCCTGACTGGTCATGAACTGTTAAGGTGCCGAGGGACAGATTGTCCTTCAATGTAAGGGGTTTGGTCAGTATAAACCAACCAATAGGAGTTGAACTTCATAGTAGGGCAGGTTTAAAAGCCACAACAGAAACAAGCGTAAACACCACAGGAAGTAATCCAGGAGAAAATAAGCAATGTAAGTGTTTTTGAAGGAAAGTCAGCATTTCTTAACCTTGAAGTTAAGTTCAGAAGAAAGAGAGAGAGCGACAGGTAGGACAAAATAACTGGATTATTTGAAAGTGACCCTCAAGGTTAAGTGTGCTTTGATGAGCTGGACTTAAAATGACCTTATGTTTTCAGTGTTTTTCTTTAAAAGTGGATGCTGCACACTGGTGGTGGTTGGCCCCCCACATGATTGTAAAGCGCTTCGGGTGTATGGCAATACGCAGTAAAGCGATAAATAAATGCGTCATTAATTCAAGTTGCACACTGTAAACATTCACACTCTTTTCCCTGCAGAATTACAACAGTGTATATCTCTGATTTGTGAGATTAATGACTCTAATGGTAGATGGATAATGATAGATCATTAATATATGTATTGCTTCTTAACATTTTCATAAACAAATACAGACCTTTTAGTACTGTTTACAGATCACAACAAAGACACATGTCTGTACTTCTATGATGTCTGTCATATGACCACCAGGCAACTATAAATATGTACCGGAGGTTCATGGAAGTACTAAATGGTATTTTTCTGACCTACAGTCGACACCTTGGTGTCCTATTTCATAGTTCTGAGCACTCACCCTGTTCTTATTCACAGAATGGCTTTTAAAATCCCTAAAGAGACTTAGAAAGCTTAATTAAAATTGGCTAATTAAAACATCAGGGTTATAGGGATAACATCTTTATGAATCGAATTAGCTCACTTTGTCTGTGTATCCGCATGGCGGTGTGTCATTTATTAGATTCAAATCAATTGACTGGAGGATTTGCGGTGCCATATTAAAATTTAAACTGGTCAATAAATAACGAAGATGATATATAGATAACGTAAATTACATTTGTTTCATTTTGACATTTGTTTATTTTTATTTATTTATTAATTCATTGCGGAATTGTACCATTTAATTTAGTTTTAAATATACAAATCCTCCATAACTGACCAGGAGAGGGCGTGCAAACATAAATGAACACTATCATGTGCCCCTAGTGCACTACAGCAGAACCTGATTTTGCAGAGTGCTACATGTTCCTGGATTAACATCTTTGTTGACCCTGGAACAGCATTGTGATTAACCAGTCAGATGTGAAGAACGACTTTATAGTCTTTGGGAAATGAAGGCCTACAATCAGTGTATGATGCTTGTACATCAGTGTCATTTATCTATAATTTCCTCTTGATTTTAGGGATTACTCATAGGTAAGGTTAGGTTATGGTGTAGAGCATTCGTGTAGAGTATTCCTGGAGGCCCCCCAACACTGCATGTTTTTCATCTCTCCTTTGTTTGACACACCCATTTTAGGTCTTGGAGACTATACTAATGAGGTGATGATCTGAATCCGGTGTGTTTGATTAAGGAAACATGGAAAACAAGCAGTGTTGGGGGGCCTCCAGGAACGTGGTTGGGAACCACTGGTGTAGAGAAATGGTCGAGACTACATTTTTGGATTAAAATGATCTAACTCTGCAAAATCAGCATGCAATCCTGCAGACCTTGAATAGCTGCATCAGGTGTGTTTGATTATGGTTTGAGCTAAACTGTGCAGAGCTGGTCTACATTATATGATATATACTGCATTATAATGATATTGGTTATTTTCCGATTATTATTAAGAACACAGTAACACTAAAATGACAAAATATAAGGACAAAAATGATGAATAAGTATATTTTCCCCTGAATTTTTGTTTGCCTCTTTGTATTTTAGACATCCTTTACATGATTTTGATTCTGCTGCCAATCCTTATTCATTCCTCATTCAGATCATCTGCTTGGTCTCTTGAGCTTCATTTATGGGTTGGTACCTCAACAAAACCCGGGTCACTCACCTGGGTTTAAATCGGCTCTGGTTGGTGTACAAAATAAAGTATCTGCTCACAAACATCAGAAATGTTTCTCATCTTGTCAGGAGGCCTCAAAGGTCATGTGGGAGTATCTGCTCCTCTCACTCTACAAAGAGAATCCCTCTCAAATCTCACAGATCAAAGAGGACTATAAGACTTTTTGGAGCAATTAGCAGTAATACAAAATATGAGAATGGATTGGGCCTTGAGATGTATCGATTATACTCAACCTCCAGCAGAGACCCTTTCAAAGCAGAAGCTCCCATTGGAGTTAAACAGCACAGCAGGACTACTTTTCGGCTGCATGTACTTGGGCTGAGAATAGGAGAGTCTTTTAATCATCTCTCCAGACACATAAACTTGCACTTTAAGCAGAAACAGGTATCTTTGGTAGATTTTGGGCAAAGTGGATGGATGTCTGGAGTGCAGGAACCGTTAACCAGAACATCAAGACAAGTTCAGATAGACAGACGTACTGGAGATTCCAGAGCTTTTATAGGGACACCTGCCATTGATCAGGTCTGTGAAGCTTCCCCACATCAACCTTTGACCTCAGCCTATCCTGGTCTGCAACTGTTTCACATCAGTTCCTTGGCAAACAGATTTGGGGAGAGTTACAGCTATGTGGCCAATCACATTAACTCTGTATTCTCTAGAAATCCTAAGCAAATTCATATGGCTGTATCACCAGGTGATAAGCTGAAAAGGTCTAGAAGCAGAAAGCGAAGAACCATGGGTACTAAAAGTGCCCAAACTCAGCTTAACATTAGTATGGGTACAAAACCAGAGATTCTTAACAATGTGTCTAGTTCCTGGGATGAAGGATACCTCCACTTTGCCCGGCACATCAATCAATACTTTGGAGCAAAAGTAGCAGATACTGTTGAGAAATCACCACATGCTGAGACGAACATCCTGAAGACTTCAGTCTCTGCGGACACTGTACATAAACCTATAGATTCACTTCTACAGCCCAAATCTCCAGGCTTGTTCCACATGAGCAGCCTCACCACCCGCTTTGGGGAAAATTACACTTACATGGCCAACCACGTTAACAACTACTTTAAAGCATCTGCAGCTCCAAAGAATGAGGAGATGGATGGAGAGTTAAACCTTAACAGTGGTTCACATAAGTACACTGTGATCCAGGAAAAAACACTGTCCTTTTTAGAGCACCTGTTGAAACCCTCAACTATACCTGGCTTTGTGGGCAGCTACCTGGGGACGGGTTCTTCCAGGCATAGTGAACAAACCACAACTATAACAAGGACCCCAGAGGAAATTCTGGATAAAACTGTGAGTCTTCCTGACTTTGAAATGACAACAGGTCTAATCAGATTATTATGATTGTTAATGATTGTTCCTGTTCTTGTTAATGATTGTATGATTGTTAAAATTAATAACACCTTTGAATCCCCAAATGTATATATGTTTTTTCATACTGTGGATTAGCCTGGGCCCGGCCATACTTCCTTTGACGCTACATTCATTTCGCGACCAAAATTAGTCTGGCCAAGCTGCAGTTTTAGAGCATTTCAGATTCCCAGAAAAGTGGGAACCAATGAGAAACGAGCTTGGTTGTAGATTCGTCCAGTAGTATACAGAGGCATCTGATGGACGCAGGTTAAGCCCGCCTCCCAGAAGGCGGATAGTTAAGCAGCTTGGCCAGACTATGCTCCTATGAGCTTGATAGCCGCGGAAGCCAGGCTAACTGTGCATTATAATGTTGTGAGACCGAAATTCACTTTGTTGCATTTGGAAAGATAGATTTAAGTTGTTAGTGTTTTATTTTTCCCTTGTTTTGACAAAATAGAACAGAATTTTATTTATTCGTTTTAAAATTATAGTTAAAATTTCAGCTCATTGTGTCAGCCAGATTTTTAATATCAGCACATCAGTTTGCCTTTGCTGTGATACAAAGTAATAAATGTTGTGAATAAGACGAAGATATTTCAAATTCATTTTACTATAAACAAATGCCATCTTTCTCAAAATTTGATGTTACTTGCTGTTTCTTTTAAATTATTTGTGCAATTTATTAGAAATTATTTTAAAGTAAATCCTATAACGCAATTGTTTTTTTGTTTTTTTTTCAGTGATTTATATGTAAAATCTTTTTTTATTTTTTTTTTTCTTCAGTGAATCTACTTTGAAGCTAGTGAAATCGATTAATGAGCAGGAGATCTATTTTCTAGGTTTTAATGAGCAGGAAGGCTGACGAGATTACTAGAGTTCTACTGAAGAAACTGGAAAAGGCTACGGTACCGTCATCTATCACTTCCTGGGTGGAGGAGCTGAACACTCACCTCATTCAGCACCCGGCATGCAAGGCTGTGGTGTGGCAGGTATACAGTAAAACACACAATCCCTTCACCAATTATAGACCTATATGTAACTGTAGAAATGCAGAATTTTCCGTTCATTGCTTTGATTAAATATAGGAAAAAGCAGCAGTGCAGCTGCTTAGACACCGCAGGGCCTTTTGGATGAATAAAAAACTTCAAGAAGCCATCAGGGAAACTCTCGCTCTGATTGGTTATGTGGATCCGGTCAGAGGTTGCGGGGTCAGGGTGCTTTCCATTGATGGAGGCGGAACCAAGTAGGAAACACCACATTTAATCAACAGTTCATGCCTATAAAACTGGACAAATATGATGTAATACTTCCAAAAAAGTTTTTAGGGATGCTGAACATCTGTGAACAATTTACTGAATAAAGTCAAATCTTTTCATCCCTCGTATAAACAAATGTGTTTAGATGGCATTTTACTCTTTTGTGTTTTACAGAGGGTTAGTTCCACTACAAGTGTTAAAACAGCTGGAGGCTCAAACAGGAAAACGAGTGTATGAACTCTTTGACTACATATGTGGAGTCAGCACTGGTAATATTGTATACCAAAACTTGTACAATTCTAAACATATATACATAAACATTCACAATTTTAGGGTCAGCAAGATTTATTTATTTTTATTACAAAAGTTTTCTGTTTAAAAAAAAATTCTGTTCTTTTTAACTTTTTTGATTCATCAAAGAAACCTGAAAATATTTTAAATTATGATTTCCACAAAAATATTCAGCAGCACAAACACTGATGATAACTAATGCTAAAAATGTTATAATACATTTTACAGTATTACTGTTTTTACTGTACATATAAATAAATCCTTGGTGAGCATAAGTGACTGCATAATTTACTGCTTTGGGATCTTGAACACCTTGTCTGAGTTAATTTTGGAATAATGAACAACTTACCCCATACACAACATACCTATATATTATATAATGTACTTTGTATCTCTGTATTGCATATAGGAGCGGTTCTGGCTTACATGTTGGGTCTAGCTCGTATCTCTTTAGATGAATGTGAAGAGATGTATCATCGCTTCGGGTCAGATGTTTTTCGACAAAACCCCCTGGTTGGTACTGTGAAGATGGGCTGGACGCACTCCTACTACAACACAGAACCATGGGAGCTGATCTTAAGGTTGGATTTACACAGTAAAAACCTATTCTGTATTAATACCAACATTGCTTTATTAACTTATCCTACATGATCATCATAGGGAGAAGATGGGAGAGGAGGTTTTAATTAAAACAGCCAGAGATGAGCTGAGCCCAAAGGTGAATCGAAAAACGATTTTAATAATCCAGATTTTTATGGACTCCTGACTGCTGTTCTCTCCTCACGCAGGTGTCTGCTGTAAGTGCCGTAGTGAACTGGGGAAAAAGTCCAAAAGCATTTATCTTCCGCAACTATAACCATGCTCCAGGACGACTGAGCCGCTATGCTGGAGGATCAGGATACCAGCTGTGGCAGGCCGTCCGTGCCTCATCTGCTGCTCCGGGATATTTCCAGGAGTTCCCTCTTCATGGCGACATACACCAGGTCAGAGCAGTCCATTTTACACAGCTAATGTGAGGACTCGGAACATACTTGTATCCAGATCTTCTTCACTTTCTTTTTTCTCCAGGATGGTGGTCTTATCCTCAATAACCCCTGTGCTCTGGCTGTCCATGAAAGCCGACTGCTGTGGCCCAGCCAGCCCTTCCAGTGTGTGCTGTCACTGGGAACCGGTCGCTATGACAATGCTAGAAGAGGGCCGGCAACCTCCACAAGTCTGAGAGCCAAAATCAGCAACCTGATCTGTAGCGCCACTGATACTGAGGGTTAGTCGCATATCACCATGAGGAGCATTTTACATTTACTAATATTATAAATAATCATTTTACAGTTTAATGAAAAACATTATCTTTCATGGGTTTATATTTCATTTTTGTATGTTTATGTATGTATATACAGTGTAGCATTTAGCCAACTGTGCAATTTTGCAGACAAACAAAACTGTGGTTCAAATTCAAACATAATGTTCACGTTGCTATTTTCAGGTGTTCACACTCTGCTGGATGACCTCTTATCACCGAATGTGTATTTCCGCTTTAACCCGATGCTGAGCTCAAACGTGACGCTGGATGAAAGCAGGCCTGAAGTGCTTCAGCAGCTGCAGAAAGACACACAGCTGTACCTGGACCGGAACCGACCCAAACTGGAACGATTGTGTGAAGTGCTGATGACCGAACGCTCAGCGATGTGGAAAGCACGGGACTGGATCGGAGGGAAAGCGTGGGAGCTGCAGCAGCGCTGGGCTTGAGTGGACTTTACACAGAGCGTTATGATGTGTGAATGAGAACTATAATACAGGAACATCGTTCAATTATGAAGATAAGTCTTTGCACAAGATTGTAAAGGGGTGGGTTTTGACAAGTTATAAATCATGTTAGAGAAGTTAGAAATCAAATACACAACCATTTTAGACTGAGCACTTATGCCAATGTATATTCTGTGAATGTATTTATTTCTGTTTTCATTTTTCAGATTTATGAAATGAAACTAAGAGAACTACTTCTAACCACTAGTTTGTTTTATATATATATATTTTTTTAAGAGATTATTTTGTAAGAGTGAAGCACATAGCAGATGATGCAAAGTATAATTAAAATGGTGTTTTTAACATTTTACCCAAGAAGTACAGTGTATAGACATAACAGGAGAACAGTGGAAATGCAGTGGTTGATGGGATTGATTTTTTTTTTTTTTTAACTAAATAAAAACCTATGGATATTCTCTACTAGTCTGACTGTGAAGATGATAAAATATAAATATTTAAAGGAAATCATGGTGATTTTAGTGATGTTTTCCATGCCCCATAGTCATCACTCATGTGACTAGCAGTGACTGGGACATCAGTCAAGAGCACTGTTTGTTATTTTGGACAGTTGTGCAAATTTGTCTCTCTGTGAAGTTATTTAACTTAAGCCTCTGCTTGAAGCTCCAAACAACTGGTGGATTTTTGTTTTATCACAGGATTCTTAACAGACCGTCCTGGGTCAGGAGACGCAACATGGACAAATAGCGCAATAATGATGCATTTGTAAATTGAAAACAGACACAGGTCCTCCATTTGCACTGAACCCTGAAGCCACTGAAATATTAACTTGGGTAAGTTTAAATATATTACATGTATTTATTATTATTTAAGATTTAATACATAAAAAGTTTAGTATCTAGCGTATATATATGGTAGGCTATTGCTATTCGAGTTCCACCATTACTGGCTGTAAAACAGTGTGATGTCACTGTTGGTTAAACAATGTATGTTTCATTACATACATAATGTCATCCTTTCTGACTAGAGCTGAGAGTTGTGAGTCAGCTGCTTCATCTGAATTACCCTTGTCACAGAAGACAGTGTCAACAACACAGACACCTATAAACCGAGTTAGATACTATTAGTAGTTATGAATATAAACAAAGAATTGTGCATGGGGAAAAAATGGCTAACTGTAGAATGAGTTTACATTAATTTTATTGTACATGTACAGACCACTCACTAGCTGTGAAATATCAATATATTTAAACTAAGTATGGCTATGTTTACTAATATCATGCTAAATCAGATAATAAAATAAAAACTTTATTATTATCAGGATATGAAAATAAAATTTACTATCTTGCAGTTTAGGTTAGCATATCCTCCTTATAATTGTATTGGTTTACAGTTATGTTTAGGCTATATTTAGATACAACATCTCTTGACAGGTTAACCAGCAGATGTTCTTCCAAACAAGCTGTAGTGCCACTTTAAGGCTGAACTGATAAAACCCTCAGAGTTATTCTGTCTAAACAGAGCCAGCATACTGTGTCCGAGTGGACAGAGGTTTCATTGTCCCATCTCTGGAGGAAGCGGCTCATTCAGGCTCGTGTTCTGCTCTGTACAGTTTGGTGCATGGCACTGCAGCGCTGCTGATGTCATACGCTCCCCTGAGCATACCGAAGCACTGAGGAACATGACCTCAATTAGATGCTTCATGCTTATGTCTCTCTTCACTAAGAGAGCTGACTCAAGAACTTTTTTGTTCTTTCATCGTATTAGCTCATCTGTGGAGTGTACAGTAAGTCCGAGCTGGCATATTGTACTTTATGCGTCCCTGGAGCCAGTGTGGGTTGGGAATGTGTTTCAGTGCTTGAGATCCTGTTTCCACCCACATCTTTTTCTCTCTTGAGTCAAGCTCTGCCCTCTTGGACATTGTTGACATTCACCTGTTTCTGTTTTTAACCATGATCGTTTATGTTAAGTACGTTTAAAGCTTAGAAAGGGTTAAAGTGTGTGTTTAAAGTAGGCAAAAGAGTACCAGTTTATTAAAGCTGATTTCAATCTCTTTTAGATGCTGTCACGAGTCTCATGACCGCATATCAATTTTCACTGCGAAACAAACATTTCATTCATTATGAGTTCACTTAGTTTTTCAGGACCAAACAATGAGACCCACACATTGATGTCAGAATCAAAAAGAATGCATAAATATCTTTCAGCTGAGTTTGGCTATTTATATGGCCTATGTAAATATGACATGATAATACAGTAAAGACTTGTAGTCTTGAATCAATATTTTTACAATAAACTTCTGCCAGTAGTCTACAATAAACATAACATTTTGCTTTTTTTGGACAGTTTCCATAAGTATACTGAGAGAAAGAGAGAGAGAGAGAGAGAGAGAGAGAGAGAGAGAGATGGAGGGGGTGGGACTTCATTCATGGTTCATGGGTAGAGTGGGCAAACGGATGAAGACAATGAAGAGAGGGATGCTAGTTGGAGAGGTATACATTACAGTAGACATCTGCTTGGATTGACATTGCTTTGGACTAATTTTAAATGCTGCAAATATGACATTTTTGGAAAATGGGGCAGTGATGACGACATCAATACCCTATTAGCATAATGAGGAAAACAAACTGCAGTGCTGATATAAAAGGTAACAATCTCCAGATGGTGTACTTAACCAATGTGATATTTGTGTAATACATTCATATTTCTGTGATATATATATAATATGTGGATTTATTTTAGCACTGTGAAATGAGCTACAGACACGGATAAAGAAGGTTTTGTGAATCCTGGAGACTCCAGTACAGTTGGTACGCTAGTTTGTGTACTAATTGTTTTCCCAGTAGAAAAAAGTAGGAAAAGTAGAATGCAGTAAATAAAATAATGCTGGTTTACAAGCGCACATGCATTATGTATTTGCATATGTATGTCGTAGACAATTAAATTATTCATGCAGTGAAGTTTAATACTTTTCTGTTTTTTTTTAAATCTTTTATCTTATTATATGTTTTAATATTAAACCTGTATACAAAAATGTACAATACGGCGGTTTTCACATTTTAAAACGCTAACATAAATGCGTTAGTACTTCTATTATTGACGCAGTAGGATTACGCACAGCTCTACGGAGGTGCGTAAATGCAAATTGCTCTGTTGTGGGCAGCGAATCACAGTTGCGTAAAGCGGAAGAGGGCGGGGATTGAAAAATAATACACCCAGCGCCTTATTTTCATATGGAATAGTGTTTGTTTGTCTGCTTCATTACAAACACTGTAGCAGCGAGCGTTGTCATGGATTACCATTAACTTCTACACAACTCATACAAAACAAAACAAAGTTAACAATTATAAAAGCAGATTAGTTATGAATTAACAAACACAAGGAAATTCAAGGCAAGTATATACAGGGCAATACAGTATTTTATAATTAAGTTATGTTAGTACTGGTGTTAGAATTTTTTCTGTTTTTAGGCCACAATAAGGCAAAGGCTGTACACAGCAGAGATGAGAGCTCTGAAGTGTTGGAGGATTCCTGTCATACTTACTATTCTTCAGCAAACATGGATTTTAGCCATGGAAATTCCTCCTGATGGTGAGGAACTGCTATTTGGAACTTGTCCACTGCTGGCCTTGTAACCAGGGTTCATTGTTTATTCTCATTTGTGTCCCTTTTAATTAATTTAACATTATATTTTTATGTGTACTGTATATCCCCACAGTCAGGCAGCCTCCAATGATCTTTAAAGAGAGTCCTCAAGACTACATAGTAGATCCAGTTGACCCTATTATAGTGGAGTGTGAAGCAACAGGGAATCCACCTCCAGTGTAAGTATCCAACAAGCTTCATTGTTATATATAATTATAAATGTCAAATCTTCATTGAACTAAATTGATTACTTGCATTGACCTTTTTTGGCCTTTCCTATGTGGTTGTGTAAAGTGCTAAAATGTATGTGACTTATTGCACGTAGCTTCACATGGACACGCAATGGAGTGTACCTAAATGTGGCTCGAGATCCTCAGGTCAGCATGAGGTGGCGTTCTGGCACATTAGAAATTTTCTTCTGGGGTCGTCCCGATGACTACGAGGGTGTCTATCAGTGCACCGCGACTAATGAGTTTGGCTCTGCTCTATCCAGTTACATCAATCTGCGTGTCTCCAGTAAGCTCTTACACAGCATGCAATTGTTAAAACAGCAATAGCGTTGTCAGCAATAACATGTCATCTCCATGATCAGAGGCTCGTACATGGTTGAAGGAGTATCTGGAGCCAGTCTCAGTGGTGGTTGGACTTCCTCTCATCCTTCCCTGCAATCCTCCTGTAGGTCCTCCAAAACCTGACACTTACTGGCTGAACAGCAGTAAGTCTCCAACTCATATGTTTCTGATATGAAAGATTAAATGATCTAAAGCCACTTTTGAAGCATTAATTTAACAGTATAACAGTTATGTTTGTTGAACCGTAAATAAGCCTTTAAATGTACTGGCTATAGTTTGTATCCAATTTCATCTGTATTCCATAGCCATGGCAACAATCCGCCAGGACCGTCGAGTATCAAAGGCACAAAATGGAGATCTGTACTTCTCCAGTATCGTAGCAGAAGATGCTATTACAAACTATGTCTGCGTTGCACGCTTCCCTTTCACAAACACCATTCAGCAGAAACCACCCCTCATTCTGCAGGTGCTTACAGGTCTGTGCTATCTATTATTTTTAATCTGCTTTGGGATTATTCTTTAAGCAAATCTGGTTTAATGTTCCTCTGTGTCTATGTCTGTGTGTGTTCAGTTTGAGGAAGAACCATGATTAAACCATCTAACAGTCTAACTCCATGGTGAGTTAGGACTCTTTCTTATGCTTCTTTATTGGTAACACTTAACAGACTGATCCATTAACTAGTCACCTCTGCTTTGGCCAGGTTTGAGAAGTGGGAAGTTCTCTAAAAATTTGTGTTATTTTATGTCTATGTAGCTCGCATGGCAGCACACACGCCACCCAAGTTTCTGAAACCCAAAGGAACCGCCAGCACAACCATTGCGATGCTGGGGGAAGAGCTTATTTTAGAGTGTTTTGCTGCTGGAGTGTGAGTTTTAAAATGACTTTTGATGGGATATCTTTTTTTGAGACCAGTTGAATGAAGTTGATTATTTTATTAGTTGCCTGCTTTTAACCATTAGTAACTCTGTTTCTCTCTTTCTTCTTGTAGTCCGACTCCCTTCATCAAATGGACTAAAGATTGGGATGAGATGTCCATGACAGGAAAGAAGTTGGAAAACTTTAATAAGACACTTAGAATAAAGAACGTCTCCATGGATGATGGAGGAGACTACATCTGCACGGCTTCAAACAGGATGGGCAGCCTGGACCACGTCATCACTGTCAGGGTCAAATGTAGAATACTTCATTACTTTATAACTATTGTTCATGACTGTGACTGTATGGATTCATCCAAAAATGTAATTTCTTTCATTATTTCTTCATTCTTTTGAATCGTTCCAAACCTGTGTGCTGCAATGTTTTTCTATAGAACTCAAAGAGAGAATTTAAAGGAAGTTTGTGCTGCTTTTCCATACAATTTCAGTTAATGCTGAACAAAAACACAATAATTACATTCCAAACAGCTTTATATTTCACATATACGTTTTGTGAGGAAAAGACAGAACATTTATTCACTTAAAATGATTTTAGATAGAATTAAAAAATCTAATTTCACACTATTTTACCTCATCACATCAGCTTTGGCATTTTAAACATCATAAGTGACATTACACCTGGATCCATATTCCTAGTACTGTCCAAAAGTCTGAGGCCTGTATAATTCAAAAAAGTTTTCAAAGGAAGTCTGTAATGCTCGTTATGTTGCATTTGTTTTTTTTCATAAACAGTAAAATATTATTGCAGTTTTAATTAACTTTCTATTTGGATATATCTTACATTTTAAATGTATTCTTGTGATTTTAAAGCTGATCTTTCAGAAGTCATTACTCCAGTCTTCCGTGTCACATGATCCTTCATAAATCACATAATATGCTGATTTGGTGCTGAAACCCCAAATCTAAACAGAAACATAAGCATTAAAAAACGATATGAAGATGAATAAATAATGACTAAATTTAATTTTAAATATTAATGTATGACAACATCAAGATCGCTATCTACTCTCAATTCTCTTTGCATCTGCAGCGGTTCCATTCTGGGTGGAGAAGCCTGAGAGTCTGGTTTTGTCTCGTGATGACAGCGGTAGTATTGTGTGCAGAGCTGATGGAATTCCTCGACCCCAGATACAGTGGCTGGTTAACGGAGAGCCAATCAGTGGTGAGACAAAAAACTTCATATACAACCAGGCATTCTGCTAAGATTTTTAATGCAAATTTTTACTGTGTTCACTTTAGATGCTCCTAAGAGTCCAGGCAGACAGGTTTCAGGAGACACTTTAACATTCAGGGCTGTGGTTCCAGACAGCGCTGCTGTGTTCCAGTGCAATGCTTCAAACCAGTACGGCTATATAATGGCAAATGCTTTCTTGGCGGTAATGGGTAAGAGCTAGAAGAAGCTGGATTGAAAATTGTAGAATTGACATGCACCATCAGCCTCAGTGAGTAATTGACTCTACTATGTTGTCGGCAGATATGAGACCTCGCCTGTTAGGTCCCAGAGACGAACTCATTAAAACAACAGAAGGCAATCATACTCATTTAGACTGCCCATATTTTGGGTCTCCAAAACCTGACCTACGTTGGTAAATATATTGTCTCACTATCATTTTAAATGATCACAAATACAAGCATAAAAACACAAAATATGTCTATTGTGATGGTGTGAATAAACAAAACAAGGAGGAATTGCCTAAAAGTTTTTAAAATGGTAAATAACAAAGTTTTCAATCAATGTTGTGTAGGTCAAAAGGAGGACTAGGTACCTTAGAGGGAAGTCGTCATATGATTCTTCCAAATGGTACATTGGAAATTAGAAATACAAAGCTACAAGATCAGGGAAGCTATGTGTGTGTTGCAAGCAACGTCATTGGTAGAGATGAAAAGGAGGTCCAACTGGAGGTCAAAGGTTAATATCTGTTATTTGAAATTTCAATATATTTCATATGCACGTATGTCCATATAAAACATCAAAATAAGTATAAGAAAATACAAACTTTTTGCTGTATGGATTCTTGATTCTCCATTTTACTTGTAAATGTTTTATTATGTCATCACAACACAACCATGACCTGTTTGTTTATAGACTAAATGTGTTTTTATTTTATAGAGCCTATTAAAATCATCCGTGCCCCACACAATACTGTAGTCATAAGAGGAAGTCTGGCTCGCTTTGATTGTAAGATTAACTTTGACCCGACTCTGGATGTCACCGTCACTTGGCTTAAGGACAAGAAGTTCTTGATCTTAGGAAGGAGGTAGCTTTAAACACATGTCATTAAGTATTCTAGTGGTTTACTTCAAAAAAAAGATACTGCATTTGACTGCTTTGTGTCTTATAGAATGACAAAGGATGAGGATTCTCTGAGCATTGCTGATGTGTACAGAAGAGATGAAGGCATCTACTCCTGCAGGGTTAAAAGTGAACTGGAGGAGGTCATTGCCTCAGCCAAACTCACTGTGATGGGTACCAGCACATATACTGTATATAAATACACTTTATGCATGTATGCAGTATAAACACTAGAATATTATTCATGTATACTTTTGCTTTTAGATCGTCCAGATCCTCCCAGTGACCTAGAGATATCAGACCCATCAGAGAGGAGTGTTAGACTCACCTGGGTACCAGGACTGAGCAACCACAGTCCTATTAAAGGTATACAAATACACACATCCACATAAACGTAGATGCAAACTAAAATTTGTACATAATTTAGCCTTATAATGATTTAATTTTGAATGAATTCTCTTTTAGAGTACCTGGTTCAATATACCGAAGACCTTCTTGCAGATTATTGGCTGCTGCCAAGCGGCTGGAAGAACCTGTCCAGCTACCCCGGGAACCTAAACTCTGTGATATTACAGCTAACACCATTTGTAGAGTACAGATTCCGGGTCATTGCTGTAAATGGTATAGGTCCCAGTAAACCCAGCTGGGCATCTGAATACTACCAGACAGGAGGAGCTGGTAGGCCCTAATTCTATTCACTACTATTTTATTTTTGTTCAAAATTTGGGGATCTGTAAGATTATTTTTTTTAATTTTCAAAACTTCGACAATTATAACAATAACAATAAAGGTATAGTTTTATAAAAAATTTTAAAAATGTACAAATAAAAGCAAAGTCTCACAGGCAGCACAACTATAATGATAACAGCACAGAGGAACAATATTGATAAAATTAATTTTATAATGATGAATGATAAAAACATTAACAGCCAATTGATCTGATTTTAAAGAGCTTAAAGATTTAAAGAGGCAGATAAAAAAACTGCAAAATATGCTATCATACATTGGCATTTCAAATAACTTAGAGTGGTATATTATGTTATATATTGAGTTTTGAACGTTTTGTGTCTTTAGTGCCTGATGCCATCCCAAGAAACATCCAAGGAATGGGAAGTGGAGTGTTCAGAAATAACATGGAGATCAGCTGGGAGGTGATGTACTGTTGATTGATGGATGTCAGTTATTGTAGTCAGAGATGCTAGCTGTGATGTAATCTCATGCATGTGATTTACATTAACTGTGATTTATTTGTTGTGTGTGAAGCCACTGGAGTACAGAGAATGGAATGGACCGAAACTGGGCTACATGGTTTGGTGGAAACGAAAGGATTCAAGGGAGGAGTGGAAGAACTACACAACATACTGGTGGTGTAGCTACATCATCTATGACACTGACACCTTTACACCCTACGAGATTAAAGTTCAGGCCATCAACTTCTTCGGCTATGGCCCAGAATCCCCTGTTGTGATTGGCTACTCTGGGGAGGACCGTAAGTTGACATGTACTTCATTAACCCTAAAGAGATACGAGTCAGTCACTCATATTGGGTTCTCTTACAGGTCCAGTTGCCGCTCCATCTGACCTGAAAGTGTCAGACATTGAGAGCTCAACGCTGACAGTCCATTGGGAACCAGTGTCACGAGCTGACATCATGGGTGAAATAAAGGAGTACAAAGTATGGTTTCTTAGATGCACAGGTCAGTGGCATGCTGTAAATGAGACGGGCTGCTGATGGAGCTGTGCTTGGTTTTTCAGGTTTATTATTGGAGAGAGAGCAGTCGCCTGCCCTGGCACACTGTGAGCAGGAGGATTAAGACCAAGAGTTTTAAAGCTAATGGACCTCGTCTGTCTGGGACCCTGACCGGTCTTGTCCCGTACAGTAACTACAGGATGTATATTGTAGTGGCCAATAATCGCTATGAGGGTCCGCCCAGCAACACCATTGAATTTCAGACACCTGAAGGAGGTATTCAACTGTTCACTTCACATTATAACACATCAAATACATGATTGACTTCATACATGCATCTTTCTTTCCACCATAGTGCCCTCGATTCCCAGATCGTTTAGAATAATGCACCGGCACTATGACACTATTTACCTGGACTGGGAAGAACCTACAGAACCCAATGGCATTCTGACCGGATATATTCTCAAATATCAGACATGTAAGTGCACATACATCACTTCTCATGAATTTTGTAAAAGCATAAGTGGCACACATTCTTTTCTTTTTTTCCACATTCTCATTTATTAAGCCATGGAGGATTTGGAATCACACTCAAAATTGAAGTTGAAAAACACACTTAAAACAAGTCAAAATGTGGCTCAGTAGTGTGTGTGGCCTCCACGTGCCTGTATGACCTCCCTACAATGCCTGGGCATGCTCCTGATATTTATATAGCGGGGTAGGCACAACCCCCACCATCAGGCCGTTTAAGCAGACACATGCACATTTGTGGCCTGCTGGAGGTCATTTCGCAGTGCTCTGACAGTGCTCCTCCTGGTCCTCCTTGCACAAAAGCAGAGGTAGCGGTCCTGATGCTGGATTGTTGCCCTCCTACGGGCTCCTCCACTTCTCCTGATGTACTGGCCTGTCTCCTGGTAGCGCCTCCATGCTCTGGACACTACGCTGACCGACACAGCAAACCTTCTTGCCACAGCTTGCATTGATGTGCCATCCTGGATGAGCTGCACTACCTGAGCCACTTGTATTACACAACTATTCTCATGGCATATCCTAATATTTAGTATGCTGTGGTAAAAAAAAAAAATCATGTTTTTCATGATCAAAAATGCGTACAAAGCTTGCATGGCTTTCTCCCGAATACCATTACTTAAAATAATGACATTTTATTTCATTTCTTTTTTATGCTAACTGATTTTGTCATTTTTTGTAATCATTCATATATATATAATTTTTTTATTACTAGAAAATGACTAAATGAGCACACAAATCAGGATTAATGTCTAGCCTGTGCTTAAAATTTCTCTGTAGTGAACATCACTCTGGGCGACAAAATCCAGGTTGAATACATTCCTCCAAACATCACATACTTCTCCCTGCGGCGATTTGACCGCTACACTCGATACAAGTTCTCACTGGCAGCACAAACAGAGGTTGGAGTCGGGGAGGCATTCACAGAGGAATCGCCCCATTTTACAACTGAGGGTAAGGTGTCTTCTTTTACAGTCATATGGTCATTGTTCTGGAAACATGATTCCTAACATGTCTGGGTGCATGAACAGAACATACCCGAGATCAAGTGGACATTGTGACGCAGGGTTGGTTCATTGGCTTAATGTGTGCAGTCGCTCTCCTCGTTCTTATCATGCTCATAGTCTTTTTCATCAAGAGGAGCCGAGGAGGAAAGTACCCAGGTGCGATAAAATTTAAGACAAGTTACATGTAATTATTATGCATTATATATATGTGGCACAACATTTTTAATTTTTTTTTTAGTGCGGGACAAGAGGGACTTTGCACTGGAGCCATTGGATGATAGAGAGAATGGAACCTTTGATTACAGGTGACTTTGTTTGATTTAGACACTTTGTTTTCAGTGATGCACTTGCATAAAAACAGCATGCGTGCATGAAAAATTAATCAATCCTATCATTTACATCATAACATAATCGCATTAGCTTAGGTTGATTTGGAGTGTGTAATGTATACCACAATAATTGTTCCTTTTTCATCACTACATCCATCACACATTACTCACTTTGTTTATTTCTCCTTTATTTTTGTTTTATGTCTTTTGCGATTGGGCCACTGAAGGTCTCTTGAGAGGTATGATACATGTCATTTTTAACATTGTTGACCTTTTTTGTTGTTGTTTAATTAAATGACCTTATATTTTTAATACAGTACTTAGTCTTTTTGTAGGGGATTTGTACTTTGGAATGCTAAAGGGGTTAATACACTACAAGTATTCCAGTCTAACGATTAAAAAATGAATACATTTATTCATGGAATTGTTTAAAAGTAATGACATCTCTAATAATAATTTGAAAAAGAATTCAATTTTAAATAATTGCTGTTCATTAAAGAATGGATCATATTTTCCACAAAAATATTACACTGTAAATATTGATAAATAAAGAAATAGCATATGAGAATTATTTCTGATGGATCATGTGATGCTGAAAACGAGTCATGATGCTGAAAATTCAGCTATGCCTCCACAGGAATAAATAAATTTTTAAAATGTATTAAAATAGAAAACAATTATTTTTTATTGTAATAATATTTTACAATATTAATGTTTTAAATGCAGCCTTAAAAAAATCTTATTGACCACAAACCTTTGAACGGTAGTGTGTTTTATGTGTTTTATATGCAATGTTTATTTTTTCTGCTTCACATTATATTAATTGTGACGTCTTGGTTCTATATTAGGATAGCACGAGTGTCCACAATGACCTATACCAGACGGTATGTACCTCTTTAAGCTTTTATATGCGCATTGTTTGCAATAATGAAGATCTTCTTCCCTGTAAAATTTATCAATAAGTTCCCCCTCAGTGAGGAAGAAAGCCGACAGGGACGCAGTCAAGGTGTGATCGAGCACATTGGCAGGAGAACGAACAGTGACGATAGCCTCATGGAGTACGGTGAGGGTGAAGAGATCGAGTTTAACGAGGATGGCTCCTTCATCGGCGAATACACAGGTGTCAGTAAGAGGAACATGGACAGAAGCCCGTACCATGACAGCTCTGAGCCCACGTCTCCAGTGGCCATCTACTCTTTTGCTTAGTGCTCATGACGTGATGCCCACAGTGTCCCACCGAACCAACTTGACACAGACCTCAAAACACACAACACAAGATTATTAAAAATGAGTAGAGCAATGTGTTTCTGGTGATTTACAGTAAAAGTACCAATCAGTGTTTTTCAAATCCACAAATCATGTGAGAGGAAGCCAGGTAAAGATGCCTTGATGTGTTTATCATGTTGATAAGAAGACTGCAAAGAAACGGCTGATGAAAGCTTGATTCGCTGAACAAACTCATGTTCATTTTATAAAATAACATTCAGGATATTTTCACACAGATGTACTTACACAGATAAACGGACAGATGTTGAGCATCAAGAAAACCACAGTGCTTTGTTGATTAACTGATAACTGATATTTGCTACTAATTTGTGTATATTATATTTTTCAGTAGTACACTTTTCACTTGTATTTTTGTGTGTTTGCTGTACTGTAGGTCACATTAATGGACTACAAACCATTCTCACACGGAATACAATCTAACACTTTGCTGCTTATTATGGTATCATGTAAATTATGTTTTTTGTACATTTCTTGTCTGTTAAGAGTACTATCATATGAGTTATTAAAATGCAACATGATAAGTCATGTCTTTGTCATAACTGAAGTAAAGGTTATAACAGTTCACAGTGACCAATGTCTGTCAAGTTCTAAAAAGAGCAAAAACACAATATAAAAGCACTATTAAACGGTTAGTTCACCCAAAAATTCTAATCTTTTTTAAGTAATGTCACATGGACCTTTTACCGTTTTTTTTTTTTTTTTACTACATTTCTGGATCTGGGATCATTTCAGTTGTATTACTGTCTATGGAGAGACAGGTGGCTATCTGATATCATCAAAATATATTAATTTGTGTTCTAAAGATGAACAAAGGTCTTATGGGTTTGGAACAACATGAAGGTGAGTAATTAATGACAGCATTTTTCTTTTTTGGGTGAACTAACCCTAAAGTGCTCTGTGAATAATTCATAGAATTTCCCAACCCTTATAAAGTCACTTTACAGATTTGTGTGAGGAACAGATCCAAAAGATATAATCTTGCCTATATAAAGCTCACATACGGGCTTTGAACTGTGTGTGAGTAAAAGTAATCAATAACTGTGTAATGGCCAATTATGAGGCTGATATTCTCCATTAGATAGCACAATGAAATGACCAGATTCTCAACACCTCTAGGGCAAACATTGCTTACACACAAAAGCTGTATTCAGACCAAAAAGAACAGCATATTATGTTTCATTTTTTATCACGAAACAGAAAAATACTCAACAATACCAGTGCGGATAATCATGTACATTTACAGTAAGTTCATACCAGTTCATGTCTGAGGCTCATCTTCTGCGCTAAACAAAGGACATTGTTTGACTTACTTATGATAATGTTAGGAAGTTCACACATCAGGGAAGTAAAATATTACCACACTGTTTAATGGCATGATTACATGCTTAGACTTGTTCCTTTTTCCGCTGTGCTTCGTTTGACCCTGGCAGACCAAGAAGTGTGTGTTAAAGAGACACACAGAATAGATGAGAAGTAATGTCTAGGTTAAGCACATTAAACACTGAAGGTTACAATTTTAATGATTAGCATTGTTATTTGGAATCATTTGGAGGTTTCACCTCCAGTGCAAATGAAACTGGCATCTGTGATCATCCAGCCTGTCGGTCTCTTGGACCGTAAATGATCGTGCAGGAGAAGTGTTAAAGACTAACCTGACATTATCTTTAACATTTAATTGGTTCTTTGTGGTTCTCATATTAGAGCCCTGTAAATCATGGGTTGTGGCTCAACAATATGGAGTGGGGGTAGGTTACTTTGTATAATCATTTTGTGCTTCCTGCCAATGCCAGTGTTTTTGTTCAGTTTGATAAAATACAGATTGTATCAAAGCAGCTTTACAGTGTGAAACACTGTCAACAGTGTGTCAATGATGCAAAAGTAAACAATTAATTTTTCAGTTAAAGTCAGTTCATCATTGATTCAGTGATGTCACTGACAAGCCCAGGTCAGTTCAAATAGTATCTGTGCAATCAAGCTGACATTATTAATTTCAAGTGTTCACGCTTCCTCATAAATGTTTAAGCGGGTTTGGCGTGCTAGCGTGCCGGGAGAACGGCGGGCTCGAACCCTAGCGATTAGAACCCTAGCGAGGGTAAGGGCTCGGTGTCCGGCTGCCCCCCCGGAGTGGGAAGTTGTGTTTAGAGGGAGGCAGAAGAGGAGGAGGAGGGTTTTGCAAAAGCGAGATGAGGATGAATGGAACAGCTTTGGAACTGTTTGATTGGGTGATTGTAACTGGGAAATTGATTAGCTGATTGCTAACAGCTGTGGGCAATTCGTCCAGCGATCCACTCGAAAGTATGTTATTGTCAAAACATTTATTAAGTGTCCCCAACCAAGCAAGCCAAAGGCGACAGTGATAAGGAACCAAAACTCCATCGGTGGCAGAATAGAGAAAAAAAATTCGGGAGAAACCAGACTCAGCCAGGGCCCAGACAAAACCAAAATAGTGTCATTTAACTTTAGGCGGCAGTACAAGTGAGACTTGGTTCTGGTGGTCTGTGCTGATGGCCATCGAGGTGACGAGGCCTTTGAATCTGAGAATCTGTTGAAATGGTCCTTTTAAAGGAAAGGTTGCTGTCAAACAACACACCTACAAACAGAAAGTTTGTACCTCTGTTTTTTTTAGCAATAAGAAATTATTAACCATCCAGTTTTTTGGTATGTTGGAGCTAAATATCAACAGAAAAAGGGATGCAAACATACATACAAACAGAATGACAATCTTTGAAGCATGAAGAGCAGATGATCAAACCAGATGTGCACTGAATTATGTCAACACAGGGAGCAACCTAATGTTATTGAGTCAAAGATTTGTAATAGGAATTCTATCAATGCCTGAAAGAAAGAAACACCTCTTCCTCTTTTCTAGATTTATAATAAACCACTGCACACTATGAATATTGTCTCTATCACAATGCTTATGTTCCTCTAGTTGCT